>SJYX01013725.1:27898-70040 GCA_006410675.1 Oreotragus oreotragus
CTGGTCTGGATGAAGCACAAGCTGGAATCAAGATTGCTGGGGGAAACATCAATAACCTCAGATATGCAGATGACACCACCCTTATGGCAGAAAGTGAAGAAGTAAAGAGCCTCTTGATGAAAATGAAAGAAGAGCGTGAAAAAGTTGATTTAAAACTCAACATTCAGAAAACTAAGATCATGGCATCTGGTCTCATTGTTCATGGCAAATAGATGGGGAAACAGTGTCAGACTTTATTTTGGGGGGCTCCAAAATCACTGCAGATGGTGACTGCAGCCATGAAATTAAAAGACACTGACTCCTTGGAAGGAGAGTTATGACCAACCTAGACAGCATATTAAAAAGCAGAGACATTACTTTGCCAACAAAGGTCTATCTAATCAAGGCTATGATTTTTCCAGTGGTCATGTATGAATGTGAGAGTTGGACTACAAAGAAAGCTGAGCACCGAAGAATTGATGCTTTTGAACTGTGGTGTTGGAGCAAACCCTTGAGGGTCCTTTGGACTGCGAAGAGATCCAACCAGTCCATCCTAAAGGGAATCAGTCCTGAATATTCATTGGAAGGACTGATGGCGAAGCTGATACTCCAGTACTTTGGCCACCTGATGTGAAGAACTGACTCATTTGAAAACACCTGATGCTGGGAAAAATTGAAGGCAGGAGGAGAAGGGGACGACAGAGGATGAGATGGTTGGATGGCATTATCAACTCAGTGGACATGAGTTTAAGTAAGCTCCGGGAGTTGGTGATGGACAGGGAGGCCTGATGTGCTGCAGTACCTGGGGTCGCAAAGAGTTCGATACGACTGAGCGACTGAACTGAACTGAACTGATGGGACTGGATGCCATGATCTTAGTTTTCTGAATATTGACCTTTAAGCCATCTTTTTCACTCTTCTCTTTCACCTTTATCAAGAGACTCTTCAGTTCCTCTTCACTTTCTGACATAAGGGTGGTGTCATCTGCATATCTGAGGTTATTGATATTTCTCCTGGCAATCTTGATTCCAGCTTGTGCTTCATCCAGCCCAGTATTTCACATGATGTACTCTGTGTATAAGTTAAATAAACAGGGTGACAATATACAGCCTTGATATACTCCTTTCCTGATTTTGAACCAGTCTGTTGTTCCATATCCAGTTCTGTCGCTTCTTGACCTGCATACAGTTTTCTCAGGAAGCAGGTAAGGTTGACTGGCATTCCTGTCTCTTTAAGAATTTTCCACAGTTTGTTGTGATCCACATAGTCAAAGGCTTTAGCATAGTCAATGAAGCAGATGTTTTTCTGGAATTCTCTTGGTTAACTGATGTTGATCACCCTAAAACAGAACTAAGACAAAACTCTCCAACTGATATATCAGTCAGATCGTACACCATTGTATATGTGAAAAAAGTAATTATTCTGAATTACTAAACACTCCTAGTAATTTTTATCTTGTCTGACTAGGTCTACTGAATGTTTCAAAATAAATAATTCTCCCATACAAAAAAAATGAAACAGAACAATGTGGATGTACCAGATCTGCTTTTTTCTTTCTTTCTTTCTTTCTAGGACTGTTTACTAACTCTAACACATGAAAAGCAAAAAAGGAAAAAAAGAAAGAAAAAAAAAAAACAGGAAAACACAGCTAATCTCTCCTAATCCTAATCCAAAAATGGTGTGATAGCAGCAATGAGATCAAACCAGTCAGTCCTAAGGAAATCAACCCTCAATAATCATTGGGAGGACTGATGCTAAAGCTGAAACTCCCATACTTTGGCCACTTAATGTTAAGGACTGACTCTTTGGAAAAGACCATGTTGCTGGGAAAGATTGAAGGCAGGAGGAGAAGGGGACAATAGAGGATGAGATAGTTGGATGACATCCCTGACTTACTGGACATGAGTTTGAGCCAGCTCTGGGAGACGGTAAAGGACAGGGAAGCCTGGCGTGCTGCAGTCCATGGGGTCACAAAAAGTCAGACATGATTTATCAACTGAACAACAAGCAGAATTTGGCTAAACCAAAATGAAAAATAATCCAAATGTAATTTGTATTTTTCTTGGAAATTCATTTAAATACTGTACTGCTGCTGCTACTGCTAAGTTGCGTCAGTCGTGTCCTACTCTGTGCAACCCCATAGATAGCAGCCCATCAGGCTCCGCTGTCCCTGGGATTCTCCAAACAAGAACCCTGAAGTGGGTTGCCATTTCCTTCTCCAATGCATGAAAGTGAAAAGTGAAAGTGAAGTCACTTAGTCATGTCCAACTCTTAGCGACCCCATAGACTGCAGCCTACCAGGCTCCTCCATCCATGGGATTTTCCAGGCAAGAGTACTGGAGTGTGTTGCCACTGTACTGACTCTGGATATCTGACACTCTCAGATTTAATTTCCTATAAGGTATATATACTAATTAACACCTGTTCAAAATTCTTTATCAGAATCAGAAAGGATAATGTCAGCCTTTCCTCAATAATTTTTCTTGGCTCATGCTTTAAGATCAAAGTGAGCAATTCTGTACAAAATATGGGCTCCTCAATAATAAATTTAGATAATGAATGAAGTTAGAGACACAATAGCAAAGACAAGCACATGTTGGTCAATTTATGAGAGTCTAGCATTTAAAACAGGACATTCTGATACTGTCAATTTGACCCTGCTGCAAAACAAGAAAATGCATATCAATTCAAAACAAAGCATTTTTATAAATCAGAAATAATCCAAGATATCCTACAAGGTTGAAAGAGTCGTGTGTGTACCTCTTGCTCTTCTATTTAGAGATCCTGTGTGTCATCCAAGCCTTTGTAAGACACCAGATCTATCTCTTTTTTTGGTGTTTTTAAGACTTTTATTTATTTTTAATTGAATAATTGCTAGAATTTTATTGGTTTCTGCCAAATATCAACATGAATCAGTCATAGGTATATGTATATGGACAGATCAATCTTTGATAACATCAGATTTGTGTTCTAAGTTTTGGTGTTTTAAGAATTAGGTTTGAACTGGCGAAAAATAAATTGAGTACTTTTAAATTCTGTCAATAATTCTTTTCTAGTAACAGCTGATTTTCTCAGCATTTTGTGAATATTTTCATATGCTTTATTACTAAAAATGTATAGCTTTATTTAAAACTAAAGTATGCATTTTTGAAATATTATTCTTAAAAAAATCTTAACTTTCCCACAATGTTTTACAAGGATCAGAGCAGATGGACAACATTGTGTATTATGTTAATGTTTTTTTGCTGTTTAACTTCTCATCCTTTTTTAGAACACTGAATATCCTTCTCACAAAAAGTAGGAAAAATAGAGCTAGAACCCCAACAAACTCTTTCTAGATGGTCTCAGTGAGTGATAAGGGAGGCTGGTGTCACAACTTTCTGAAACTTTGTCTTCCATAGAGATGTTGCCAAGGTAAGTAACTGAAAAGTGGGTATGAAAAGAGAATGGCGTGGATTTACCTATTTGAATCTTAATAGATTTTTACATCTTTGATTTTAATATTTTGATCAGGTTAATGATCTAGCTGTTTAAGGATCTAAAGAACCTTCTGAAAGTTATAGCATGGGGCAGATGGGAAATATTAAGGTGAAAATGTTACACTGTCATAAATTTACATGCCATGAGAAAACATGTGCAAATTATCTAAGTCCCCTCTACATTTTGATTTTTTTTTTTTTTACATTTTGATCATTTTCTTAAAACAGGTAGATAGTCACAATCAATCCTTAAATAAATGAAAAAAATGCAATAAATAATGTCACTGATAGGTACAATACCAGTGTAAATATTATGGTATAATTAATGATTTAATATGTAATAAAAGTCATTCTGAAAAATCAATATATTTCAAAATAATTTTAAGCTGTTATTCCAAAATATGATTTGATCTTAAGGTTATAATAAACTCAGAAAATATACAATTCAAAATAGTTTTTAGTTTTATTAACAGGTTTCAAGTAGCTTCTTTTAATTGATAACTCAAATTTTTATCATACTTCTTAAGTTATAAAAACAGTAGTATAATTGAAATTCAGTCCACAAATAATTCATTCTGAGCCTCAAATTTTTTTCACATTTTGTGGTTGAGAATTCTAACGCTGCTATAGTAAATAAGGACAGAAAGATGTCTAAATTATGCATATTTGAAGAAAATATTATAATAATATAAAATCACACAAGAACACACCAAATCATTTTTTTCTGAGGTTTAATTTTAACTAATGAATTTTTAAATGATGAAGGTAATGTCAATCCAAATCTTGAATTATTTGTAATGTACAAACTATTTTTTGTAGGTGAAATAGATTGTTTTCACCATGGCAATGCCTTCACCCTTATTTATGGTCTTTTTCTTGAGTTCTTTTTCCTCAACAGTTTAACAAGTCACTTCTGGTTTGGCTAAAGTGCAATCCTAGCACAATAATGTTTCAGCTTGCAAGGAAGAACGCCCTTATTGAGCTGATAGAACTCCACCAACTGGATTAGATCCGTAAATCTTGTATGTCCATCATCTAGGGTGTGGAACATCTCACCATCATCTTCCACCTGAAACAGGAAAAACAACAAACCAGTAAGAAGGGGAAAAACTACTCAGAAAGTCAATCATGTTCTATTGCACACTGCATCTTTAAATGCCAAAACTGACACATTTATAATACTAAAGGACAGTGAAAAGAAGATTCTGGCACATCCACTTCTTTTTTGTAACTTTACTTTCATTTAAAGGAAATATCATCTGATCCCAAGGTAAGCAGTGTGGCTCTGCTTCCTGTCTCTTTAATTCTCTTAACGTTCTGTAGTTAGAATAGTAGGAAAGTCTACATCAATACAGCACACAGTGAGAAATCTGCACTGTTTAGTGTAAGAGTAAACAAAAGATTTTAGTATGCCTACCCTCAGAAAACAATTTCTATTTCTAATTGCTGTCTACCTAAAGCCTCACTTTGTATATTTAAAGATGAATATCCACCAGAATTTGTATCCGTAAATTGATTCTGGAGCAGTCAGTCAAACATTATGTTAATGGAATGACAGGTTGATTTTTTTTTTTTTCTTCCCTTTGCATTGAGATCTTCGGGCATTAAGCAATTTATAACTTGCCAGGGATGTCACTCACATAATCAAGTGCAGTCAGGAAGAAACTTCATATGGATTGGATAATTTCAAAAAGAGTTCATTTGAAAAAAGAAAACACTAGCAACTCAGCAATTTCATGTTAATACTTTCTTGAAAGTAGACTGGATCTCTGTTCCACACTATCTGGTTCTAATACACAGACTGCATGCATACATATATGCAGGCATGCGCATACACACACACATAAGCAGCAGAAGCAATAACAACAACAACAAAATCTCAAAGCAAGCTGTGCCACCTGGAAGCAGAATTAAATTTTTAAAAGGTGTTCAGAATAGTTTACATAATGATCTCCAGTGCTACAACACCTGCTTACATATCCATAATGATGATTATAAACAAAACTACAAAAAAACATTTTTGGGACAAGAGAGGAGAATGTGCTTTAAAATAATGGTTTTTAAAGAACCACTAGTAGATTTCAGGAGAAAGAATTTTCAGTGGCCTTTTAATAATAGGGGGCATGGGGTCTATACAATATTACCAAATCATATTTCATGAGAAAAGGGAAATTTAATTTTTACAGTTCCTGTATTTCTTATATTAATTCAGACTCATAAAACCATTTCTGCCATACTTAACTCTAGTCAAAGTACAAGCTCCCATATTAAATAAAAGAACCAAAGAAAACTAAAGTCTCCAAAAGCTTATGCATTAAGATCATCTCTAATACACAAATAAGAAATCACAAATACTTACTGGTATAATTTGAAAGTGCTTTATTTTTTGTCCATGACTCATTGACAGTACAAAAGTTTTGGGGTTACTCTGACTATCTCGTACCAAGAAAACTCTAAAGAGAGAGAAGGAATTTCAATATTTTTCTATATTTATTCATGGATTTCATAGAAATATAGCCTATACCAAATCCAGGGAGTATATTCCTAAATGTAGCCAGAGTTCTCCTTTACTGTGTATTCAATGATGGGATTAT
This sequence comes from Oreotragus oreotragus, assembly GCA_006410675.1. Lineage (NCBI taxonomy): Eukaryota > Metazoa > Chordata > Mammalia > Artiodactyla > Bovidae > Oreotragus > Oreotragus oreotragus. Next base: position 33,951 of record SJYX01013725.1, read on the forward strand.
CCAACATGGTAAACAATATGGTATGATATACTCTAATACTATAAAACTATCATTGGAGTGAATTTAATTTTAATAGTATAAATATACAGTCATTTGTCAGATTTTTGCTCACAATAACCAATATAAAGCTATGCTGGCATCAACAATTATTGCCAAGTCCTTTTTCCATTGGGAAGTCGGGTAATCATATGCAACTCTTTGGTACAGAGAATGAATCATTAGCATATTGTTACTTCTGGGTCACGTAAGGTCCTGCAGAAAGAAAATTTTTAGAATTAAAAAATTTTAAACCCACACTTCTATACTGGATCCTTTTTTTTTTTTTTTTGGATTCTGGTTCCTACTATTACAACTGAAACTGAGAAGTGAATATATTCTAAAAAATCAATCCTGAATTCATTTATTAAATGTAAATGTTTGAGCAAAATATTTTTAGTAAAAGAAACATCCAAACAACATTTACTTCAACCTTGAAAAAGGTAGCATAAAGTCTATAACAAGCTAGAAAAACAAGACATGTCCTAATGGCCTAAGAAAAATGTGGCCAGGCGTGGATTCTTATTAACTGGCAACTCAGTGCATCACCATCTTTGTATTAATTGCTGGCAAACAGACTGTGGGAACAGTCCCCACTGGTGACTCCAATACTAATCTCACTGTGCCTGGGGAAAGAGACAGCCAAATGTGAGCCATCACAGACGTCTGACAAGATTATCCATTTCATCTGTGCTGTGTGATTCTGACATTACATCTCTGGGAGATGGGACAAAAGGTAGTTTCCCTGGTCAGTCAAGCTCTAAGTCTCTCCCCATTCCGGATTCCTGAGTGGATCAACACTACCACCTAGTGGACTGCCTAACAGCATCACATCTTTCCAAAAGGAATACCAAAAACAATTTTTTACATTAAAAAACATAAAACATAACGATACTGTCATTCTTTATGCAGTTATGTCATTCAATTCAAAAAACTGGGCTCAGAAATAAGGAAAATTATAATCCTCCAAAATATTTTGACACTCCTTTGTGATTTATTTCTTTTATTGGTCTTATCAGATGGTAATTCTGCTGATTGTTCAGATTTAATCTAAAAAGATCTCATTCCATGCAGAGTATATTGAAATCTTTTCTTATTTAGAGTCTACTGAAATGCTGACTTGCTATTAATAATCTTCTACATGAAAACACATTTTTGTCCAAATGTCTGTATTAAATCACCTTGAAATCTTGCCATCATCTTAATCCAACCCTTGAAGATATAAGATCCCATTACCACTTGTTTAAATTGATGCTGGTTTTATTTCCCATCCAAACCTCAATACAACCTCCTTAATCTGTACTGCATTTAGGAATAAAACTCAGCTAATATTATATTATAGGAAGTATCTGTAACATTGAGTAATTTGAGAAGAATAAAACTCTTTAGACCATAAATCTTGCATAATAAATTTTCTGCTTCTCCTGTGTCTTCTATGGTATCCCACGAAAAGATAACATGAGAAGAGTCAAAAAGTACTATTTTCATAGGTTTATATTACTTGAAACAAAATTTAGAGGAAAGAAATGGGATGTAAACAGAAAAACATGAAATAGTCTAAGTACATAAGAAACAGCTTTTTACTTTACTTTTACGTTTTAACACACCCTCCATCAAACTTAAAAAAATGTGTAACATGTAAGATGTGGTTCGTGGTTTTGTAAGATGCGGTTTTGTCATGACACAAACCATACTTTGCCATCGTACTAATCAATTCAAATCAAAATGTTGACACGGGCAAAACGTGTTCAGTTTTTCCCCCATCGATTAATATCTGAGATGCACTGAATGGGAAAATATTAACTACCACTGTTTAAGACCAGAGAATCCTATCTTCTTTATGGACAAAGACTACACGACCACTATGTAACAGGTATTGTCTAGGTATTACAGGATTCAGTGGCAACCATCCTTACAGCACAAAGTCACTTCTGTTTTATTGAGCTGAAATCAAATCTCTGTGTGTTGAATAAGTAATTACTGATTATAGGAGAAATAAAAAATCCAGTGCTATTCAAAATCTAACTTACCCATCCACTAGACCTTGCTGAATAATCAATCGCTGAGCTTCCTCTCTAGAAATTTTGTGGTGGAACCATGGTTGGGACCGGTGGATAGCTGAAGAAATAAAGTGGGGTAATACAAGATTTGTTTGAAATGATTATAGTCTAATGACATGTACTTTGACCCTGGCCCCTCAGTGACTGCCTCTAAATGCAACCTTCCCACCCAGCTGGCCGCAGCGCCTGTGTGCAGACATACCCATGCTTGTGGCAGAGCTCTGTGAGGACGCAGTGGGGCTACCGTGACTGCCCAGGCGCAAACATCCTTTTTTCTGCATAAGGAAGTGGGGAACAAATTTCAACTTCGGGGTGAAACAAATTCAAATCATAAAATTTTGAAGAACATGAAGCTAATCTGTACCCTCCAAGCTAGTCCTTCTTCAACTGCAACGGAAAGGGCTTCAGTGGGATTTTCTATAACTCTGGTTTTCTGGCCTGAGAAGTCCATTGCTACCAGGGAATTCTCTGATATACTTCTCTGGAAAAAAGCACATTTTTTTTTACCTTGAAAATACCTTTGAAGTTACCTTTCAGTTCTTTGCTGGCAATACATTTCCATTTTAGGATATGGTTCCAAAGGTAACTAGCAGGAAATTAAAAAGTTAACAATACATATTGAATAGGAAATGATGCTATAAAATAATTTAAGTAAGTTACAGAGTTATTTGTTAAGGTCCCTGAATTAAGATAGATTAATAGCTTTCAAGGTAAGTATGTCTTTCTCCTAAAGTAACCCTGTATCTTTGTATTCATTTAAGCAGAAAAAAACCAACTTACAAAAAAAATAACCCTTCATATGGCTAAAAATATCCATCGCTTCCAAATTCATCTCTCTATTATGCTTTGAAATTCATCAATGATTATTTAAATGTTAAATCTATCTACTTATAAAACAGCTTTTATTAAGATTCAAGATACACTAAAGCAATAATAGACTGACTTACAGTACTTCTTTAGAAAGAAACAGTACACATATTTTATAATAAACCAACATGTATTTTAAAAGTTTATCACACCAACTTTCCTCTAACTTAGAAAATGAAATTTAATGAAATAATTCAGATAACTCCATAATATTAAAATTTCTATGATTTAATATGTGAATGTTTTTTCATCTTATGGGCATAAACATGGCAAAATGAGAGTTGCAAAACTTAGTCTGAATGATGAAAGAACCAATAGAAAAGGAAGACATCGTTAAATAAACATAATTTTAAACAAGAAAGTCATCTTTGCCAATTATTTTTTTATTCATAGTCTCTGATTGTGAAAATAAAACACCCAAAACATGGACCTTATTTTATTTTTTCTTTGTTTAGGACTCTAATTCACAACCACCTTTCTTAAAAATGTGTCATCTTAAATAATGTATCCTAAAAAAAAAAAAAAAAATTGTCAAACTCTCTGATTACAAGTGACACTCGTTTTACAGGAATTAAACCTCTCCAAAAGACAAAATATCCAAAACCAGCATGTGCATGCATGCTAAGTCACTTCAGTTGTGTCCAACTCTTTGTGATGCTATAGGTCACAGTCTGTTGGATTATCAAAAAAGTGAGTGAGTTCCATAAAATCATCTATTTCTGCTTTATTGACTATGCCAAAGCCCTTGACTGTGTGGATCACAACAAACTGGAAAATTCTGAAAGAGAAAGAAATACCAGACCACCTGACCTGCCTCTTGAGAAATCTTTATGCCAGTCAAGAAGCAACAGTTAAAACTGGACATGGAACAACAGACTGGTATATAATCAGGAAAGAAGTACATCAAGGCTGCATACTGTCACCCTGCTTATTTAATGTATATGCAGAGGACATCATGAGAAACGCTGGGCTGGATGAAGCACAAGCTGGAATCAAGATTGCTGAGAGAAATATCAATAACCACAGATATGCAGATGACACCACCCTTATGTCAGAAAGCAAAGATGAACTAAAGAGCCTCATGATGAAAGTGAAAGAGAGTGAAAAAGTTGGCTTAAAACTCAACATTCAGAAAACTAAGATCATGGCATCTGGTCCCATCACTTCATGGCAAACAGAGAGGGAAACAATGGAAACAGTGACAGACTTTATTTTGAGGGGCTCCAAAATCACTGCAGATGGTGACTGTAGACATGAAATTAAAAGATGCTTGCTTTCGTGGAAGAAAATTTATGATGAACCTGCTGCTGCTGTTGCTAAGTCGCTTCAGTCGTGTCCGACTCCGTGCAACCCCAGAGACAGCAGCCCACCAGGTTCCCACGTCCCTGGGATTCTTCAGGCAAGAACACTGGAGTGGGTTGCCATTTCCTTCTTCAGTGCATGAAAGTGAAAAGTGAAAGTGAAGTCGCTCAGTCATGTCTGACTCTTAGCGACCCCATGGACTGCAGCCCACCAGGCTCCTCTGTCCATGGATTTTCCAGGCAAGAGTACCAGAGCGGGGTGCCATCGCCTTCTCTGACAGCATATTAAAAAGCAGAGACATTACTTTCCCAACAAAGGTCCATCTAGTCAAAGCTTTAGTTTTTCCAGTAGCCACGTATGGATGTGAGAGTTTAACTATAAAGAAAGCTGAGCAGTGAAGAATTGATGCTTTTGAACTGTGGTGTTGGAGGAGACTCTTGAGAGTCCGTTGGACTGCAAGCAGATCCAACCAGTCCCACCTAAAGAAAATCAGTCTGAATATTCATTGGAAGGACTGATGCTGAAGCTGAAACTCCAGTACTTTGGCCACCTGATGTGAATAACTGACTCTTTGGAAAAGACCCTGATGCTGGGAAAGACTGAAGGCGGGAGGAGAAGGGGACGACAGAGGATGAGATGGTTGGATGGCATCACCGACTTCACTGACATGAGTCTGAGTAAGCTCCAGGAGTTGGTGATGGACAGGGAGGCCTGGCATACTGCAGTCCATGGGTTGCAAAGAGTCGGACACAACTGAGTGACTGAACTGAACTGAAGTGAGACCATGGTCCACCAGACTCCTCTGTCCATGGGATTCTCCTGGCAAGTATACTGGAGTGGGTTGCCATTTCCTCCCCCAGAGGATCTTCCCTACCCAGGGATCAAATCTATTTCTCTTAAATCTCTTGCATTGGCAGGTGAGTTCTTTACCATAGTGCCAACTAGGAAGCCCATAAACCAGCATGGGCAATGTTTAATAGGTTTCCCCCACTGATCATTAATAGAAGAGCAACACAAAAAAATGGCTTCCCAGATGGAGCCAGTGCTAAAGAATCCGTCTGCCTATCCAGGAGACAAAACAGATGCTCAATTCTTGGGTCAGGAAGATCCCCCAAAGGAAATGGCAACCCGTTCTGGTATTCCTGCCTGGAAAATTCCATGGACAGAGAAGCCTGATGGGCTACAGTCCATGGGGTTGCAAAGAACCAAACACAACTGAGTGTGTGCACACACACACACACAACACAAAAAAAGTTTCCCTGGTAAAGGATGAGCCAACATACACCTGGAGACTCCTGGCTCAAGGCCATTTTGCCTCTCTCTCCACATGGTTTCTGCCATATCCTGCTTCGTCTAACAGACTCTAGTCAAATGTCTGCTTGAAACAAAATCTGGTTCATACAAAAATGGGAGGGGGGATCATTTATCTCTGCGTTACACATCCCACTTTGTTAGCATTTATTATTTCCTCTCAAAACCTTGCTGTAGTGGTCCACAATCTTATTATGGTTCATCTTTATTTGGGGAGATCCAGCATGCAATCTTTCATTTGTTACAGGAGTTTTTGTAACTGACAGCTGCTATTCCCAGACAGATGCTGTCTCTGTAATCTCTATTTGCTGTCACACCTTACTTTGCCCTTCTCACCCCATGATCTTCTGTGCTGGGTTGTGGACCAGTCGGATATATTTTTGCTTTGCAGACATTAATGAAAAGCTTCCACCTGCCCAAGCCACAGAGTAACTTATCTCAATCATAATGATAGCTTTATCCATATAATATCTCTGTCTTCACATGCCAAGATGGCCTCTGTAATCACAAGACTCTGATAACATAAAAATACTGTTAGGAAAGAAAAATAAACATAAGCAGTTGTTCTTAATTTGCTTCTCATTTTTTTATAGTCAAAGTACAAGCTCCCATATTAAATAAAAGAACCAAAGAAAACTAAAGTCTCCAAAAGCTTATGCATTAAGATCATCTCTAATACACAAATAAGAAATCACAAATACTTACTGGTATAATTTGAAAGTGCTTTATTTTTTGTCCATGACTCATTGACAGTACAAAAGTTTTGGGGTTACTCTGACTATCTCGTACCAAGAAAACTCTAAAGAGAGAGAAGGAATTTCAATATTTTTCTATATTTATTCATGGATTTCATAGAAATATAGCCTATACCAAATCCAGGGAGTATATTCCTAAATGTAGCCAGAGTTCTCCTTTACTGTGTATTCAATGATGGGATTATCCAACATGGTAAACAATATGGTATGATATACTCTAATACTATAAAACTATCATTGGAGTGAATTTAATTTTAATAGTATAAATATACAGTCATTTGTCAGATTTTTGCTCACAATAACCAATATAAAGCTATGCTGGCATCAACAATTATTGCCAAGTCCTTTTTCCATTGGGAAGTCGGGTAATCATATGCAACTCTTTGGTACAGAGAATGAATCATTAGCATATTGTTACTTCTGGGTCACGTAAGGTCCTGCAGAAAGAAAATTTTTAGAATTAAAAAATTTTAAACCCACACTTCTATACTGGATCCTTTTTTTTTTTTTTTTGGATTCTGGTTCCTACTATTACAACTGAAACTGAGAAGTGAATATATTCTAAAAAATCAATCCTGAATTCATTTATTAAATGTAAATGTTTGAGCAAAATATTTTTAGTAAAAGAAACATCCAAACAACATTTACTTCAACCTTGAAAAAGGTAGCATAAAGTCTATAACAAGCTAGAAAAACAAGACATGTCCTAATGGCCTAAGAAAAATGTGGCCAGGCGTGGATTCTTATTAACTGGCAACTCAGTGCATCACCATCTTTGTATTAATTGCTGGCAAACAGACTGTGGGAACAGTCCCCACTGGTGACTCCAGTACTAATCTCACTGTGCCTGGGGAAAGAGACAGCCAAATGTGAGCCATCACAGACGTCTGACAAGATTATCCATTTCATCTGTGCTGTGTGATTCTGACATTACATCTCTGGGAGATGGGACAAAAGGTAGTTTCCCTGGTCAGTCAAGCTCTAAGTCTCTCCCCATTCCGGATTCCTGAGTGGATCAACACTACCACCTAGTGGACTGCCTAACAGCATCACATCTTTCCAAAAGGAATACCAAAAACAATTTTTTACATTAAAAAACATAAAACATAACGATACTGTCATTCTTTATGCAGTTATGTCATTCAATTCAAAAAACTGGGCTCAGAAATAAGGAAAATTATAATCCTCCAAAATATTTTGACACTCCTTTGTGATTTATTTCTTTTATTGGTCTTATCAGATGGTAATTCTGCTGATTGTTCAGATTTAATCTAAAAAGATCTCATTCCATGCAGAGTATATTGAAATCTTTTCTTATTTAGAGTCTACTGAAATGCTGACTTGCTATTAATAATCTTCTACATGAAAACACATTTTTGTCCAAATGTCTGTATTAAATCACCTTGAAATCTTGCCATCATCTTAATCCAACCCTTGAAGATATAAGATCCCATTACCACTTGTTTAAATTGATGCTGGTTTTATTTCCCATCCAAACCTCAATACAACCTCCTTAATCTGTACTGCATTTAGGAATAAAACTCAGCTAATATTATATTATAGGAAGTATCTGTAACATTGAGTAATTTGAGAAGAATAAAACTCTTTAGACCATAAATCTTGCATAATAAATTTTCTGCTTCTCCTGTGTCTTCTATGGTATCCCACGAAAAGATAACATGAGAAGAGTCAAAAAGTACTATTTTCATAGGTTTATATTACTTGAAACAAAATTTAGAGGAAAGAAATGGGATGTAAACAGAAAAACATGAAATAGTCTAAGTACATAAGAAACAGCTTTTTACTTTACTTTTACGTTTTAACACACCCTCCATCAAACTTAAAAAAATGTGTAACATGTAAGATGTGGTTCGTGGTTTTGTAAGATGCGGTTTTGTCATGACACAAACCATACTTTGCCATCGTACTAATCAATTCAAATCAAAATGTTGACACGGGCAAAACGTGTTCAGTTTTTCCCCCATCGATTAATATCTGAGATGCACTGAATGGGAAAATATTAACTACCACTGTTTAAGACCAGAGAATCCTATCTTCTTTATGGACAAAGACTACACGACCACTATGTAACAGGTATTGTCTAGGTATTACAGGATTCAGTGGCAACCATCCTTACAGCACAAAGTCACTTCTGTTTTATTGAGCTGAAATCAAATCTCTGTGTGTTGAATAAGTAATTACTGATTATAGGAGAAATAAAAAATCCAGTGCTATTCAAAATCTAACTTACCCATCCACTAGACCTTGCTGAATAATCAATCGCTGAGCTTCCTCTCTAGAAATTTTGTGGTGGAACCATGGTTGGGACCGGTGGATAGCTGAAGAAATAAAGTGGGGTAATACAAGATTTGTTTGAAATGATTATAGTCTAATGACATGTACTTTGACCCTGGCCCCTCAGTGACTGCCTCTAAATGCAACCTTCCCACCCAGCTGGCCGCAGCGCCTGTGTGCAGACATACCCATGCTTGTGGCAGAGCTCTGTGAGGACGCAGTGGGGCTACCGTGACTGCCCAGGCGCAAACATCCTTTTTTCTGCATAAGGAAGTGGGGAACAAATTTCAACTTCGGGGTGAAACAAATTCAAATCATAAAATTTTGAAGAACATGAAGCTAATCTGTACCCTCCAAGCTAGTCCTTCTTCAACTGCAACGGAAAGGGCTTCAGTGGGATTTTCTATAACTCTGGTTTTCTGGCCTGAGAAGTCCATTGCTACCAGGGAATTCTCTGATATACTTCTCTGGAAAAAAGCACATTTTTTTTTACCTTGAAAATACCTTTGAAGTTACCTTTCAGTTCTTTGCTGGCAATACATTTCCATTTTAGAATATGGTTCCAAAGGTAACTAGCAGGAAATTAAAAAGTTAACAATACATATTGAATAGGAAATGATGCTATAAAATAATTTAAGTAAGTTACAGAGTTATTTGTTAAGGTCCCTGAATTAAGATAGATTAATAGCTTTCAAGGTAAGTATGTCTTTCTCCTAAAGTAACCCTGTATCTTTGTATTCATTTAAGCAGAAAAAAACCAACTTACAAAAAAAATAACCCTTCATATGGCTAAAAATATCCATCGCTTCCAAATTCATCTCTCTATTATGCTTTGAAATTCATCAATGATTATTTAAATGTTAAATCTATCTACTTATAAAACAGCTTTTATTAAGATTCAAGATACACTAAAGCAATAATAGACTGACTTACAGTACTTCTTTAGAAAGAAACAGTACACATATTTTATAATAAACCAACATGTATTTTAAAAGTTTATCACACCAACTTTCCTCTAACTTAGAAAATGAAATTTAATGAAATAATTCAGATAAGTCCATAATATTAAAATTTCTATGATTTAATATGTGAATGTTTTTTCATCTTATGGGCATAAACATGGCAAAATGAGAGTTGCAAAACTTAGTCTGAATGATGAAAGAACCAATAGAAAAGGAAGACATCGTTAAATAAACATAATTTTAAACAAGAAAGTCATCTTTGCCAATTATTTTTTTATTCATAGTCTCTGATTGTGAAAATAAAACACCCAAAACATGGACCTTATTTTATTTTTTCTTTGTTTAGGACTCTAATTCACAACCACCTTTCTTAAAAATGTGTCATCTTAAATAATGTATCCTAAAAAAAAAAAAAAAAATTGTCAAACTCTCTGATTACAAGTGACACTCGTTTTACAGGAATTAAACCTCTCCAAAAGACAAAATATCCAAAACCAGCATGTGCATGCATGCTAAGTCACTTCAGTTGTGTCCAACTCTTTGTGATGCTATAGGTCACAGTCTGTTGGATTATCAAAAAAGTGAGTGAGTTCCATAAAATCATCTATTTCTGCTTTATTGACTATGCCAAAGCCCTTGACTGTGTGGATCACAACAAACTGGAAAATTCTGAAAGAGAAAGAAATACCAGACCACCNAAAAGGCAGAGGAACCAGAGATCAAATTGCCAACATCCACTGGATCATTGAAAAAACAAGAGTTCCAGAAAAAACATCTAATTTTGTTTTATTTTTATGCCAAAGCCTTTGACTGTGTGGATCACAATAAACTGGAAAATTCTGAAAGAGAAAGAAATACCAGACCACCTGACCTGCCTCTTGAGAAATCTTTATGCCAGTCAAGAAGCAACAGTTAAAACTGGACATGGAACAACAGACTGGTATATAATCAGGAAAGGAGTACATCAAGGCTGCATACTGTCACCCTGCTTATTTAATGTATATGCAGAGGACATCATGAGAAACGCTGGGCTGGATGAAGCACAAGCTGGAATCAAGATTGCTGAGAGAAATATCAATAACCACAGATATGCAGATGACACCACCCTTATGGCAGAAAGCAAAGATGAACTAAAGAGCCTCATGATGAAAGTGAAAGAGAGTGAAAAAGTTGGCTTAAAACTCAACATTCAGAAAACTAAGATCATGGCATCTGGTCCCATCACTTCATGGCAAACAGAGAGGGAAACAATGGAAACAGTGACAGACTTTATTTTGAGGGGCTCCAAAATCACTGCAGATGGTGACTGTAGACATGAAATTAAAAGATGCTTGCTTTCGTGGAAGAAAATTTATGATGAACCTGCTGCTGCTGTTGCTAAGTCGCTTCAGTCGTGTCCGACTCCGTGCAACCCCATGGACAGCAGCCCACCAGGTTCCCACGTCCCTGGGATTCTTCAGGCAAGAACACTGGAGTGGGTTGCCATTTCCTTCTTCAGTGCATGAAAGTGAAAAGTGAAAGTGAAGTCGCTCAGTCATGTCTGACTCTTAGCGACCCCATGGACTGCAGCCCACCAGGCTCCTCTGTCCATGGATTTTCCAGGCAAGAGTACCAGAGCGGGGTGCCATCGCCTTCTCTGACAGCATATTAAAAAGCAGAGACATTACTTTCCCAACAAAGGTCCATCTAGTCAAAGCTTTAGTTTTTCCAGTAGCCACGTATGGATGTGAGAGTTTAACTATAAAGAAAGCTGAGCAGTGAAGAATTGATGCTTTTGAACTGTGGTGTTGGAGGAGACTCTTGAGAGTCCGTTGGACTGCAAGCAGATCCAACCAGTCCCACCTAAAGAAAATCAGTCTGAATATTCATTGGAAGGACTGATGCTGAAGCTGAAACTCCAGTACTTTGGCCACCTGATGTGAATAACTGACTCTTTGGAAAAGACCCTGATGCTGGGAAAGACTGAAGGTGGGAGGAGAAGGGGACGACAGAGGATGAGATGGTTGGATGGCATCACCGACTTCACTGACATGAGTTTGAGTAAGCTCCAGGAGTTGGTGATGGACAGGGAGGCCTGGCATACTGCAGTCCATGGGTTGCAAAGAGTCGGACACAACTGAGTGACTGAACTGAACTGAAGTGAGACCATGGTCCACCAGACTCCTCTGTCCATGGGATTCTCCTGGCAAGTATACTGGAGTGGGTTGCCATTTCCTCCCCCAGAGGATCTTCCCTACCCAGGGATCAAATCTATTTCTCTTAAATCTCTTGCATTGGCAGGTGAGTTCTTTACCATAGTGCCAACTAGGAAGCCCATAAACCAGCATGGGCAATGTTTAATAGGTTTCCCCCACTGATCATTAATAGAAGAGCAACACAAAAAAATGGCTTCCCAGATGGAGCCAGTGCTAAAGAATCCGTCTGCCTATCCAGGAGACAAAACAGATGCTCAATTCTTGGGTCAGGAAGATCCCCCAAAGGAAATGGCAACCCGTTCTGGTATTCCTGCCTGGAAAATTCCATGGACAGAGAAGCCTGATGGGCTACAGTCCATGGGGTTGCAAAGAACCAAACACAACTGAGTGTGTGCACACACACACACACAACACAAAAAAAGTTTCCCTGGTAAAGGATGAGCCAACATACACCTGGAGACTCCTGGCTCAAGGCCATTTTGCCTCTCTCTCCACATGGTTTCTGCCATATCCTGCTTCGTCTAACAGACTCTAGTCAAATGTCTGCTTGAAACAAAATCTGGTTCATACAAAAATGGGAGGGGGGATCATTTATCTCTGCGTTACACATCCCACTTTGTTAGCATTTATTATTTCCTCTCAAAACCTTGCTGTAGTGGTCCACAATCTTATTATGGTTCATCTTTATTTGGGGAGATCCAGCATGCAATCTTTCATTTGTTACAGGAGTTTTTGTAACTGACAGCTGCTATTCCCAGACAGATGCTGTCTCTGTAATCTCTATTTGCTGTCACACCTTACTTTGCCCTTCTCACCCCATGATCTTCTGTGCTGGGTTGTGGACCAGTCGGATATATTTTTGCTTTGCAGACATTAATGAAAAGCTTCCACCTGCCCAAGCCACAGAGTAACTTATCTCAATCATAATGATAGCTTTATCCATATAATATCTCTGTCTTCACATGCCAAGATGGCCTCTGTAATCACAAGACTCTGATAACATAAAAATACTGTTAGGAAAGAAAAATAAACATAAGCAGTTGTTCTTAATTTGCTTCTCATTTTTTTCCCCTATAGTATGACAGGCTGAAATGTAAAACAAGATCCCATGTTCCATAATTACCTGACCTTAAGTAGGGAGTCTACAATACAAGTAAGTATTTTCATTTGCTACATTAACTACGCTAGGGGAACACACAGAAATAGAGCAAATGTTTTCTATTGAATGGCAGGTGGTAGATGAAAAATTAATAGTTTACCTTTGGTGGACAAAGAAATGGAAGTGAAGCAAAATCTGACTTGAACCAAAAGGTCATTTTCAGCTCAATTTCTTTCACATAGGAAAGCGACATTGTTAACATTCAGACTCAGTGTATTTCTCAACTATTTGTCCCTTTTTCCAGCTCTTCCATGTGGTGGATAAACAGGCCAAGCCCCCAAAATAAAAGTCCATGATTTTAACAGCATGCCTCTCTTTAAGAAAGAAGGAGCTTGAGTACACCCTCCATTATCCAGATCAACCTTGAGATCAGATCCAAACTCTTCTGAGTGAGGCTGGGCCATGAAATGTTTTTCAGGCAGCTTAGCTAAGCAGCAACTAGTTAACTAGTCAGCCTCTGCCACTGCAGGGCTTCCCTGGGGGCTCAGATGGTAAAAAATCTGCCTGCAATGTAGGAGACCCTGGTTCAATCCCCGGGTCAGAAGGATCCCCTGGAGAAGGGAATGGCAACCTACTCTGGTATTCTTGCCTGGAGAATTCCATGGACAGAGAAGCCTGCCGGGTTACAGTCCATGGGGTTGCAAAGAGTCAGACACGACTGAGCCACTGACTCTCACATAAACATGCAGCGCAGGCCATAGTAAGAGGGCACAGAATTTCCCCAGGCAGCGTCCCCCCATCAGTGTCATGCAGAGCCACAGGACACCAGAGGTGCAATCATTTCTACAGGTCACACAACCACCCTGCCTTATTTTATACTGCAGCACAGCAGCGACTCAACCAAAGTCACACTCTTGGTAAAAATAGTGGCAGGCCCCATCTAAGATTCTTTTCTGTACCACAGGATGGGAGGTACAGGGAAGAAAATGCAATTTGGAATGTCTAGCTCAAGGTCAAATATGGGAAACAATACATAAGAACTTCAGTTGATTTGCTTCTCCCATCCCCTCATTCTGGCCAGGGTCTAACTAATAGATTCCTTTAAATGAATTCTCTTTTTTTTGTCCTAAAAAAAGACCAAATATCTGCTTCTTGAAATCTCTGCTGATGATTCTCCCTTCAAAGCCTGATGGGGTAGCTACTGTGTGCTGTATATAGTTAAGATGTTCATTATGGTATGAGAATTTTTTTTCTCATTTCTCTTCTCAAAATGAATCCCTGGAGAAGAAGACAGTATTGTCCCTTAAAACTATAACTAAAGTAGGCAAAGTTTTTCCTCCTGTTCCTTGAACGTGCTCCCTTGATGAAAACCCACAGAGGCAGGTGAGGTCACTGATTCTCTCATCTAGAAATTATCCTGGGATTCTGTATACATATCAAAGTAAACGTAAATGCCTCCCCAATCTTCTAGGTTTCCTTCGTGAAAATTAAGAAGAGCAGAGATGCCATTTGTCTGAGCATGTCAACTGCCATACAGGACTAGGTCCTTGTCCTCATCACAGAGATTTAAACTTCTTGTCCTTGACCTCCTGTTTACAGCCAAATTCAAGACTCAAGGAGTATCTTTTCTTATACAAGGTGCTGAACAAATAAAGTTACATTAACTGAACTGTCATAGATTTACTGATCAACAGTAGAATCAGTTTCAATGGAAAGAAGCAAGAATAATACTATACTTGTATATTAATGACAATGATGCGACTGGAAAGGACTTATTTTATAGCATGTTTTCCCTATGATTAAGAGGATACTAAATAATAATTGCTCCAAATCATGGCTGCTATTAGCATGCTCATCCTAATAACTTTAGACTCTGAAAGAAATTTAGAAGGATTTAGAAAAGGATTAAGATAATAAAATTCATTATTCATATATACATGAATTAAAAGATTAGGGTAAGCCGACAAATTATAAAAATTCTCACCTTAAAGCTACTGCTTTTATAAAAATTCATTACATTCCTTACTTTCTTATTTTAGAGCTAAAAAGTAATAGACATAAAAAATGAAAAGTTACTCTTCCTTAACTTAAACACCATAACTACAGAGTTGGAATTCTTTTTCCATATTAGTCTATCAGGATACATAATCGACATTATTTCATGCCTCATTCCTAGAACTGAGCGTTTTATCTGCTATGTTACCATGTGCGAAAATGCACCTCCCTTGGTCACAGCCATGAAAAGCATGTTTTAACCTAAGTGTAAATGCAGCACGTTAGCTGATTTGTCATACGAGCTCATACATCCAAATTTCCAATATACTCAACAGTAAAGAGCACAGGCAAAAACAGCAGAACATAAACTTTAAGTTCAAAAATAAATTTCTTGTGAATGCACAGGAAATTAAAATTAGGTCCCAGAGACGGGGAAAGATGTGTCTGCGTATAAATATCCGAGTGCCATTTAGGACAAACTTGTGAAGCGGTCCTAGGCTTAATGTAATGCACAACCAATATTTTGGCTTGCATCTTTTGGGTTTCCTGGAGAGCGGTATGTTTTTCAAGGACCTGAAACTTTAAAAATATTATTGTTAGAAAGTCAGAATGCAAAAGAAGTCACAGGCTATGATAATTCCAGAGTTAATATTTAAATAAATAAACCTACAATCAAATCAATAATTAAGAAATATCTACACTCTCGAGGACAGTGTTCTATAAAATATCTTCAGATCTAATCCTCAGTGTAATGACACACAATGACTCTCATAATTCTTTCAAATATTTAAAAATGTTTCTTTAACATAAAGCATTATTTTAAGTGACTACTTAATGTATGCCCCACTATTTGATTTTATCACATAGGCTGCACTCATATAAGATCCAAAAGGAAATAGTTTAACATAACACGGTAAGAAGCTGTCCAAAAGTTACTTTACTTGACCAAAATAAACCAAAAAAAGGAAATGTATTGTAATGTACATTTATAATGTAACGTGATTGCAAATTAATGTAATGTAAATATGAAATTAAACGTAGGTTCAAAAACCTGGTCCTTACCATGGGAGATACACTCTGAGAACTGTAGCCACTTCTGCCCTGGTATGGATGCATGTAATTCTGGTACAGCTGCACGCCATACTGCAAAATAAATAAACAAAAACACAGTTCCACCACTTTCACCACATACACAACTTATGAAAATAAATACTTACATTCACTATACATCAACATAAAAAATGAAGATTACAAGCTTTCATTAAAACAAATAAGTAAAGCAACCAAAATTTTGAAAGATAAAATTTTACGTTCTAAATAGGACAGTTTAAAAGATTGGCTTTTATTGAGACCCACACTTAAGTTCTAGCTCACAATACAAAGATCTGGAATTGACATTCCTACTCATTATTCTTAGTGTCAACAGCACCAAAACGATGTGGAGTGGTATATCACCTNATTACAAGCTTTCATTAAAACAAATAAGTAAAGCAACCAAAATTTTGAAAGATAAAATTTTACGTTCTAAATAGGACAGTTTAAAAGAGTGGCTTTTATTGAGACCCACACTTAAGTTCTAGCTCACAATACAAAGATCTGGAATTGACATTCCTACTCATTATTCTTAGTGTCAACAGCACCAAAACGATGTGGAGTGGTATATCACCTAGTGACAAGAGAGCTCACTTGGGAAGTCTTCCTGAGTTTATGGTACAAAGACTCTAAGAATCTGACACACATCCTAAGCAGAACTGGGTAAAATTTACCATAACTCTTCAATGACTGATTGATGAATTACACTGTCTTTTGAAGATTCCTGGCACTGTACCATCCTCTGGTAACAACACTCTTAGGCCATTGTTTAATTTTTTACTTTAAATTCTGGGAATCAAAATGGTGGGGCATAGGCTGACTTCAGACAAAGGGTCATGGCATACAATGTAAAGAGCAGTAGATAACTACACAATCTTTACTTTGAAGAGGTAGCACCATAAGAACCAGACTGCCAGGCTACAATAAGAAAGTGTGTCTGGATTATAACTGTATTATTAGTTTGAGAAACACTAAGAATGTCAACTGCCATGGCCAAACATCTTGCAGGAGGAGCCCTCATCTGAAACTGGAAGATAACCCCCTTAGATTTAAGTTACTCCCTTAAAAAAAAAAAAGAAAGGAAGGAAGAAACCAATGGAACAGATGGGCTTATCTTTTTTTCTGCTACCCTCTATAATTCTCTCCATTTCATGGAGCCATTACGAACTTAAAAGTAGGTCCTATATAAAAGACTTTGAAACGACCATGGAAACCAATATTACCCTTAGGATGAATTTCATATAAACATTCCAACAGAGCTATTTCTCTACTAAAAACTATTTTCTTGAAAGCAATTCCAGCAATGTGGATATATTTGGTAATTAGGCAGAAAGTCAGAGGGGGCTGAGGGAAGTCACTGTTTTCAAGATTTTGCTTTTAATATGAATACAAACCCAGAGTCATTTAAAATTCTCTGTGTTGACTTCTTTATCCAATTATTTCCCAACTTCTAAAAGTTTTTTTTTTAATTTAAGGTTTGACTGACATTAATAGGATCTAATGAAATTTAGTTTAAATCAACTCTAAGCATACCATGACTTTAAAAAGAAGACAGGGGAGCTTAATTTCTAGTCAAGTTCATTTTGAAGAATATATAATAGACTCCAACCAACACTTTCACAAGTACGTGCTGCCTGGACACCTTTTATTCACCTGCAGTGAAAAGTCTGCCATCTACTAATAAGACTGTTTTCTTCAAAGATGTTCTGGCTTTAGGAAGTTGCTTCTGTGCTGCTGAAAGTCTAGTAGGCAGTTAACTCTGGTCAAGGGGTAGGGCATGGATCACCTTAACATTACCCTGCCCTATGGAGGGGCACATAAGGCACCAAAATATGTCAAAGAGTTCTAACTGAAGGAAAGGGTTGAAAAGACACCATGTACTCGGGACATGCTACATGAACCAATCTCCCCTTTTCTAAGTCTCTGATTTTTTTCTGATTCTATATGGAAATGGAATTTCTTCAAAGAGAATGGGAATATTTCTGTTTGTTGCTACATGAAGAGTTTACACGTATATATGACAAAGAAAGGAAAGTAAAGCAAGAGGCCAAAATTCTTGGTGGAGACTATATCTAATAAACAGCATATAATGGAAACAAGAAGGGTACTTCTGGTTGAGCCAATGTAACATAGACTAGTCTTCCCCTGCTCCTTGCTGATAAACTGTGGAAATAACACAAGAGACAACCAAAGGAGATTATCAAAAGCTACCTCTAACCCTAGGTGAGCCCAGCTGCACCAGCCATGGGGATCAAATCAGCACCTCACTGACAACAAGCTGCCAGTCCGCTATTAGACAGTCTCAAATGTGTCTGTGCTGGCAGGCCCAGGCTTCCTGTAACTGATTATTTTAAAATGTAAAACAGATCATATCACTTTCCTGTTTGATTCCATGGTGGTTTCTCATTGGTTCCATGCTAAAGGACTTTACTGATGCTGGCCTGTATTTTCAGCCTCATCTGGAAAAGCTTTGCCATAATTGAAACAAACAGGGAACATGGATGTGGTAGCAGAAAAATGGGCCATATATGTCCACATCCTGGAACCTGTGAATATAGTACATCAGGCTAACTGTGTGTGTTAAGTCGCTCAGTTGTGTCCGACTCTTTGCAATGCCATGGACTGTAGCCCACCAGGCTCCTCTGTCCCTGGAATTCTCCAAGCAAGGATACTCGAGTAGATTGCTAGGCTAGCTGGCAAAGGGAAAATAAAGTTGCAGATATGATTAAGGGTGTTGATCAGCTGACTTTGAAATGACATGATTGTCTTAGATGATGCTGCTAGATCCAGTGTAATCACAAGGGTCCTTATCCAGAGCCAGAAGAGAGAATCAGAAAAAAGGGAGCATGGAAAGAACTCAGCAGGATATTGCTGCCTTTAAGCATGGAGGAAGGTGTCATGAGCAGGCTCTAAAGGCTGGAAAGGGTAAGAAAACAGATCCTCCCTGAAGGCCTCCAAAAGAAAATGGAGCCCTGTTGACACCTTTTTAGGCCAATAGACCCATTTCAGATGTCTGAATGACAGAGGTGAAGGACAATAATTTTGTGTTTTAAGCCACTATGCTGGTAGTAATGTGCTACAGCAGCTATAGAAAACTGATACAAGACAACCTCTTTAAACTGGGCATCTGGGACTTGAAAGAGACTGAGACGAGTCAAACAATAAGAAGGCACAATCTTCCAGAAACTGAGCATTCTGGATATAAAAAGAACAAAGCTTTCAGTATATGTCATCATTTCTCAGACATACATCCGTTTTTAGACTAACAGTCTGTATTATAAACTATGGCATCTTATATTCACTATGGACCAAGCAACTTGCCATTGCCTAAAATTGATGGGATTAAAAAGTCATTAGCATCAAACCTGGCAAAGGGATTGCCAGCGGCTAGAAACAACCTCAAAGACCATGGCAGAGCACTCATCTGCCTCCTCAAAGCTCTTGAAGGCACAGAGCTGGATAATCTGTGGGAAATATAAGTATCCACGACTCTGAGATGAAAATGATTCAGAAAAGTCAGATTTAGAATATGAAGAAGTTTCATGAATACCTTAACTAATTTANTTGCCTAAAATTGATGGGATTAAAAAGTCATTAGCATCAAACCTGGCAAAGGGATTGCCAGCGGCTAGAAACAACCTCAAAGACCATGGCAGAGCACTCATCTGCCTCCTCAAAGCTCTTGAAGGCACAGAGCTGGATAATCTGTGGGAAATATAAGTATCCACGACTCTGAGATGAAAATGATTCAGAAAAGTCAGATTTAGAATATGAAGAAGTTTCATGAATACCTTAACTAATTTATTTCATATATATATATATATGTGTGTGTGTATGTGTGTGTGTGTGTGTATGTGTGTGTGTGTGTGTACAAATAAAAAGATGATAACTTCAACAAAAATGATGAGAAGCAGGACTACAGGCCTAAATAAATCTAAATACTCAAATGAAAATAAAAATTATAAGTGATGTGAAATCTTACATCATAATTTTATTGGCATAATTCTTATCTTTCTAGTTACATAAAAATAATGGAGCCTCCTAATAAAATCAATGGCATGTTAGAGTCACTGAAGGACTTTTAAAGGAAGTGGATTTACCACCTGCTTCTGTGTTGGGTATTTGAATCTGAGCCCATGAGAAGGGAGCAAGTCTTGTGAAACAAGGTTGGAAGGTATCTCTTCCATCAGCCTAGCTAGACTTCCAGAGTTCTGATGGAAGGGGAGAGAAAATCAGAGACCTTAAGATATTTTCTCTACCATAACTGTAATGGAATAAAGTCTTCCAAATAGTGCCAGCTGCTTTATCTGTGAAAGGAGGGGACTGAATGAAGTCAGTGGTTCTTAATCAGGCAGACACTTGGAACTCAATCACTAACTCAGGATCCCCGAGGACGCAGCTGGGCACACGGAGCCTCTGAAAGCACCTCCTGTGATTCCAATGGATGTCTCTGGTTACCAAGTTACTGCTGCCTTGATTGGCTGGTTTCCAAGACACTCTAAAGTACTTCTCTCTTTTTCATTTTGTTTGTTTGTTTTACATTTTATGACAGTGAGAGCAACATAGAAGTGATTAGTGACTACTTATCATGAGGGTTTCAAAGAGTTAATAATTATAAGATTTGCTGAAATAAAAATCATGACAGCCATTTTGACAATAGACTATCTGAGAAACAAACTTCTAATAAGAAGGTAACCATAATAACTTTCTGCCATAACACAAAAGGAAGAAAATTTCACAGTTAATCCAAAAGCTTTAAATTACTTTTAAACACTTGCTTCCTACCACTTCACACCCACTAGGATGACTTTTTTTTTTTTAATGGAAAATAATATGTGTTCGTGAGGTATGGAGAAGTTGGAATTCTTATACATTCTTAGTGAGGATATAAAGTAGTTTAGCCTCTGAGGAAAACATTTTGGCAATTAATCAAAAAGTTAAACATAGAATTACCATATGTCCAGCAAATCCATTTTTAGGTATATACATATATATATATATATAAACTGTTACTCAAATAAATATGTGTATGCTGCTGCTGTTGCTAAGTTGCTTCAGTCGTGTCTGACTCTGTGCGACCCCATAGACAGCAGCCCACCAGGCTCCCTGTCCCTGGGATTAAAGGAAATAAATCTTTTTCCAGGACTTCTTTCCCTGTTCTTTTGCATGTAAGAAGCCATGGATTTCAGGATATGTGCTTGAACTTAGAAACATCTGGAAGAAAAATTAGACACTCTCATACAGTTTCTGAATCAATGATATTGTAGCTTTATACTTCAGATGTGTATAAGAGACAGACCAGGCTCCCTGTCCCTGGGATTCTCCAGGCAAGAACACTGGAGTGGGTTGCCATTTCCTTCTCCAACGTGTGAAAGTGAAAAGTGAAAGTGAAGTCGCTCAGTTGTGTCCGACCCTCAGCAACCCCATGGACTGCAGCCTTCCAGGCTCCTCTGTCCATGGGATTGTCCAGGCAAGGGTACTGGAGTGGGGTGTCACTGCCTTCTCCAATAGACATGTATAGACATGTTCAAAACACCACTATTCACAACAGTAAAAGGTAGAAATAATCCAAATACCCACAAATGGATAAATGGAAAAACAAATTGTTTATTTAACATATATGTGTATGTTAAACAATACACATACAGTGGAATATTACTCAGCCATAAAAAGAGCAAAGTATGGATACAAGCTGCTACAACATTAATGAAGTACAAATTATGCTAAGTGAAGAAGCCAGATCCAAAATGTCACAGNACAATAACCTCAGATATACAGATGATACCACCCTTATGGCAAAAAGCAAAGAGGAACTAAAGAGCCTCTTGATGAAAGTGAAAGAGGAGAGTGAGAAGGTTGGCTTAACACTCAATATTCAGAAAAGTAAGGTCATGGCATCAGGTCCCATCACTTCATGGCAAATAGATGGGGAAACAATGGAAACAATGAGAGACTTTATTTTGGGGGGGGCTCCAAAATTATTGCAGATGGTGACTGCAGTGATGAAATTAAAAGACCCTTTCTCCTTGGAAGAAAAGCTATGACCAACCTACACAGCATATTAAAAAGAAGAGACATTACTTTACCAACAATGGTCCATCTAGTCAAAGCTATGGCTCTTCCTGTAGTCATGAGTTGGACTATAAAGAAAGCTGAGCATCAAAGAACTGATCCTTTTGAACTGTGCTGTTTGAGAAGACTCTTGAGAGTCCCTTGGCCTGGAAGGAGATCCAACTAGTCAATCCTGAAGGAAACCAGTCCTGAATATTCATTGGAAGGACTGATGCTGAAGCTGAAACTCCCATATTTTGGCCACCTGATGTGAAGTCAACTCATTGGAAAAGACTCTGATGCTGGAAAAGACTGAAAGCAGGAGGAGAAGAGGACAATGGAGGATGAGATGGTTGGGGGGTATCAAGCAATGGATATGGTTTTGTGTAGGCTCCGGGAGTTGGTGATGGACAGAAGTCTGGTGTGCTGCAGTCCGTGGGGTCTCAAAGAGTTGGACACAACTGGGCAACTGAACTGAACGGAACCACTGATCCCACAAGCCTGGCTGTAGCATGGAAACTACCCTAAGATATTTTAGGTTCCATTTATTCCTTCTCTCAGAAAGAGCATAGTTCAAGGCCAAGGGCCTTAGGGAAAGTGTCCTGGAGAGCAAGTCAGGAGCTTTGATTCCTAGCCTGGGCATTTCCATGACAAATTACATCACACTGAGAAAGTCCTCATCTTTCCCTGTGCTTCAAATTTCTCTTTTGGACACGGACAAAGTCACTTAGCAGACAGTGCAGATAAAATTGTCATTCTACTAACAGAGAATTTCTGCTGGTTAAATTTGTAAGTTCCCTCAACACTTTAACCAGGAGTGTTATTGAACCCTATACTTCTCAACTAGCAAGACTTCCCGAGGTCCTCTCATTCAGCTAGAAATTCTCCTAAGAAGACCCACTGGTACTAGTGTGTGTGTGCTGGTTGCTGAGTGGAGAAGAGAGCATGCTCTTCTTCCATTCTCTGCTCACACCTCTAGGAAAGAACTTGACACACTCCCCACTTAGCTGCCTCCACTGACTCACTTCAGAGATTGAACCATTTACTTCAAGGAAGCCTTAGAGGGTACAGAGCTGTGGTTAAGAGCACGGATTATCGAGTCAGATGGTCTGAGTGGCTGAATTCAGCACCAGTTACTAGCTGTATGACCCAATTCTCACACCTGTAAAATGGGGTTTTAACATCCTCAGAAGATTGTTGTGACACTGAGAGAGTAAATATGTGCAAAGTTTGTGACTTATATATGCTAAGTGCTCTAGAGTCTTTTGCTGTTTTTATTGAGCCAACCACTATTTTATTCTGCACTTCACACCGGTGCATTTGTAACAGTAATAATAAGACAACTGGCATTTATTGAAAGCTTACTAATGTGCCAGACATTTCAGCAAGGATTTTGTGTAACTTACATCATTTAATGTATTTCCCTGAGTATACTGAGAGAGGAGGAAGAATATCCTAAGTAGAAGAAGGGTGGTGGTTATGACTGTTGTCTTCATTTAAGTAGCTGGCTTTGTGAAGTCAAAGACTGTGACTCTGGTCACCGGTATGTCACCATATTGCAATGCATGCAATTTTGGTTTAAAAAGATTGACTATAGTCAATATTTTTGACAATAGTAAAAAAATGACTATTTCAATATGGGAAGGTTATCTTCTGAAACAGGGATTTGAGTATTATTATGTGACACAGGATTAAAGAATTTTCACTTACATAAGAACTTTGTAAATATTATGTTGTTTAACAAAAACAAGGTCTCAGTGGAAAAGCCATGAGTGCCTCCCTGTAAGAGGAAGTGCTTCACTGTGACTGTATGAAACAGAGTAAGCTGAAGATTGTCCTTGATGAATTCTTAGAGTCACATAGCTCTATGAAGGTCTGTGCTGTTACATTTTAGTCTCTTCTTCCCTATCATACACACAGTGATGGACACACATGAGAGAAGGCTCTCCCCTCACTTCTTCATTGGAAGAATCAAATTATCAAGTGGATGCACTGAGCTGAAGAAAACAGAACCAGAGCAAAAAAAGAGTTCCAAGTGAAAAACCACAATATTTTCTCCCCATTCAGGATTCCAGCTGGTGAGAACTTAGGTCTTTGTGAAACCTGGCCTAAAATCAGGAGCCCTATAGGATGTGCACAGAAAAGACACCAGTACCCACAGGGAGCAAGCTTTCTTAGTGTGACAGGGATCCCTTTGCTCCAAACCTCCAGAGCCCCTCTCTTCAGTCAGTCCTATCAAAATGTCCTTACCTCCAGTCTGAAACTACTTTTCTCAGTCTGTGTCCCATTTCCCTGAAGCAGTTCCCTACAAGCCCAGCATCCAGAGACTGGTCCTCAGCTTCCTACTCTCACTTCCTTGAGTACAGCTGCCTGGGGTTCCCTCCTGGGCTCCCGCTGTTGACTTTCATCCCCTCTCCTCCCCTTGAATGCTGCTGAAATGATCTCTTTGATGAGTATGGCTCCTGCAAGAAATAATTCACTTGTTAATGGCTTATCCCCCAAATCCCATTTTAAACATCTGAAATCACTCTAAGTAAGAGAGAATGAAGAGGAATGTGGGGGAATAAGGAGAGGGGGAATGAGTAGGAGAGTTGTGTGAGAAGGTGGACAGGATTAATGGATGATAAAGGCTACTATTTTTTGAGAACTTCTATGTTCTAAAGTCTAATTAAATAAGCTGCTGCTTCAGAGTGTGTCATATTTTCTTCTAATCCCACCTAAACTGTATAAAATGGATAAGATCATCATCCCTATTTTGAGACAAGGAGACTAAGGCTAACTTGAGAGGAGTCAAGGCATGTTGCCTGAAGTCAGACATGTAAGATACATCACTAGTTCTAGGACCAAAATCAGACTTCGAATCCACTGCTCACAAGCCCTTTGCTGCACTGCTGAGGAGCATGAGATAGATAGGCCTAGGAGAGCATAGGAATGGGGCTCTGGATGCAGGAGGAAGGCCTGGAGAGGTCTGGGACTATAACTCTGGGAGCAGGAGTTGCTTTGAGTTTGAACTTCAGCAAACTTTACTCAGCAAACCCGAGGTCTCTGCAGGGACTCTGGGAGCTGGGATGCAAGATGTGTCTATCGGAGGTCACAGAGAGGGCAGGGCCAAGACTAGTTGCTGGCTATCAGAGCCCAGAAGGGCTTCAGTTCTGTTGGGTCAGATAGGTGATCAGGTCAGGTTGGCGCCTCTGGGTGGAGTCGCGCGTCTCAGGGCAGATAGACCGTGAGAACAGAAGTGAGCAGGGGAAAGGGGAGTGAGGCCCAGCACTACAGCATTTTACTTTTTACCACCACGTGAGACACTCCAGCCAAACAAGGGGGCCTTGGCGCCTCTGAATACAGTCTTGAAATCTGTAAAATAAGGATAATAATTATATCTATCTTATGGGGTTATTGAAGACACACTGTCAGGACCAATAACAGCAGTTCAGGCTAGAGCTATGGGCTCACTAGGGACCAGACGTCTCAAAGCAACAGGTAAGTTCTTGAAAATAACACCAACCACTCTTAAAGATGTGCGGACTGTCTCAAAGCCCAATACATCATTGAACAATGGCCTGAGATGCTGGATAAGCAGAGAGTTCCCCTTCCCCAGTCAGGCCATCTTCCCAAGTACTGTGGTCAAAGTCCAGAGCTTAGCTTTCAGGCTGAAACTACTGAAGGCATAGGTGCATATGAAGGCAGCTGACAGCAACTTTGCTCTTTAAGAAACTAACTTCCAATTAAAATAAATAAATTTATATTAAAAATAAATAAATAAATAAATAAAGCATACGTGTATGAAAGCCAAAAAAAAAAAAAAAAAAAAAAAAAATAACACACAACATGTCAAAGTCCAGAGCTTAGCTTTCAGGCTGAAACTACTGAAGGCATAGGTGCATATGAAGGCAGCTGACAGCAACTTTGCTCTTTAAGAAACTAACTAACCTCCAATTAAAATAAATAAATTTATATTAAAAATAAATAAATTAAATAAAGCATACATGTATAATAGCAAAAAAAAAGAAAGAAAATCTCACTTCACATGGAGCATGAACAACCCTAGATCCTGAAGCAGAAGAGGTCCACTAAGAATCTGACCAGAAGCTGAACAGGAAACAGGATGATTAAGGATCTAGAGACCACAGGGAAGACACTTGAAGAAACAGAAGAGATTTAGACTAGGGGAAAATTAAAAGAGGATGGGAGTTAACACTTACTGAAACCTTTCTACATGTCAGGTACTATTCTAGGTATTTAAGTAGTCTGCTTTATATGGCACTTCTGTGAAGTATATACCCTGAAATATGTTGTCATTGTTCAGTTGCTAAGTCATGTCTGACTCTTCACGACCCCATAATTCATGCTAATGATAAGTGATATTTCTTGAGTTTTCCATATATGCTTAGATATAATTTAAGTTCATTATATGAATTAACTTAGTTTATCCACTACCAATATTCAGAAATCCATTAATGTTTCTCAGCTGATGAGGAAACCAAGACACAGAAAATGGAAGAAAATGTCTTGAATAAGTAGCCAATTTTTAATCTGAACCCAGGTATTTTGGGCTCACCTATTGTCTATATGACACTGTCTTTTTTAAAGTGTGGGTGACTTGAAGATCAAAGAGATGAAATAAACTGTCCAAGCTCACAGAGCTGGTAGGTAGTGAGGTTAAGATGCAGGCCCAGTTCTCTTGCTGCTAAAGACTCTGCTCTTTCTACCAGAAAACATCAACATGGACATCCACTGTGGACCCAAGGAATAGAAGCAGGTTAAACTGACCCTATTCCCTACCTTTTTGACCGTGGAGATTGAAGATTAGGGTTCAAGCCATGGTTGCAGACCATACCTTCTCCACATGGGTGTATCTCTCTGTAGGAAAGTTTGAAAGGAAAGAAGAAAAAGAATTGGAAACAGGTTCAGTTTAAAAAGAGGCTCTAGCTTGGACTGCAGAGTTTGTTGGATTGTAGGTTAAGTCCATATTGGCCCAAATGACCTTTTGACCCGTTGGCCAAGCAGCAAGTTTGGTTAAGGATGAGAGTGTATTAAAGTCAATGAACCTAAAAGACAGGCATATCTATTTATTTAGGTCTTTGTGACATCTTAATTAGTGCCAAGCACTCAGGACACTAATCCACACCAGGGGCAGCACTTTGGTGATGAGCTAAGAGTACAACAAATGAGAAGGTCTGCAAGTTCCCTGAAACTCCCTTTGCAGAGCGTTGACAATGAGTCCTCGCAAATGTTACCAGGGCAGGACCCTGTTTTATATGTAACTTCTCCAAGGTCAGTTTGGGCCTCATGCTGTCTTTATTTTGGGGGAGTAAATAATGTACCAAAAGATCTTACAGGATTAAAGAAATATAANGGAGTTCACTCAGACTCGCGTCCATCGAATCAGTGATGCCATCCAGCATCTCATCCTCGGTCGTCCCCTTCTTCTCCTGCTCCCAATCCCTCCCAGCATCAGAGTCTTTTCCAATGAGTCAACTCTTCACATGAGGTGGCCAAATAGTCTCATTTAATATGGTAGTTCTGTGAAATATATATCCTGAAATATGTTATTGTTGTTTAATTGCTAAGTTGTGTCTGACTTTACATGACCCTTAATTCATGCTAATGATAAGTGATATTTCTTGAGTTTTTCACATATGCTCTTATAATTTAATTATATGAATTAACTTAGTTTATCCTCTACCAATATTCAGAAGTCCATTAATGTTTCTCAGCTGATAAGGAAACCAAGGCACAGAAAATGTAAAATTCATGTCAATGTATGGCAAAACCAATACAATATTGTAAAGAAAATAATAAAACCGAAAAAAAAAAAAAACCCACAAAGAAAATGTAAGAGAAAATCTTGAATAAGTAGCCAACTTTTAACGTGAACCCAGGTATTCTGGGCTCACCTTTTGTCTATATTACACTCTCTTTTTTCAAGTGTGGGTAACTTGAAGGTCAAAGAGATTAAATAATCTGTCCAGGCTCACAGAACTGGTACGTAGTGAGGTTAAGATGTAGGCCCCGTTCTCTTGTACTAAAGACTGTGCTCTTTCTACAACAAAGCATCAACATGGACATCCACTGTGGACCCAAGAAATAGAAGCAGGCTAAACTGCCCCTTTTCCCTATCTCTTTTTCAGGTTAAAAAGAAGCTCTAGCTTGGACTACAGAGATTGTTGGATTGTAAATTAAGTCTATAGTGGCCCAAATGACCTCTTGACCCCTTGGCTAAGCAGCAAGTTTGGTCAAGGATGAGAGTATATTAAAGTCAATGAACCTAAAAGATAGGCATATCTATTTATTTCGGTCTTTGTGACATCTTAATTAGTGCCAAGCACTCAGGACACTAATCCACACCAGGGGCAGCACTGTGGTGATGAGCTAAGAGTACAAAAAATGAAAAGGTCCTCAAGTTCCCTGAAACTCCCTTTGCAGAGCGTTGACAATGAGTCCTCGCAATGTTACCAGGGCAGGACCCTGTCTTATGTGTAACTTCTCCAAGGTCAGTTTGAGCCTCATGATGTCTTTATTTTGGGGGAGTAAATAATGTACCAAAAGATCTTACAGGATTGAAGCAATGTAGGGTGAGCCTTGAGAGATGAATGGGTTTCTCATAACAGAGAATACGCATTCTCCATCATCCTTCAAGATACGCAGAACTAGCTACCATGCAGTGTTGTTTGGTCACTACGTTGTGTCCCGCTCTTTGCAACCCCATGGACTGTAGCTTGCCAGGCTCCTCTGTCCATGGACTTTTCCGAGCAAGAATACTGGAGTAGGTTGCCATTTCCTTCTTCAGGATATCTTCCCAACCCAGGGATCAAACTCACATTTCTTGCATTGGCAAGCATTACCACTGAGCCACCGAGGAAGCCACAATACTGTGAGGTAGAATAACTGAGCCTTAGTGAGGAACCCCTTGGTCGCAGAAAGAGAGTTCATCACTCATGACAATAAACTCTCCCTTCCTCATTCTTATTTCCTACATCAGAGGTTTCATAAGTCTAGTAGGGTCAGGAAAATCAAGTAAAAGTACATAGGGTGTCAGAGTCTTCAGTGAATATAAGCACCAAATGTTATCATGAGGAATCGGGAGCAGTTCAGTGATCCCAGTGCTACCTACTCCTTATATAACATTGGGCAAAGTTCTTAATGTCTCCATGTGTTTGAAATATAGGATGATAATATGACTTATAAGGTAAATCATGAGAATTAATTTATTGTGTAAAGAGATAGGGACACAATGCATGCTCACTAGGTATTATTAACTGCTGTAATATTATAACAAGTATTTATGTATAGCTATTACATTCACACCTTACATCCAAAGGATGATTGGAGATACAGATATTTTGAGTCATTCTTTTTTTCTCTTTCTCTTTTACATAAAAATAATACATGTGTTAAGTGTACAACATAATGATTTGATATATATATCATGTATATATGTATATATATATGATGGTGGTGTTGATGGTTTAGTTGACCCTTGTGACCCCCCTGAACTATAGACCACCCAGCTCCTCTGTCCATGGGATTTCCCAGGCAAGAATACCGGAGTGGGTTGCCATTTCTTACTTCAGCAGATCTTTCCAACCCTGGGATCGAACCCATTCCTTCTCCATTGTAGGAAGATTCTTTTACCACTGAGCCACCAGGGAAGCCCATACATATACATGGAAAAATGATCACAACAACCAAGATAATTAGCTATTATTCTGCTTGCAGAGAAGAAAATTAGAGTCATAATTTTCCCTTCCCACATATACCTCTATTAAGTATGTAAAATATTGCAATATTGTACATATTATAATTGGGAAGCCCATACATATACATGGAAAAATGATCACAACAACCAAGTTAATTAACTATTATTCTGCTTGCAGAGAAGAAAATTAGAGTCATAATTTTCCCTTCCCACATATATCTCTATTAAGTATGCAAAATATTGCAGTATTGTACATATTATAATTAACTATTGTTTCTGACTAGGACTCCAGGAAAGCAAGATACATGTCTTATTTATGATTCAAGCACTGAAATTAGTGTCTACCACATAGCAACTGCTCTGAAAACATTTACTGGATGACTCTCTTGCCTACAAGCCCAGGTCTACCTTCCAGCTATCCCATCTCCAATTAAATAACTCAAATTTCCCTTTAATTCATAATTCATTTTTGTCTAAACCTCCACTGCTTCCTTCCCATTGGCATTCATGCTCAGGCCACCCTTCTGAGTCAGTGCCCTGCTCCCTATCTCCTATGTCTGCATAACCCTACATGAGAGGGTCTGCCCCCAACACAGCCATGCTGAGTCATGCTGAGTCATGCTGAGGCTTAGGGTGTGGGGCCAAATGTTCTCAGCCCTGCCTGTTGACTGCTATCTGGGTCCCCAGCAGGAGGCTTACAGGACAGATGACAAAAAAGGAGTAGCAGACTGCCTGACTGTAACTCCACCCCAGCCAGCATCAGGAGGAAAGAGGGGTACTGAGGCAGAATGTGACATATCCTGGAATATGTTCCCTTTGGATTTAAAGTGTATTTCTGGTTGCCCCAGAGATGCCATTGAATGATCAGTCATTGTTCATCAAATATTCATCTTTCAGGTAGTCTTCCACAGCCAGAGCAGAAAAAGAGAGAAAGAGAAAAGAAGAAAACCTTATAAGTACATGCATATGGACTTTTAATTCACAAACCAAATAAAATGTGATCAGAGTAATTTGAAGCATGAAACCTTTGCTGGCGAAGTCCTGATTCTTTCTTATGTATTGTACAAACCAGAGCCCTTATAAACTGTTTCCTCCTATAGATAAAGATGTGGCAGGGCCAGATAACCACACACTTTTTCCAGATCTCACCTTTTTAATTTTCTTAAATTTTTCTGTGGTTGTACTGGAGTCTATTTTGCTGCCTGGAGTTTTTCTCTATTATGTATTGTACAAACCAGAGCCCTTATAAATTGTTTCCTCCTATAGATAAAGATGTGGCAGGGCCAGATGACTACACACTTTTTCCAGATCTCACCTTTTTAATTTTCTTAAAATTTTCTGTGGTTGTACTGGAGTCTATTTTGCTGCCTGTAGTTTTTCTCTGGGTGCAGTGAGTGGGGCTACTCTTCATTGCAGTGTGCGGGCTTCTCATTGCAGTGTCTTTTCTTGGGAACACAGGGTCTCAGGTGCACGGGCTTCCGCAGTAGCAGTGTGTGGGCTTCAGTGGTTGTGGTGCAGGCTCAGGAGTGGCAGCTCACACGCTCAGTAGCTGTGGAGCACAGGCTTAGTTGTTCTGCAACATGTGGAATCTTCCCAGACCAGGGATCAAACCCATGTCCTCTGCATTGGCAAATGAATTCCACTGTATCCCCAGGGGAGTCCTAGGGCTGACTTTTTAAGATTCCACACGCTGCACATCCACTTTGCAGGATTCTGTGGATATGGACTGAGATAGGATGAAGGGGGGGGGCCTTGAAACAGGAAAAGGAAAACATTGTTCACCATTTTAGGGCACCCATGACATCTGCTGATGAAAGGCCTGTGATATGCTGGGCAGATCTGACTGGGGATGACACCAGGGAAACCTTGACTTAAGGAACCATCTCAGGCCCGTGTTGGTGCTGCTGCTCTCATGGGAAAATGTTTTACCTTCTAGGCCTCTGATTAGCACCCAAGATGTGCTATCACTCTTCATGTCACTTTGGCTAAAATTTGGATGTGTAAACATGCTCCAGAGCTATCTTCTGATTTTCCTACCTACGCATCCACCATCTTCATTTTATTTATTTAATTTTGGCTGCCCTAGTTCCTCATTGCTGCATGTAGCCTTTCTCTAGTAGCAGCAGGCAAGAGCTACTTTCCAGTTGTGGTGTTTAGGCTTATTAACACGGTGATTTTTGTGGAGCACAGGCTCTAGGATACATAGGCTTCAGCAGCTGTGGTGCTCAGGCTCAGCAGTTGTGGCCCATGAGCTTAATTGCTCAGTGGCATGGAATCTTCCTGGACTGATCAGGGATCTAACCTGTATCCCCTACATTGGCAGATGTTTTCTTAACCGTTGGACCACCAGGGAAGTACCATTATCCTCATTTTAAAGCAAGAATTCTGAGGCAGTTAGTGCGATGAACAAAGGAATTGACAAAATTCAACATAAAGACTCCCCTTTTCCAGGTTTCACATCCTCCCACACAGATACTCACCTTCAGAGATTAGCAAGTACAAGAGCATCTGCAGGCATGCACATGCATACACATACAAACACCTCACAAATTCCACATCCTGTTAGAAAAGCCACTTGGCGTTACTTTAAACATTCATTTACAGGTTGAGCCCTTGCTAACACCACCCTGGTATAAGACAATGTAATCTTCACTTGGATGTTTACTGAAGACTCTTAACTGATCTTTCTTCTGCCACTGCTCCTGATAGCATCTTCCCAATATTACAGCCAAAGCACATTGGTAAAAATGCAAATCGTGTATGGTAATCTCTTTGTCCAAAGTTATATGATAGTTTCCTGCATCATTCATAATAAAGTCAAATTTCCTACAAAAATAATTTCCAATTATTGATAACAATTGCTAATATTTATATTGGCACCTACAGACTTCCTCTGTGGCTCAGTGATAAAGGATCCACTTGCAATGCAGGAGTTATAGGAGACTCAGGTTCAATCCCTGGGTCAAGAAGATCCCCTGGAGGAGGTCCGGGCTACAGTCCATAGGGTCGCAGAATAGGATGAGACTGAAGTGATTTAGCATGCATGCATGCATGTTGGCACCTGTACATGTAAATGGGCTTCCCTGATGCTGCTACTGGTAAAGAACACACCTGGCTGCAGAATTTGGTCCCTGGGTTGGGAAGATCCCCTGGAGGAGGACACGACAACCCAGTCCAGTATTCTTGTCTGGAGAATCTCATGGACAGTGGAGCTTTGCAGGCTACAGTCCAAGTTGCAAAGAGTCAGACATGATGGAAGCAGCTTAGCATGCATGAAAACATACATATGCACCTACCTCTACTGCTACTGCTAAGTCACTTCAGTGGTGTCTGACTCTGTGCGACCCCATAGATGGCAGTCCACCTGGCTCCGCCATCCCTGGGATTCTCCAGGCAAGAACACTGAAGCGTGTTGCCATTTCCTTCTCCAATGCATGAAAGTGAAACGTGAAAGTCAAGTCGCTCAGTTGTGTCCGATTCTTAGCGACCCCATGAACTACAGCCTACCAGCCTCCTCCATCCATGGGATTTTCCAGGCAAGAGTACTGGAGTGGGGTGTCATTGCCTTCTCTGGCACCTACCTCTACATGCATACAAAAACATTAATGGAGTAATGCCAAAAAAGGTAATGCCAACCAGCACTATTTAGACCTCAGCAAACAGGACCTTGATTGAATTACTTAGTTTCAGAATGTAGCCCATTTGTTTGTAACTTTAGATTGACTCTTGAAGACATATTCTGGTTGAAATAAAAGGCACACAAGCCTAAAAATAGAAATCAATGTACTTATTTATTAATTTACATTGAAATTTATAACTTGAATACTTACATCTTTGTGAGCAATACATGCTTTCATTATATCAATCAAGTAAAAGTAGAGGAAGCAAACTGTTACAAAGCAAGTAGCTGGATTCAATCATGCCAAGAAAGGATCTTGACAGTAAGTTCAGACATGGCTTATTCATCCTCTTCATGGGAAAGATAGATATATTATGTGAGGGTCAACATCTCTAGATTCTAAGCCAACAGAGCAACCTTCTTTTTCCTGTACTTTCCTTGTTGGTCAATACTCTAATGATTAACACAGTTTTTTACACATCTGAATATTCCATAGATTATAGCTAAGAGTTTCTGGCGTGGGAAGCATTCTTTTTCTTTCAGGTGATTTTGCATCTATCTTTTGTATTTAAATTAGTTTTCATGACTTTTTATACTAAATTTATTTTTAATTATAACTAAAATTAGGGTGAGATTTATCCCTCTGGCTTTCAAGGTACTGCATGTTATCTAGCCACTGTAGCCTTCATATTTTGACAGTACTCACCTATTTATAAACATACGCACATATATTTTACACAGGGCATATTGACCAGGCATTTCTGAACAGTTAACCATGCAAGACCCCCAAGCACAAACCCATAATCTCTTTCACTTATCTACTTGCATGGAAACTAAGGAGAGAGTCTTTGAAAGCAGTATGAGAAGCACCCTGGCTTTCATTGTCTTTAGCTGGTCCTCCCTTTGCGTACTCCTGAGACCTTATCTATGTTCACAGTTTCTGGCCCACCCAGCTATCACCAGCCCAAGTCCCCAGAAGGAGGAAAACACTGGATCTGCCTACCTCTGTTAATTGAAAACAAAACAAAATAAAATAAATGCCATCCCCCGCAAAGTCCCAGAAAACAAGGGAACACATAGAAGGAGAAGGAGATGGAGGAAGAGAATGAGATAGAAGAGAAGGAGAAGGAGAGAGGTAGAGGAGGAGAAAGAAGAAGGGGAAGAAGAAAAGGAAGGGAAAGAAAAACAACAACAAAAACAAAAAACAAGTGCAGGAAATAATTGGTGACATTAATGCCAGAATGGAGCTGGAGTAGAGAGAAGCGCTATGGTAGCTTGTTGGTCTAGGAACTTAAGAAGTTTTCCTTTCCCTCAGAGACACCTCAGACTCAGTAAGATAGAAGTTGTGAAAATTTAGTTTCAGAAAGAGCTCCCTGGGGCTAGAATTAGCAAAGGTTGCAAGGGGCTTGGGGCTTCCCATGTGGCACTAGAGGTAAAAGAACCCGCCTGCCAATGCAGGGGACTTAAGAGATATGGGTCCTATCTCTGGGTCGGGAAAATCCCCTGTGAAGGCATGGCAACTCACTCCATTATTCTTGCCTGGAGAATCCCACGGACAGCTGAGCCTGGTGGGCTACAGTCCAATGGGTCTCACAGAGTCACAGACAACTAAAGAGACAGCATGGCATGGCACAGTATGGAAAGGGACTTGGGAGAGGAGCAATAACTGATGGCCCTCACTAGACCATATAATACAAACGATCCTAGTTTCTCACAGTTCCTCATAAGATGATCTTGTTAATGGGAGGGATCTAACTATAGTCATCACTGCTTCCATTTAAGCCCTGCTTAATTTCTAAATCTCAAATCTATCCCATTTCAGATATGTGTAGATTTCTTATTCAAGAGACATGCTATGCTATAGATTCAGTACTGAGTATCTGAGATATTGAAGATAATATGACTAGGAAAAAAGTTAGTCATTAATCTTTCAGAATTCAAAGTCACCAAGTGAAGGATTTCCCAATTTTAGGACACATAATTCTAAGTCCTATTCCTAGAAGAATCCCATGTCAATCAACTCTAGATAGAAACATAAATATTGATTTCATGTATCATTCAGTTCAGTTCAGTTGTTCAGTCCTGTCCGACTCTTTGCAACCCCATGAATCATAACAAGCCAGGCCTCCCTGTCCATCACCAACTCCCAGAGTTCACTCAAACTCATGTCCATCGAGTTGGTGAGGCCATTCAGTCATCTCATCCTCTGTTGTCCCCTTCTCCTCCTGCCCCCAATCCCTCCCAGCATCAGGGTCTTTTCCAATGAGCCAACTCTTCTCATGAGGTGGCCAAAGTATTAGAGCTTCAGCTTCAGCATCAGTCCTTCCAGTGAACACCCAGGACTGATCTCCTTTAGGATGGACTGGTTGTATCTCCTTGCAGCCCAAGGGACTCTCACAGTTCAAAAGCAACAATTCTTCCATGCTCAGCTTTCTTCACAGTCCAACTCTCACATTCATACATGACTACTGGAAAAATCATAGCCTTGACTAGATGGACCTTTGTTGGCAAAGTAATGTCTCTGCTTTTCAATATGCTATGTAGGTTGGTCATAGCTTTCCTTCCGAGGAGTAAGCGTCTTTTAATTTCATGGCTGCACTCACCATCTGCAGTGATTTTGGAGCCCAAAAAAATAAAGTCTGACACTGTTTCCACTGTTTCCCCATCTATTTCCCATGAAGTGATGGGACCGGATGCCATGATCTTCGTTTTCTGAATGTTGAGCTTTAAGCCAACTTTTTCACTCTCCTCT
>SJYX01013726.1:0-25482 GCA_006410675.1 Oreotragus oreotragus
GCTGAGTCCCCCGGGGCCCCCAGCGTATTTAAGAGGCATCCTTCATTAGCATCACCATCATCTGCCCCATCAGGGGAGGAGGGCCAGCGGCCAAGAAGGAGCAGATTTGGTCACAGAGCTCATTTCAAGGCTCGAACCACAGGCCTCTCCTTTTCTGGAGAGAATTTCTGTTTTATCATGAAAACTGCTGATTGCAACTGCACTAATCTATGACTATTTCTCACACATGCAGAAAAGGAGGTGATGTGATCGAACGCAGCACTAATATTAAATTACTGTAACTCGTTTACACTGCCTGCACGTCGTCATCCGCCTCCTTTTGCAAGAGCTTGTACATGCACACAAAATCTGTAAACTCTTTCCAGGAATACAAAAGCATCCTCCCTGATGTTGATAGGAAACAGGACACTCACTCTCTCCTGACATATTTGTTCTTTAAAAACAAATCAATGGCACGGGGATTTGGCACCTGAATGCAGAACAACGGCTTGATGAGGCAAAGATTGTCTTCATTAAGAACATTAATATTCATAGGGAGTAGAAAATCTGACACAAGAGAGGACTCACTAACCTTTTCTCATATTAGATTTTTACTTCTTAACACAATTACAGTCCGGCAATGACTTAATTAATGCTGCTTTTCGTCAGACGCCTTTAAAGAGCTGTCAATTTGGTCCTGCAGAGGCTGTCAGCGAAACAGAAAGACAGTCATCTCGGTGAAAAAGACACAGGAAGAAATTCAAACACTTAATAATATTCAGAGTGCTAAGCAAAGTCACATATCAACTGGGATTAAGGAGAATTTTTGTCTTTTCCTTCCATCTTGTTGAAGTGAGTCTTGGCAATGGCGCATCGGGAATTGACTGCTGGGGTGAGAAGGTGTAGAGAAAGACGCAGTGAGCTGTGCACACGTGGAAGGAAAGGCCTCCCCAGCTTAGAACTGCGGCCCATCAACGACCTATAACCCAGGCGGTCCCGGGAGATCAGCCTCTACCGCCGTGGCAGGCAGCGCTGGACTTAAACACAGAGCCTGTGGTCCAAACTCTGCTCTACAGGTGAGGAAATGAGTCAGTTCCATGTGTCTTTGACCCAGATGTTGCAAATTTAAGCTCTGTTGGCCAAAATTTCGCCTGCAATTATTTGTTTTTCTTAGACAGTATAGCACTAAAAGTAATTAAAGTATCTGCCAGGATATGAAATTTCAGGAGGCAAGTTTTTCTTTACAACCTGAATATTTAGCAACCCTGCCTACCGCTCCTCACAGCCATGACCCACAGAACTCAGAAGGCAGTGGCCCTCTCTGGCTTTACCACCAAGCCCCCAGCTTACATCAGGGCAGCTTTGCAGCTTTCCTTTACTGCCCGACCCGCACGGCCCAAGTGACCCAGTCACCCAACCTGACTTCGGCATCTTTCAAGAAACCATCCGAGACCCTCCCAGATGTTAACACCTGTGCTCAGTCA
Source organism: Oreotragus oreotragus (assembly GCA_006410675.1). Taxonomy (NCBI): domain Eukaryota; kingdom Metazoa; phylum Chordata; class Mammalia; order Artiodactyla; family Bovidae; genus Oreotragus; species Oreotragus oreotragus. The sequence continues at coordinate 1,464 of SJYX01013726.1, forward strand.
CAGGCTTACCGGTTTGAACAGACTATGCTGTTTCTGGGGGTTTTCTCCTCCGGTGATGTCTTGGCTAAAACAAAGTACTTTTGTCACACGGCTAGAATACACCTCCTAGCTCTTAGCTGCATCTAACCACAACATTATTGATATTTAGGAAGGATAACTGTCTACTGCGGGGTCTTTCTTATACATCAGACAAGGTTTAGGAGCCTCCCTGGGCTTTGGGATAAGATGTCAAGTCAGTAGCAACCTCCTCTGCCCCGCACTGTAACAACCAAAAATGTCTCCAGCCATTGCCAGGGGCACCCTAGGAGACAAATTCACCCTCCCAGAAACACTGGTCTATCCAGCCCCGCCTCTGCCTTCTGCCTCAATGCCCCATCCTCAGAGAGGCCTGCCCTGATCGCTCCATCACACTCTCCCTTGATTCTCGGCTAGGGCACCCTGTATAGGTATGCCGTAGGAGATTTTTTCTTCTTCTTTTGTTTAGCAGCTAGATTAAAAGCGGCATGAAAATAAAGGCCACTAAAATACTATCTGAGTAACCGGTTCAGCATTTCACGATGGACTGTAAGGTACGCATACTTCACCAGCGATGGGTTGTGAATCCAGTCCCTGGATGGCTTTGGGGAAGAGTCACAACATTTCTACTCCTTCCCGGTTAAGCTATCAGTGACTCGGGTCACACAGACTTGACAAGCAAACCCCCTTCCTTACGCCTGTGCAGTTCTGCTTTCAATGCTCAAAGGTGTCAGATACTAAGTCCTATTTGTTATATTCTGGACGCTGACTTCTGGTTTGGAAGATGAGCAGTTGTGTAGAGAAATGACAATGTGGTGATGCCTTCATTTCCTTCCGGCCTGAAAAGCTGCAGCTCTGTCTGTGGAGTCGCAGAGGGAAGGCTGCACGTTTCCTTCACCCTGGGAAGAGCTGCTTGTGGGGGGCATTGTTCAGCCATGCCAAGAAAGCCCAGTAGATACTTTATCATCAGAGCTGGAGAGGCAACAGCAAGCAGGGGACAAGGTGTCTGATGCGAAGAAAAGTTTCCTGAATTTTTCCTTTGGTTTTACTCATTATTTTTTAAGACCCTCTATGATTCACTGAGGTGTTCTTAAGGTCTCTTTATAGGCCACAAAAGGGGGCTCGCTGAGAAAGAGGGGCATCCTGGCTGGGGACCCAGAATCAGTATCGGCCTCTTGAGGTCTGTTGGAGACATCTGCCCAGGGCACAGCTTGAGCCTAAGGCTAGGGAGATGTCACATCCTGAAGCTGTTGAGCGCAGAAGTGAAATGCAAGAGGGGTTCTAAGCTTAGAACATCACTCTGGTCAAAGCTAAAATTCAAACAGCCTCGAGGGCTCCCTGCAGCTGTGGGCAAAGCCACACAGCTGGGTGGGGCCTGTTCTCAACAGTGACACCATGTGGATGCACCAGGAACAGCAGCAGCTGGGGGCTGAGGGTGGGTTCCAGCCTCTCTGCTGCTGCTGCTGCTGCTGCTGCTGCTGCTGCTGCTGCTGCTGCTGCTGCTGCTGCTGCTGCTGNAAAAAAAAAAAAAAAATTCTTCATTTTGTCCCCATTAAGCTTTTACCTTCTCCCAGTTTTCTTCTTCATTGTTACTTAAAACTTGAGAGCAAATTTTAATTTTTATCTCTTCCATGTTCCAAGTGTTTAGGAAACTGATTGTATTGGACAGAATTTCTTGAATTTGTGTTTGAGAAGTTGTTTAGCACTGATATTTCATACACCAGAAACCAAGAGAAGAATGTCCTGTGTTTAAGGATTAGGGGGACAGGGACATTTCCAAATATGCTGTCCAGACATCTTCATAAATACTTTCATAATGGTCAGATGAATATCTCATTTTTGGATAAGCAGTGTATTTTCATAGAACCATTTCTAAATGGAAGCATTTCAAAAAAGCAGGAATCTTTTACCTGTACCTTTTTACTTATTTCTTTGGCCAGGACTTGACTAGCCTCCTGGAAAGTCCTCCTACCTGGATCTCTAAGCTTTTTCGTGAATTCCTCCGAGAGTAATTTAAAACTGCACAATGTTAGTCCTTACACATCTTGCTCAAAATTTTAAAGTGGCACACCATTTATCACCATTCATAGATGCCACTCCTGACCAAATTCATAACCATGCATGCAATGCTTCATCTCTGTGCCTTTAGAGAAGCAGGTGTGCAGAGTGCCATCCCCATCCTCTTAACTGGGCCATGGCAAATTGCGGACTTTTATCTTCCCACTCATGCCTGCTCCTTTATTAAAGAATGTCTTCAAACCATCCTCAAAAAAATTATCAAGACACTTCTCCCTAAATAAATGTGGCCATTTAAAAAATAAGCAAATAAAAAGTAGACATGCTATGGCAACCCTAATTAATAATGACAACAAAAATAAAATATAAACTAGACATGAAAAAGGACATTTAAGAAAGACCAAAAAATATTAACTTTAGCAAATAATACTGTATGTAATACAGTGTGTTTTGGTTCACTCAGGCTATGGTGACAGAATGTCATAGCATGGGTGGCTTATAAAAAACAGAAATTTATTTCTTACAGTTCTGGAGGCTGGAAGTCCAAGATCAGTGTGCCAACATGGGTGGGTTCTGCTGAAAACCACTTTCTGGGTTGCAGACTGCCAGCTTCTCCTTGTGGCCTTACATGGTGGAAGGGTGAGGGATCCCTCTGGAGTCAGTTTTATGAAGACATTAATTCAATTCATGAGTGTCTTACTCTCATGACCTAATCACATCCCAAAGGCCCCATCTCCTAATACTATCACCTTGGGCATTATATTTTCAATGTGTGAATTTGGGAGGTACATATTCAGCCCATAGCAAAATGCTAATAAACATAAAAATATAAATGAAATAAGTTTCCTCCCAAAATATTACCACAGTTGCCTAGGAGAAAGCCTGGACCCATTAAAATTTAGGAAATTTGAGAAATTTTCATGAAAATGTATTTTTTAAATTATAGCTTTCAATGTTTATATACATATATTTTTTAAGACTTAGATAATAGAATTTTCAAAAAAGATATAAAATTACTCATTTCATGTAATAAAATGATCAATTTTGAATAGCAAACCCTGACAGTATTAGCAGAAAACAAAGAAAAACAAAAGCTACCTAAACCACATAGTTACCTGTATTTTTACTGTAAAATAAAACCTCATTTATATAGAGCAAGAAAGTGTTAGTCACTCAGTCATGTCTGACTGTTTTTGACCCAATAGGCTGTAGTCCATTGGGCTCCCCATCTATGGAAATAACCTATGAATAAATTGAATCTAACCATATCTTAAATACAATCCATAAATAATAGTGTAAGATTTATATTTAGAATGTAGTGGTGACTTAATAGGAAGAGATCAGTTAATTAGATCACGATCTGAACAAAGAGGAAAAATGATTATTTCAGGAGCTATTGAGTAGGCTTCTGATTACATTCAACACCCATTCCATCACAGCTTAACATTTAAACAAGATCCAACTTTATACTTGAATGCAAAACAGTAGAAATAGTCCCATTTTAATCAAGGACAAGATAAAGCTGCCTTCTCTAAAAGTTCTTTCCAGTAAAACAAGATGGAAAACTGGGAACAAGAGGCCAAATTATTGAAATAGGAATGATAATTAGTATTTTTTCATAGTATTTTATTTTATTTTAAGAAAAAATGTCAACTTTAAATTATGATGGTTAAAAAGAGTTTTATGAAGTGACCAGACACAGACAACTTTATGAAATCCAGTAGCTCCTCTGTAAACCAGGAATAGTTCATTAGGAAGTATTAGAGAAAAATAATTCTGTTTACTATATCAATTAAGAGAAATACAATGCCTGGGGATGAGCATAATAAAATGAGTAGGGGCTTAAGAAAGAAATTATGAGGTATATTACTTTTTAAAGAAGTGAATCTTTCTCAATACATTGATTTAGAGCAAGCTGTAAAGATAAAATTGATTGCCATTATTCATGGTAGTTAGGTACTCCAGAGTTTCTCTGAACACTGATTCAGAGAATTCTGAATTTGCTGCTCCCCTCATGTCTGCAAATAATCATAAATTTTCCTGAAAATTGATTTGGGATTACAAATAAATTTTAGTGAGTAGTTGAATTTGCAAATATGGAATCTGTGGGTAATGAGGATTAACTTTACATATTAATGTTTCTTTTTCATAGCTAGTCTTTAAAGATAATTTTAAAATTCATCTGGAACACAAACTGATAGGAATACAGCTGAGAAAAATTGAAAAGTGAAAAGGGGATTTATCTTACTGGACCTTAAAATTGATTATACAGCTAAAGGAATTTTAAATTATTTGATGTAAATATCTAGAGACTGATCAAGAATTTGTAATCATCATGGAATAAAATCTAATATATTTAAATACTTGATACGTGACAAATAATACATCATAAAATAAGGAAGAAGATATGTATGATTCAGGAATTATTTAACTTTAATTTATGTTTATGTGGAAAGCAAATATAATTTTTGTTCTCTCATTTACATCAAATACATTTCAGAAGAGTTTAAAACATTAAATATAGCATATCTAATAACTGTATAAACATAGGTGACTGTTTAAAAAATATTCAGGCAAAAACCTTTTTCTCAACATAAAGCCATGGTAGAAAAACACAAGAAAATCAGTAGATAAATTAAGGTTTATTTAAAAAATAGACTATCCAGTCATTCAAAAGGTTTTCAAAGAATATTTGCTGACATAAGAGCATTCCCAGAACTCTGATAGTTAAGTGAATGAGGCTGAATGCAAAATCACAAGTATAATATCATCCTGAATTCTCAGACTTTCTCAAGTTATTTCTCTATTGTGCTCTGACACCTGTTGCTTCCTCCAAGATACCACAAACTGAAGGCAATTGATTTGTTTATTATCTGTTTCTGCCAGTAAAAGATAAACTGAGACATATAAAAAATGTAAAGTATTTATTTGAGCAAAAGTCAATTTGAATTGAGGAGCATCCAATCTAGTAGATAGAAAGCGGCTTTTAAGGCACAGGGAGGGAAAACAGGCAAAAAAGTGAGTTGGTGATTGCAAAGTGAGTTTTCTTTAGGAGAAGGCAAGGATCTTTCTGATAGAAAGCCTAACTAGTACTGATCAGGTGATTCCTGACTGATTGGTTTTAAGTTTCTGTTTCTGGGACAGCTGAAACTGTAGGTCTCTGTTCAGTGACATGGGGCTTAGTGACTCCATTTTGGGCCTGTTGTCTTGTGTCTAACACTGCCAATAAGATGTAAATTCCAGGAGGGTATTCACCAGATATATTTTGTTCCCTATATGTCTTCATATTGAGCAAACCATTGCATAAAAGATGCTCATAATAATTATTTAGTGAATTAATGAATTAATGATTTTGTCAAAACAGAATCATAAAGAAGTTTGAAATAATTGAAATAATGACAAAAGTGCTTTCTTACATTTATATGAAATTGTACAATTTTATCTGGCAAGTTTGAATTGAAATCTATTAATACAAGGAGAAAAAGATCATTAAACACACATACATAATTATCTCTCTTTAACATGTCTCTTCCCCAGCCCCAGGCGGTTTAAAATTCTCTGTATTTTCTGTGCATGTTGCTCGCTTTCACATTGCTCTTTCTATTTTAGGCTACATTAGGAGAAAGCAATGGCACCCCATTCCAGTACTCTTGCCTGGAAAATCTTATAGACAGAGGAGCCTGGTAGGCTGCAGTCCACGGGACTGCTAAGAGTTCGGCACGACTGAGTGATTTCACTTTCATTTTTTCCTTTCCTGCATTGGAGAAGGAAATGGCAACCCACTCCAGTATTGTTGCCTGGAGAATCCCAGGGATGGGGTTGCACAGAGTCGGACACAACTGAAGCGACTTAGCAGCAGCAGCAGCAGCAGAGGAAAGTTAGACCGACCATATATACTACTTATTTTAGTTACCGAACCTTCATTCTTTGCTTAGATAAGGGGCACTTCTGACTGACTACATTTGTTTTAACTGAACAACGTTAAACAACTGTTGGGAGCTCAAGCCTATCAATGCCATCTACATCCTCATCTTTCTGTCTCATTGTTCTCCCCACCTGCAAACTACCAATCGGCAAAAGCATAGATCATCAGCAGGCTGTGACTGCTCATTTTTGCCACTTCCTCCTCTTAAAGGAACTAATCAGACCAAGAAAAAATATCTATGGATGCTTTTCCCACTATTTGAGAAAAGAAAAAGGGCAAAATTAGCATTAGCTGTATTCCATTGTAAGTGATAAACAGAGTCCTGGTTTGGAAGGGTCTGTTTGTGTTGCAGAGGGGAGCCACTTTTCCACTCACAATTGGAAACATCCATAACGAGGCCATTTAGTCAATACATATTTTACTCTTTAGTACATAAGGGTAACCTGAATAAAAGGTTTGAATTACAAAGCAGCCTAATCCTGCACTTTCTGTGAGCAGTGACTGCTATTTGTGTCAAGAAAATAAAGAGGCTGAGAAAATGAGTGAGAAAGACTGGGGAGGGAGAGAGAATACAGAGAAGAGTTATTCTTCTCACATGAAATGGGGAAACTCACTAGAAATTAGATTTTTTTTTTATTATTGAAAAGTTAGTGTTTTATATCTCTGGTGTGACCATTATTCACAGGAAAAAAACAAACAAACATGCATTTTAAGGTTTTAATAGGACTTCTTGCCTCTTCCTAAATGCAGAGAACAGGCTCCAGTCACCAGCATACCTGTAACCCCTTCCTCCCTCCAGCTTCCTCCTCACTCTGGCTACGTGATGTTGCTAATGGGTAGTAACTGTGCAGCTGAAAATGCATTTATGTTCCATTTTCCCCCAGTATTATTAAAACTGCTCCATCACTGCCTGTAATGGGGGTGTCCGTATTTTCTCTCGCCTGTATCTCTGACATGACATAACGCTTGCCCTCACCAGCATGCTATAAAACAGTGGTAATTGAAACATAACTCACCCTAAATTACAGTCTCTGTGCACTCAGGGCCCCACTGAGCTTCCCAAGGCTCATTACAAGTATAAGCTAAATATTTCTTTAAAGGGGGCTGGGGGGGACCCAGAAAGGAGGGAAGGGTGTTGTGGGGGTTGGGGTGTGGGGAATGGAGGAGCCTCCTAAAAGCAAATGAGGCTGAGGCAGATTGCTAAAAAGGGAGATTTACCTCCCCCACAGTTTTAGGTGAGTCCCCTGTTTGGCAGGATCAGTAGCAACCTGTCATCATTATTAGCTGAATGGCTATTTCCTGGACTACTTGAAATTATAGGTTTCCATTCATTTCCTAGGAGACACGAGTTTACCTAATTGTATTTCCTGGCCCAGAGACTCCTGGGCTAGCAGTATTTACTCTTGGAAGAGGCCATGAAAAATGGTGTAATGGCTGACTTCCTAAGACTGAAAGTTCCCTTGTGAAAGACAGTGTATTCTCTGTAATTCTAGTTATCAAAGCCTGACCTCCCAGCCATTGAGAGGCTGAGGCAGATTGCTAAAAAGGGAGATTTACCTCCCCCACAGTTTTAGGTGAGTCCCCTGTTTGGCAGGATCAGTAGCAACCTGTCATCATTATTAGCTGAATGGCTATTTCCTGGACTACTTGAAATTATAGGTTTCCATTCATTTCCTAGGAGACACGAGTTTACCTAATTGTATTTCCTGGCCCAGAGACTCCTGGGCTAGCAGTATTTACTCTTGGAAGAGGCCATGAAAAATGGTGTAATGGCTGACTTCCTAAGACTGAAAGTTCCCTTGTGAAAGACAGTGTATTCTCTGTAATTCTAGTTATCAAAGCCTGACCTCCCAGCCATTGTCCTGAGATTGTTCGGATTGAGGAAGTCAAAGTTGAAACACTCCTCACTTGAGTGGGCCACCTTATTATAAGTGCAGACCTTCCTAATATCATTAGAAAACCAGGAATAATTGTGTTAAACGCAAAATTCATGGCTTTGTGGTTGGAGGCTGTCATATGACTGAGTTCATTTTCCCTTTCTCATTTGGGACAGCCTCTGTAAATTATACCTTCTCCTCTGTTCTCCTTGAACTTGCCTCTCCATCACTACTTTTAGGAAGCTATTTGATTCCACTCATTTGAGTTGTTGTCCTACCAATGAAGGCCTAAACGCTCACATGGAGTACCACACTCTTTTCCAACCCCTGGGAAATGGCTTCTCCCTGTGGGTCTTAGCCCCAGGGCACCCTTTGAAGGAATGAGCAAAGCAGATAGGTGAGGGGCAGAGAACAGAGAGAGTTACCCATCAAGACCTGCGCTTCTGGAGGTTGGTCAACAGATTCTACTTTCTGCACTTTCATACTGGTTTATAAACACATCCTGGGTGAATTGTCTTAAGGAACAAAGCCAGGGTATTCCTCTTCCCTCTTCCCACTACTACCCAGACACCAAACACTGCAGGCAGATTGTGTCTGACTCTTTGAGACCCCATGGATCTGCAGAACATATGGATTCCCTGTCCTTTACCATCTCCTGGAGTTTGTTCAAACTGATGTCCATTGAGTCAGTGATGCCATCCAACCATCTCATCCTCTGTCTCCCCTTTCTTCTCCTGCCCTCAGTCTTTCCCAACATCAGAGTCTTTTCCATTGAGTTGACTTTTCACATCAGGTGGCCAAAGTATTGGAGCTTCAGCTTCAGCATCAGTCCTTCCAATGAATATTCAGAGTTGATTTCCTTTAGGATTAACTGGCTTGATCTTGCAGTCCAGGGACTCTCAAGAGTCTTCTCTAGCACCGCAGTTCAAAAGCATCAGTTCCTGGGCACTCAGTCTTCTTTATGGTCCAGCTCTCTTATGCGTACATGATTACTACAAAAACCATAGCAGAGCAGACATAGAAATAATGTAAGAATCCCTGCTCACACCTAAGGGCTCAAAGTGAAAGTGAAAGTGTTAGTCACTCCGTTGTGTCCCACTCTTTGTGAGTCCATGGACTGCCTGTCAGGCTCCTCCATCCATGGAATTCTCCAGGCAAGAATACTGGCGTGGGTTGCCATGCCCTGTTCCAGGAGATCTTCCCAACCCAGGGATGGAACCCAGGTCTCCTGCACTTAGTCAGTTTCCTTACCTTTTTGAGCTATCCAGGAAGACAGCTCAGACTGTCCTCCAGGGTTAAGGACTCAAACTGGCCCTTAAAAAACCTGGTCTCAGTAATTTTATCGGCCTCCTGTTACTATCCTTAGTTTTCGTGTCTCTCTCTTGCTCAGAGTGACAGGAAACTACAGCCTTCATTCAGAACTCAGGATTCCCTTTCAGCCTCCCAATTTTAGGAACTAAGGAGAGTTGTAGAATCCTCACGACACTTCAGTTCAGTTCAGTTAGGGACTGTCTACTGCATGCCTCACATTTTACTGATGGACAGTCTGTGGTCTAAAGAACCTATTTGAAGATACAGTTAATTAATGTTATAGATGTGAGTAGAAAGCAGGTTCCTGTTTCTCAGTTCTGTGTCCTTCCCATGATATAGCAAAATGCCTTTAATTCTACACCCTGTTCTTACAAGGTCAATTTTTAGGTAACTATCAAATTGAAAATGCTCATCACAGAAATGGATATTGTCACATCCATAGTGAAATGTTAATCACTGATAATAACTTAATTGGCTGCCATATTTTAAGAATTTACCACTCTACCAGCACCTAAACATAATATAGAAGATTGAATTTCCTAAGATTATACATAAAATATACTTAAAGTGAAAGAACTTTGTGGCAGCCATGATTGAAATCATATCATGTTATTCAATCACCTACTTCCCTTTAGGTTTCAGTACTGGTTTTATTTGTGTACGTTTGCCAATAGGTATACATCTGTGTCCTAGGATTTACAGAATTTTTGTGGGAAGGGACCTGAGGGTTCATCTAGTTCAGATCCTTTTTTTTTTTTCATGGTTGCATTATCCAAGGATACTTAGCTCATTATTTGCAGTGCCAGAACTTGTACCCATGAAGGCTGACTCTTCATGCAATGCTTGAGTTATCTGAGTCTAGGACTAAAGTGATTTGTAAACAAGGACATGTATCAGAATCACCTGGATAACATGGGAAACTTTTCAAAAGTATATATACTTATATACTTTCTCTCCCTCAGTCCTACTTCTGATACTATAGGCCTTAGAGGAAAGATCCAGTAAATATAATTATTTTTTAAAGATGGTGATACAGTTTATAAATGGTTAAGTGTCTAAATCTTGTATTAAAGCAGTAATTCTTTATATACACATGCGTGTGTGTGTGTACTCAGTAGAGTCCCACTCTTTGCGACCCCATGAACTATAGCCTATCAGGCTCCCCTGTCCGTGGAACTTTCTAGGCAAGAATATTGGAGTGGGTTGCCATTTTCTACTTCAGGGGATCCTCCTGAACTAGGGATCAAATCCATGTCTCCTACATGCCAGGTGGATTCTTTACTGCTATACCTCTTGAGAAGCCGCATATATACATGCAAGTATATAGAAGTATACACATACACACCCCTATATAACCACTGCTAAAATTAAGATAAAATACAGATTTCCAGATCCCTGGGAACTCATTTTTGATTCTTCTCAGTCAGTAAGCCACCCACCTTCAAGGAATACACCTTTTTCATCATAGTTTATTTTACTTGTGTTTGAACTTCATATTAATGTACTCGTAATGAGTACTCTTTTGTGTCTGAGTTCCTTTACTCAACAACGTGTATATGAGATTCATTCATGTATAATATATCAATAGTCTGTTCTTTTATATTTCTGTGTAGTATTCCATTAAATGAATAGATCATATCCACTCTACTGTTTATGTACACTTGGGTTATTTATGGTTTTTAGTTATTATGAGTAAAGGTTATGTGAGCATTCTTGTATGTGTTTTTGGTGAACAAAGAACTTATATCTGATGGCTATATCTCCAAAAGTGTCATTGTAGTGCTTCGTCATGTTTAACTTTCAAAAATAATGAAAAGGAGTCTTGCAAAGTTGTTCCAGCACTTAATACTTCCACAAGCAATGTAAAAGGGTCCTTGCTTTTTATAGTATCACCAACCCCCTTGGTACTTGTTAGATTTTTCATTTTAGACATTCAAATAGGTGTGTGGTGGCTCTATTTTTCTTTTCTGTGATGATTAAAGAGGAGCACCTTTCAAATGCTTATTGTCTGTATCTAGCTTTTTTTTTTTCTGGATATATGTATTAGATATATCTTTTTCCAATTTGCAGCTTACCTTTTCACTCTCTTCATTGTGCCTTTGATGAGCAGAAGATCTTAATTTTAATGAAGTTTAACTTGTTAATCTTTTCCTCTTCGTCAGTAAATTTTGAAATTTATTTATGAAATCTGCCTATCCAATGGTCATGATTATTTCTTCTGTATTTTCTTTTAGAAACTCAATTATTTTTAACTTTCATGATCCATCTCAAAATATTTTTTTGTGTTATGATAACACCTGTAACTGTTAAAAGTTTTCTATTTCATTTTCATGACCAGTACTGATTGAGAATCACTGGAAGTAAAATGATTTAGAATTAGTTTGGGTTTAGATCCCATTTGTATCCCTTATATTTGAGGAATATTTTCTGAATCCCTTTTCTCATATTAAAAACATGAACAGAAATATCCATGTTTCAGGGTTTTTAGAGATATTAAATGTGATAATTATTTAGAGAGTGATATAGAGGAAAAGCTCATCAAATTATTACTGTTTTTATTTAAATCCTTTGCAAGCATGGGACATGTTAGTTTTATTTATCATGAAATGCAACTATTTCAATTATTTAGATTTTGGTTTGTTTGCTTTGTCTCCATTAACCAATATGCACCCACAGGTCATTCATAGTAAGATTTAGGTAAGGTTTCCAGAAGTAAGGTGGCTATTAGTTTGTAGAATTCAAATCAAGAAAATAGAAATTCATGACAACACAAAGGATGATGAAAAAAGTCCATAGTATTTTGCTATGTCTGTATCTAGCTTTTTTTTTGTGGATATATGTATTAAAGATATCTTTTTCCAATTTGCTGCTTACCTTTTCACTCTCTTCATAGTGCCTTTGATGAGTAGAAGATCATAAAAGGCACTTGAATTTTAAAATTCAAATAAGAACTCAAGGTAAAGAGAAATATATTCTGGACCCAACAGATTATAAGTCTTTTGGGAGACTTCACATAAATTGCCTGTATTGGATCTGTGCTCAGTAATTGTAGGCACTTTGCTCTGCCTCCAGAGGAGCATCACAGCCTTATGCTGTGAGATACACACACACTCTTCTCTTGCTAAGGCATTTATGTGTCTCCACATTCTGCATCAAACTTAATTTTACTCACAGGGTTGAGGCAGAACAGTGGATTTGTGTGTATACTTTTGCCTTATCTAGTTGTCTGTATTTCTCATCACTGGGTCAAATTTGACTTGAAAGAATACACTCCACTGATGATATACTGTGTGTAGAGGAGGATATACTGTGTGTAGAGGAGGTCTATGTATTTTCCAAACAAGAGCTGTCTATGTCCAACCTTTCCCAAGCCTCCCCCTGCTGCTGCTGCTGCTAAGTCGCTTCAGTCGTGTCCGACTCTGTGCGACCCCATAGATGGCAGCCCAACAGGCTCCCCCGTCCCTGGGATTCTCCAGGCAAGAACACTGGAGTGGGTTGCCATTTCCTTCTCCAATGCAGGAAAGTGAAAGTGAAGTCACTCGGTTGTGTATGACTCAGCGACACCATGGACTGCAGCCTACCAGGCTCCTCCACCCATGGGATTTTCCAGGCAAGAGTAGTGAAGTGAGGTGCCATCGCCTTCTCCAAAGCCTCCCCCAGTAACTGCTAATTCTGGCTGGTCAGAGTTTAAAGCAGTTGATTGGGTTCCTCTGATCTTGAGATAAAGATGAGCTTTCTTAGTTTATTTGGAAGGTGATCCATGGAAGAAATGTGGGAAGGGAAAAGAGAGACAGGGAAAAGGGAAATGCTGAGAAAACATATACTTAGTTATTGGGGTGTTATGGGCTGCATTGTGCCCCCCACCCTCAAATTGCTATGTTGAAGTCCTAACTTTCAGTACCTCAGGAATGATACTGTAATTGAAGACAGCACATTTGAAAAGGTAATAAAGATAAAATGAGATCCTATGTGTGGACTCTAATCTGATGTCTACTGTCCTATTATGCAGAGGGTACTGGGAGGTTGATGTAAATGACAAAAATACACACAGAGGAAAGACCCAAGAAGACACAGTGAGAAGGTGGCCATCTCCAAGCCAAGGAGAGAGGCCTCAGAGGAAACCAAGCCTGCAGACAACTTGATCTTGGACTTCTCAGCCTGTAGAATGGCAAGCAAGAAAATTTCTGTTGTTTAAGCCTCCCAGGCTTTGGTATTCTATCGTGGCAGTCCTGCCACTCTAAATATGTGGAGACAATGGCTCAGTCCTGATCTATTACTGGGAGAGTGTAGAACTTGCCTCAGAATTGTCCCATCAAAGGTTGGAAAGGCTAGACCATCTACCCACCAACTCTCCTCCTCGACCTAGGCGGGTTGCTACTGGTAACACTGAGCTCCCCTATGCTTCTGAGTGGCAACTGCTTGTGGCTGATGGTTCGTACCTGATATGAGTCACTGGCTGTGTATTGGGCTTCACCAGGCTGGCCTGAGGTCAGGAGGGCCCAGAAGGTGTGGTATATCCTGAGCATCTGGACCACTCACAGTACTTCTGCGTGGTGGTGCAGCCCATTAGTTAATGTGGAGAGCTGAGCTACTGTGTGCAAAGCTTGGCCTCTCAGAGAAGCCTGGGCAGCTTACCTTTTTCCTTCCATTTATTTTTGTCATTAGTATTCCTGTTTTCTTTACTGAAGGGTGCGTTATCTGGGGAGTAGACACCAGAATGTCATTTAGAATGCCAGAATTTTATTTAAAAAGTGCCCTTGAGATTAACACTTACAGGAACAGAAAGGAACCTCTCCCAAGCAGAGGAAACATGGAGTTGTAATCTGTCCCAGCAAAAGCTCTTGTCAATTTCATAAGAAACTCTGAGGCTGAGAGGCATTCAGAGTTGTCTTGAGTTGAAATGAGAGGGTAGAACTTTGTATTCTCATGTTGTTGTTTAGTTGCTAAGTCATGTCTGACTCTTTGTGACCCCATGGACTGCAGCATGCCAGGGTTCCCTGTCCTTCATCATCTCCCTGTTTGCTCAAACTCGCGTCCACTAGGTCATGATAGTCATGATGCCATCCAACCATCTCATCTTCTGTTGCCTGCTTCTCCTGCCCTCAGTCTTTCCCGGCATCAGGGTCTTCCCCAAGGAGTCCACTGTTTGCCCAATACTTCATGCAAAGATGGCCTCAATAAAGGACAGAAATGGTAGGGACCTAACAGAAGCAGAAGATATTAAGAAGAGGTGGCAAGAATACACAGAAGAACTATACAAAAAATATAATGACCCAGATAATCACAATGGTGTGATCACTCACCTAGAGCCAGACATCCTGGAATGTAAAGACAAGTGGGCCTTAGGAAGCATCACTGTGAACAAAGCTAGTGGAGGTGGTAGAATTCCAGTGGAGCTATTTCAAATCCTGAAAGATGATGCTGTGAAAGTGCTGCACTCAGTATGCCAGCAAATTTGGAAAACTCAGCCGTGCCCACAGAACTGGAAAAGGTCAGTTTTCTTTCCAATCCCAAAGAAAGGCAATGCCAAAGAATGCTCAAACTACCACACAATTGCACTCATCTCACACGCTAGTAAAGTAATGCTTGAAATTCTCCAAGCCAGGCTTCAGCAACACGTGAACCGTGAACTTCCAGATGCTCAAGCTGGATTTAGAAAAGGCAGAGGAACCAGAGATCAAATTGCCAACATCCGCTGGATCATGGAAAAAGCAAGAGAGTTCCAGAAAAACATCTATTTCTGCTTTATTGACTATGCCAAAGTCTTTGACTGTGTGGATCACAATAAACTGTGGAGAATTCTGTAATAGATGGGCATACCAGGCCACCTGACCTGCCTCTTGAGAAACCTGTATGCAGGTCAGGAAACAACAGAACTGGACATGGAACAACAGACTGGTTCCAAATAGGAAAAGGAGGACATCAATGCTGTGTATTGTCACCCTGCTTATTTAACTTATATGCAGAGTACATCATGAGAAACGCTGGGCTGGAAGAAGCACAAGCTGGAATCAAGATTGCTGGGAGAAATATCAATAACCTCAGATATGCAGATGACACCACCCTTATGGCAGAAAGTGAAGAGGCTGTCTCTTATACACATCTAGATGTGTATAAGAGACAGNTGCTTATTTAACTTATATGCAGAGTACATCATGAGAAACTCTGGGCTGGAAGAAGCACAAGCTGGAATCAAGATTGCTGGGAGAAATATCAATAACCTCAGATATGCAGATGACACCACCCTTATGGCAGAAAGTGAAGAGGAACTAAAAAGCCTTTCGATGAAAGTGAAAGAGGAGAGTGAAAAAGTTGGCTTAAATCTCAACATTCAGAAAACGAAGATCATGGCATACGGTCCCATCACTTCATGGGAAATAGATGGGGAAACAGTGGAAACGGTGTCAGACTTTATTTTTTTGGGCTCCAAAATCACTGCAGATGGTGACGGCAGCCATGAAATTAGAAGATGTTTACCCCTTGGAAGGAAAGTTATGACCAACCTAGATAGCATATTCAAAAGCAGAGACATTCCTTTGCCGACTAAGGTCCGCCTAGTCAAGGCTATGGTTTTTCCTGTGGTCATGTATGGATGTGAGAGTTGGACTGTGAAGAAAGTTGATGCTTTTGAACTATGGTGTTGGAGCAGACTCTTGAGAGTCCTTTGGACTGCAAGGAGATCCAACCAGTCCATACTAAAGGAGATCAGTCCTGAGTGTTCTTTGGAAGGAATGATGCTAAAGCTGAAACTCCAATACTTTGGCCACTTCATGTGAAGAGCTGACTCATTGGAAACGACTCTGATGCTGGAAGGGATTGGGGGCAGGAGGAGAAGCGGACCAGAGAGGATGAGATGGCTGGATGGCATCACCAACTCGATGGACGTGAGTCTGAGTGAACTCCGGGAGTTGGTGATGGATAGTGAGGCCTGGTGTGCTGCAGTTCATGGGGTCACAAAGAGTCAGACACGACTGAGCGACTGAACCAAACTGAACTGAAGGATAACGTAGATTTTCAGTTCAAATCTGGAGTTGTGAGAATTCACTGCCCTCCGGTTGGTGTGTTTTCAGTGTGTTAACCCAGTGATTGATGGAGCATATCTGCATTCGGGCCGGGTGCCCCGAGTTATGAACACAGAGGACTAATCCCCCTTCCCGTCTCTCCCGTCAGCCCCTCATGATGTAGGGTTGCATATACAGGCTTAGATAGGACACAGGTCTGAGCTCCGATTCCGGCTCTGCCATTTATCAGCTGTGTGTTGTCACTGTTCAATT
Organism: Oreotragus oreotragus; assembly: GCA_006410675.1. Classification (NCBI taxonomy): domain Eukaryota; kingdom Metazoa; phylum Chordata; class Mammalia; order Artiodactyla; family Bovidae; genus Oreotragus; species Oreotragus oreotragus. The sequence goes on from SJYX01013726.1 coordinate 17,882, forward strand.
GCTCAGTGGTGTCCGGCTCTTTGCGACCCCACGGCCTGCAGCACGCCAGGCTTTCCTGTCCATCACCAACTCCTGGAGCTTGCTCAAACTCATGTCCATTGAGTCAGTGATGCCATCTAACCAGCTCATCCTCTGCCGTCCCCTTCTCCTCCTGCCTTAAAGCTTTCCCAACATTGGGATCTTCTCCAGTGAGTCAGCTCTTTGCATCAGGTGGCTGAAGTATTGGAGTTTCAGCTTCCGCATCAGTCCTTCCAGTGAATATTCAAGGTGATTTCCTTTAGGATGTAGTGTAGTCTTAAACAAGTTCCTCAACCTCCCAAGCCTCAGTCTCCTCATCTGTAAAACTGGTAATTATTTCATCCCCGTTAACTTTCATTGAGAACTACTTTCAAGCTACAGTTCATGTTTTACAAGCGTTACTTGATGTAATCTCCTAACATCTATGGGGTGCAGGCACTTCTTTTCATGAGCAAAAAGTGAGGGTTAACAAAATGCCCAGGATAATGCAGCTAGGAAGCTGTAAACTCAGGATGTGAACTTAAGCTGCCTTAGATCTGTTTCATTTCCTGTTCTGCACACAGGTGATGGGATTTATGGCCATCAGATGAGATCAGCTATTTACATATGAAACACTGTAACACATGCCCCTACTGTGTAACACATAGCTAGGGATCAGTACATGGACCCTTCCGTTCTTTACACACATTAATCTCTTACTCTTAAACACTACCTCTGTCTTATCCGTTTCTCTCAACTGATAGTAAAATCTCTTTGTTCAATTATTCAAACATGGCCTAATTCTGCAGGCTCTGTCGTTGGTCAAAGCCTTCCTTCTAAGAATTTCTTTTTCTTCCTTTTGTTCAAGAAATCGTTCTTATCATTATTTGAACCCAGGTTCTCTTACTCATTCACACATAGACAGCAAATACAATTTTTGTATACAATCCTAACACAAATGTTGGAGTTAGTTCCTGTACAAATTGATTGTCTGTGGCCTCTACTGGTATCTTTGCCCCATTAAGGCCTTCTCATGTTGATAGTGAGCCTTTACACATAACTGCATATATTGAATTGATTTTGTATGTAGATAGAAAACTTATCTAAAGGTCCATTTAGTCAAAGCTGTGCTTTTTTCAGTAGTCATGTGAGAGTTGGACTATAAAGAAAGCTGAGTGCCAAAGAATTGACGTTTTTGAACTGTGGTGTTGGAGACGACTCTTGAGAGTCCCTTGGACTACAAAGAGATCCAATCAGTCCATCCTAAAGGAAATCAGTCCTGAATATTCATTGGAAAGACTGATGCTGAAGATGAAACTCCAATACTTTGGCCACCTGATGCAAAGAGCTGACTCACTTCCCCGAAGAGGATGAGATGGTTGGATGGCATCACTGAGTCGATGGACATGAGTTTGAGAAAGCTCCGGGAGTTGGTGATGGACAGGGAAGCATGGTGTGCTGCAGTCCATGAGGTTGCAAAGAGTCGGACACAACTAAGCGGATGAACTGAACAGAAAACTTATAGCTGACAACTAATGGGAGTTGATTTGGCCTAGAAGTCTCTCCAAGAGTTCAAGTCATATTTTATCATGCTTAGATTCTGCAGACAGAACAATCTGCCTTTAAAACTATCATTAGGGGGGCTTTGCTGGTGGCCCAGTGGGGAAGAATCTGCCTGCCAGCACAGGGGACACAGTTCAGGATGATCCCGCACGCGACGGAGCCACCGAGTGTGTGTGCCACAGCAACTGAGCTTGTGCTCTGGGCCCCGGGAACTGAGACTGCAGAAGCCTGTGCGCCCAGAGCCTGCGCGCCACAAGAGGCCACTGCAACGAGAACGCTCGCCGCATCTGGAGAGCAGCCGCCGCTTGCCGCAACTGGACAGAAGCCGGCACAGCAGTGAAGACCCAGCCCCGTCAAAAATAAATTAAATGAACAAAATTTTTTAAAAGCTGCCATTGGAAGAAAAGCATCCTGATTGTCTCACTGCGGTTCTGCCTAATCCTTAACAGGCCAACCTGGCGGGCAGGCCTGGCCTCACAGGCCTCACTCTGCCGCGCGTGGACTCTCGGACATCTCACGCCTGGGGTCCAGCAGACGCCCAGAGGGTGACCCACATCTACCACCGAATGAACTCACTTGTCTCTGAGGACCCTGTCTTTGGAGAGTCACACCTGTCATGGGGAAGCCTGAAAACATCTTTCAAAGAAGACCTAATTTACTTAGAGAAGCGTGTGTGCCCCTTCAACAATCTTTCTGTGTACTCTTCCATGGACGGGATGATGATGGAACAGACAATTTCGAGCCAAGGCATTTTTCTAAGACACTCGTCTGCTGATAACTGATCATGAAATACAAGTGCCTCGAACGCCCGAGAGGAGGGACGGCGATGCACCCACTGCAGCTGGCTGGGGGCCCCAGTGGACGTTTGCACACCTGTGTTAGGCAAGTTCTGCCCTCCTTAATTGATCAGAGAAAGGTTGTCAGATCTGAGCAAGAGTCACCTTCCTTCTAGACTCTGCTTGCCTTCCCCAACATGGAATGTGAACTATGTGTCACGGAAACGAGAGTGAAAACGCTCATCCTATAAAATGGGTTGAAGAAAATGGGGGGGGGATGTCAATATAAATATTGATAAGCTATTAAGCCATCTGCTTATTTTGGAATAGAATGCAGATGGAGAGAGTACACTTAAAATGCAGATCTTACCACGAGTTTCAAGGTTACTAGCAACTGTTTGTATTGATACATGTCTATATGAAGTCAACTGTATTAACGGATACTGTGTACTGAATGCCTACTAGGTGCCAGGTAACACTCTAAATTATTTACATGTCCTATGCTATTTAATCCTGACAGCAATTAAGGGTGGAGGGGAACTCTGCTGGATTTTAAGAATAGGGAAACAGGTCAGTTCTCTGTGACTTTAAGATTTATACTCTTAAATTTATGCTATATATATATATATATATGTATGCTGCTAATTCGTTTCAGTCGTGTCCGACTCTGTGTGACCCCATAGACGGCAGCCCACCAGGCTCCCCTGTCCCTGGGATTCTCCAGGCAAGAACACTGGAGTGGGTTTCCATTTCCTTCTCCAATGCATGAAAGTGAAAAGAGAAAGTGAAGTTGCTCGGTCGTGTCCGACTCATCACAACCCCAGGCTCCTCTGTCCATGGGATTTTCCAGGCAAGAGGACTGGAGTGGGGTGCCATCTCCTTCTCCGATATAGATAGATAGATAGATAGATAGATGATCCCATTTCACACACAAATGTGCACACACACATCCATCTGCATTCATGATCCCGGATTCTCATGTATGTCTGTAAACTGCACTCTGGGAAGTCTCAGAAAGCACATGGACGCAGAAAGAGCGAATAACTGTGCACTGCAATAATCCACAGGGTGGCTGCCAACAAGGCTTGATTTAAAAATAAACAAAGTGCAGCAAACATGCAAATACGGTAACAGCAGTGCTCTGCATTTACACTTCGTCCCTTTCACAAACAGCTCTGAAATCCTGACACAGAGGCGGGATTGGGGTATGGGCATGTGTGCCCTCCTCTTCAAAACGCCTCACTCGGCTTCCGAATCAAAACCCCTCTGGGTCAGGACACATGGCATTTAGCTGCGCCCCGTTTGGAACACCTTTCTGAAGCAGTTACTGGAGGCAGAGATTTAAAAAATGAACTTCTTCTTATAAACTTGTGCTAACTCTTACATGCACTTTTAATGAACAGGTCGGATGTGGTTCTGAGGGTGTCTGCATTTTTCTCTAGACCTCATTTCTTCCCTTCGGCTGTAATGAGAGGGGAAGAGAGGAGCAGAGAGCCGCTCCAAATCCTGCAATAGTTCATAAATATCTCTTTAAATATGAAACTGTCAAAGCCCTCGGTGGCCATTACTTATTTATTAAGCTCCCTGTCCAAACTTCTCTCCATATCATGACCACTCTCTGAACTCACACATGATCTTCCGATATGTCAAACACAGAATCCGCTTCTCTCGTGTCCCATCATCCTCTCGCCTCTTTGCAATCACCTTCGCATTGGCCCGACTTCTGTTTCATATTCATGTTTTAATTCAGTGCAGTGTTCTATTTGCCATTGATTCGCCCTACTGTCTGCCTTGGAATCACACACGACTGTAGGAAATCATTCCACTACATGCATTTTCCAACCAAAATCCTTTTATCGAAAGACACAAAAACTACAGTGTGTTACCTGGAATCTACCCAACAACACACTTTACTAAAAAGTATGTCAAGTATATAGGCCTCCTTTAAAATAAAAAAATTTTTAATACAGAGAACCACAGGGAAGAAAGGGCTTCCCTGGTAGCTCAGTTGGCAAACAGAACGCCTGCAGTGCAGGAGAGCTGGGTTCAATCCCTGGTTTGGGAAGATCCCCTGGAGAAGGGAAAGGCTATCCCTTCCGGTATTCTTGCCTGGAGAATCCCATGGACAGAGGAGCCTGGTGGGCTACAGTCAATGGGATTGCAAGAGTCAGACATGACCTAGCAACTAAACAGAACTATGAGGAAGAAAATTGAACCATCATGACAAGTACTCTCACCTCAATATAACAATTAAATATTTTGGTGTGTGCTTTATTTGCACAGTTTAGATTATACTATATTATGAATTCTCCTCTTAACATTAAAATATAAGATTCTCACATACCGATAAAAATATTTCCTAATGATTAAGAAAGAAGTGCAAAGAGGGTATGATTATTAAAACACAAAGAAAATAACATAAAAACAGGGCAGAATTCTAATCTTGTATTCTGCAGCTTGAGCACAAGTCAAACAACATTCTATCAGCCTCAGATATAGTGTATCTGAGATGTTCTGGATTGCCTGAATAGCTGAGGGTTGTTCATCTTATTCACACTTATTCTGTCTGCTTAATAATCTCTATCAATATTTTGTCTGACTATAATAAGCTCCATGAGGGAAGGGACCATGACTGTCTCATTTCCTCTGCATATGCAGTGCCTAGCACGGTACCAGGCACAGGCTAGAGCTTAAGGAAGTGTATGTCAAATGAATAAATTTTCTATCTCTTCTCGAGGATTAGATGCCAATCAAGTGGCATTGGTATTACACTCAGAGAATAGGAAAATCAAGGATGTTTCCTTTAGGAGCTGACATGCCAAGAGGAAAAGGGGATTCCTACCTAACACAGCATTGTTGTTTTTAATTATTCTGTCAGTTTAGAGAAATAAATGATTATGAGTCCTTTTGTGAATTTCAATATGTTTAACCTCTGAAAGACTAGACCTGGTCAGGGAGCCTTTATAAACATGGTAAAACTTTCTCAATTGCCTTTGGGGCGATTCTAGGACTTCTTCATATTGGATTGATGGTAATTACTACCATCCCCACTGCACATCTGAACACTTCATTATCCCACAAAGGAAAAGACAGGAGGCAGCCTTAAAAAAACAGAAAGCAGAATCAGATGACATCATTAGATGTTGGACACTGCATTGTTTTGTGAGATGCTTTATAAACCTCACTACATGGCAAAAGTTTTATGCACAGAACTCAAGATGTGAAAAGAACTGTAGCTCCTTCCCAGACACATTTACCAAATGTGCTTTATTTTTACCTTCAAAAATAGGGATAAAAATAGTACCTACTTCATAGAGTTATTGTAGTGATAAGTAAATTAATTAGTATCTTAAAGGACTAAGAACATTTTCTGGCTAGAGTAAATACTCCCAAATATTAATAATTCTGCCCCTAATATGTGTGTATATTTATTATTTCTCATCCAGTTCAGTTCAGTTACTCAGTCGTGTCCGACTCTTTCTGACCCCATGAATCACAGCACACCAGGCCTCCCTGTCCATCACCATCTCCCGGGGTTCACTCAGACTCACGTCCATTGAGTCAGTGATGCCATCCAGCCATCTCATCCTCTGTTGTCCCCTTTTCCTCCTGCCCCCGATCCGTCCCAGCATGAGTCTTTTCCAATGAGTCAATTCTTCGCATGAGGTAGCCAGAGTACTGGACTTTCAGCTTCAGCATTATTCCTTCCAAAGAAATCCCAGGGCTGATCTCCTTCAGAATGGACTGGTTGGATCTCCTTTCAGTCCAAGGGATTCTCAAGAGTCTTCTCCAACACCACAGTTCAAAAGCATCAATTCTTCGGCGCTCAGCTTTCTTCACAGTCCAACTCTCACATCCATACATGACCACAGGAAAAACCATAGCCTTGACTAGACAGATCTTTGTTGGCAAAGTAATGTCTCTGCTTTTCAATATGCTATCTAAGTTGGTCATAACTTTTCTTCCAAGGAGTAAGCATCTTTTAATTTCATGGCTGCAGTCACCATCTGCAGTGATTTTGGAGCCCCCCAAAATAAAGTCTGACACATTTCCCATGAAGTGATGGGATTTCTCACTATGTCACACCTAATATATGTCATATGTTATATAATTTTATATATAAATGCAATTTATATAATTACATATGTGAAAGTTTCTCAGTCGTGTCCAACTCTTTGTGACCCCATGGACTATACAGTCTGTGGAATTCTCCAGGCCAGAATACTGGAGTGGATAGCCATTCCTTTCTCCAGAGGATCTTCCCAACCCAGGAACCGAACTGGGGTCTCCAGCATCGCAGTGGGTTCCTTACCAGCTGTTCTACCAGGGAAGCCCATATATAACATAGTATAATGTATATAATTAAATGAAATATATAATTATACATTAAAGTACATATAATGTATAATATAAAGTACATAAGTAACGTGTAGTTTAATATAGTAAAATACACATTTTATATTTCATTATAAAGTTAAAATATTTTTATTGTAGAATAAGTATTTTTAAATTCTAAAAATATTAATATACATTACTTTTATTGTTCAAATTTTCAAAGAAAAAGAGTAAAAAAGAACAAAAATCACCTGTCGCCTTTCACCAGGAGATAACCTCTGTAATAACAAACCAACATCTCTATGTTTCAACAGGAGCAGTGGTTCTAAATGTATACAAGTCCTTCAATCTTTCTTGCCTCAGAAGACCGAGCCCACGTCTCCCCAGCCTGAATGAAGGCCAGATGTTGCGCTCCCCTCGCAGGAAGCGGAGGAAGTGACGGAGTGAGAGCGCCGCCGGAAGCTAGGCCGCTGCCACTTCCGTATTGTCTCTCAGGCTGCCGCTCTGACAGAAGCAGGCCGCCATGCTCTGAGGCATTCAAGCAGCCCACGGAAAGGCCCACAGAGGAGGACCCGAGGCCTCTCACAACCAGAACCAATCGCCAGCCATGAGAGCGACCCCACACAGGAGGAGCCCCTTCCAAGATGCAGCCCACCCACATCCTGACTGAACTTCATGAGGGGCCAGGAGCTGGAACCTCTCAGCTACTAAGCTGCTAGCAAAGTCCTGACCGGAAAACCACGAGACAATCAACGTTTATTTTTGAAGTAATTTATTCCATAGCCTTAGAAACTTATACAGCGACTCTCTATCAGGCACTTCAGTCAGTCGCTCAGTCTTGTCCCACTCTTTGCGACCCATGAATCGCAGCACACCAGGCGTCCCTGTCCATCACCAACTCCTGGAGTTCACTCAGACTCACATCCATGG
>SJYX01013726.1:44935-93080 GCA_006410675.1 Oreotragus oreotragus
TGGAACTCTGCATTCAGATGCTTATATCTTTCCTTTTCTCCTTTGCTTTTCGCCTCTCTTCTTTTCACAGCTATTTGTAAGGCCTCTCCAGACAGCCATTTTGCTTTTTTGCATTTCTTTTCCATGGGGATGGTCTGGATCCCTGTTTCCTGTACAATGTCATGAACCTCATTCCATAGTTCATCAGGCACTCTATCTATCAGATCTAGGCCCTTAAATCTATTTGTCACTTCCACTGTATAATCATAAGGGATTTGATTGAGGTCATACCTGAATGGTCTTGCGGTTCTCCCTGTTTTCTTCAATTTCAGTCTGAATTTGGTAATAAGGAGTTCATGATCTGAGCCACAGTCAGCTCCTGGTCTTGTTTTTGTTGACTGTATAGAGCTTCTCCATCTTTTGCTGCAGAGAATATAATCATGTACACGTTATTTAATTTTTATAAACTTTAGTATTCTCCTCTGCAAAACACAGCTGCTGTCGAACATAAACAAAGCAGTATATACATAATGCTTTAGTGTGGTTCCATTCACATAATAAGTGCTCATTAAACAGCAGCCACTGCTTTATATTCCATGTATTTTCAACCTGTTGCAGTGCTTCAGTTCTCAAACTTGATCATCCTAATAAATTGTAACGGAATGAGTCTGATTGATCTAAAGGCCTCTCCCATGCATGACTGGATCATATTTTGCAAATACCTTTAATCTATGTGGTCATATCAGAGTGGAAGGCACACTCAGATTGAATTAAAAAATTCCAGCAGTCAAGTTCAGCACAGGGATAGTGACAGAGAGCCAAGAATGACTGAGTTCCTACTATGAACTGAAATTCCCTAGACAAGAATTTTATTATCTCAGCTGTTCCTCCAACAGTCTTGGATAGCAAAACAATCCAATAAACAGTAGCTTGCAATACAAATGTGATAAAATTTCCACAGTTTGGTAGGTGGCTTGTAGCTTCTCTGGTGGTTTTGTTTGGTGTTCTTGAACTGAAATTCCCTAGACAAGAATTTTATTATCTCAGCTGTTCCTCCAACAGTCTTGGATAGCAAAACAATCCAATAAACAGTAGCTTGCAATACAAATGTGATAAAATTTCCACAGTTTGGTAGGTGGCTTGTAGCTTCTCTGGTGGTTTTGTTTGGTGTTCACACAACTGCATTCAACTAGATGTCTGTGGTGTGTGTGCAATAACGTTAACTTGGCCTTACTCAGATGTCCAGCAGTTCCTGCTGGCTGTCAACTAGAGCACCTCCACCTTGGTTCTCCAGGTGTTCGCTTCTGTAAGCCAGACTGGCTTTCTTGCAGTACAGTGGTCTCGGGGCAGAGTCCCATCAGGGTGAGCCCCAGTGGGTAAGCGTACAGCGCATCACAAAGCACAGTGATATTCCATTGGCCAAAGCAAGTCACGTAGCCAAGGCCAGACATAATCTATTCTGTCTCTTAATAAGAGCCGTGGCAGGCAATCTGTGGTCATTTTTCATCTGTCACAGAGAGTTTAAACAAGGTAGCAAGAGGCAACCAAGAGGCACAGTTTAGAGTCAAATTCAGATCTGAATGTTCCTATACCCACTCCAGCGTTCCTGCCTGGAGAATTCCAGGGACGGGGGAGCCTGGTGGGCTGCCATTTATGGGGTCGCACAGAGTTGGACACGACTGAAGTGACTTAGCAGCAGCATACTCTTTCCAGTACATCACAATGTCTCGGAGCCGTCCAAGAACCATGATTTTCCTAATCACCCAGATTTATACTTCGTTTCTTATAACATATATTAGAGTCCCTACCACATGAAAGTGATTTTTAAAAGTGAAAGTGTTAGTTGCTCAGTCATGTCCGACTCTTTGCAACCCCATGAACCATAGCACGCCAGGCTCCTCTGTCCATGGAATTCTTCAGACACCAAACCTGGGTCCTCCTGCATGGCAGGCAGATGCTTTACCATTTGAGCCACCAGGGAAGCCGTGCCACACAACAGGCCTCATTTCTCGTTCTGGGGTAGAGCAGTGTGCAAGACAAGCAAAAAGTCTGCCTTCAGGAAGCTAAGAACCTGTAATAATGTCAGATTACTAGGATGGGGGTAATTAGAGGAAAGGGAAATGCTAGACTGATCGGTCAAGAAAGGCTTCTCTTGGAAGATATGAGACAAGAATGGAGAAATGGAGGCAGCTTGGGAAGATGGTTCTAAGGGAAATGCCCAGGAAATGTAAAATCCCTAAAGCAATAAGGAGAAGTGTAGTGAGAGTGGAGACTAGAGTTTACGGGATCTCGGAGGCCATAGAAAGGTGTTTGGATTGTCCTTGAGTTGAAGCAGGAAGTAACTGCAACATCCCAAGCAGGGGACCGATGCTATCCATGTTACATTTGATGTGACTAACCCTTGGTGAGACACCCTAGTTTCAGCTGCCACATGGCACGGATATTAAAGAGCAGCAAGAGGGGGAGCAGAGTTCGGCTGGGAGGTTAATTGCTGACAGCAGCAATGGAGAGACGAGGAGGCTCTGCCTTGCTATAAGGGATTCTAAGCCTTCATGGTGATTTCTTGTGGGATGGAGATTAGTAGACACAGAAAACTCCAAATAGGATTGAGGATGTCAGCTAACACTGCTCACTGAGGCCACAGGCAACTGACAAAGCATTGAGTCTACTTCATCATGAAACTGAATGTCATTGGCTCATTTTGTTTTCAAAAAAACATGAATAGGAGTCTTTTTGAAAAATTACTTTCAAGTTCATACAGGCGTGGTAGGTGAAAAAGACAAAATGCTTTAATGATGAGCAGCTTTAATGATGAGCAGCGGAAGGAAGAGGAGTCAGAAACGGATACTTTCTGGTTGCTGAGAACGCCTAAAATCCCTTGTTCCCAATCATGTTCTCTGGTTGGAAGACAGGCATTCACCAGTAAACTAAAAGCTAGTCAGATCTAATCATGAGAAAAGAAGGAATGAGCATCACATGGACCACATTCCATTGTCCACCTGGACACTAACTGGATGGTACACCCAAACTGCAACAACCGCAGCCCCGATGCTATTTCTCAATAAAGCTGAAACACACTACTTTCCTCCTAACCTACTTTCTCGGCTTCCCAGGTGGCTCAGGGGTAAGGAACCCGCCTGCCAATTCAGGAAACACAGGAAACGCAGGTTCAGCCCCCGGGTCAGGAAGATCCCCTGGAGGAGGGCATGGCAACCCACTCCATTATTCTTGTCTGGAGAATACCATGGACAGAGGAGCCTGGTGGGCTGCAGTCCATAGGCTGGCAAAGAGTCGGACACGAGTGAGTACAAACGGACAATCTACTTTCCAATCCTTATAGCTCCCCAACATAAAGCCTCGGAACACCTAAATTAATCCATGTCCCTCAGGAGGCAACTACACCCTGTAAAAGCAAGAGATCCGGGTCCCTATTTCGTCTAATAAATTATATTCTGAGACCTAATTCCCTGTTGCCTGCATAGGTTTCCTGCATAAAGATCCCCAAACAATAAATCATCTTTCTATCTTGTCCGTCACGAGTGGGCTCATTACCTCACACATCATAATTATAATCAACAAACAAAATGCAAGGAAAAAAAAATCAAACAATGAAATGGTACTTTTTCCCTTAACATCAGTGCAACTTTGTGTGATTAGGCGTGTAACAACACAGACGGGTGCTTTGGTTGATTTCTGTGTAGCTCTTTTACATTTTGCAGATTTTCTTAACAGGTCCAACTGCCTAAGGAGGGGGAAAAAGCTCTTTTTACCTTTAAGACTTCGAAGTCTGATTTTTTAAGTGCACAGATAACTTGAATGCCTAAATTGAAAAATGAGACGAATATCCGTAGGGAAAAAGGAGCTTATTGCTGCCTCCCTGAAGTTCATCAAATGTTGTCACATATTTCTCTAACATTTTTGACTTGGTTAAGTGCAAATTTAGGTGAACACACTCTTTTCCCAGGGTTCATGGCAACAGGAATATAATATGTATTTTCTGATTAATGAGTTCAACTCTGCAGTCTCAGGGATCTTAGGTAAATGGGGCTTCTTAGAGGCAGAGGATTGGACAAAATGACCTTACATTTCCATTATTTCCTGACTTAGTTTTTGCTAACTTTTTAAGTACTCCTCATACACTTTCATACACTTTTTAAGGTGTATTTGTGACATATAATAACCTGAAATCCCCATCTCAGAATTTAAAATCCTTAGCAACAGTACATATAGACTTCCCCCATAACCATGGAGAAAATTTAAACTAGGAATTTAGTAAATGGATGAATGCTAATAAAGCTCACCTTATCACTCATCAATTAAATTATTATATCAGCTGGAAAACAAATAAATTACAATTCAAATGATTACTGAAACACGGCCATGCATATAAGTCCAAATTCTTTTTCCAATGTGTTATTTGGGGCAGCAATGTCTAATTCATTGATAATAGGCCAGATCCCTTTTCCAGTCTCCCTTTTTATTTTGTAGTTAATCATTCATGCCATTTTATATGGCTTGTAGTCATCAGGGGGAAATTGACACTATCTCCTAGGACATGATGAATTCAGTTTCAACTAGGAAACTTAATCAGTTCAGTTCAGTTCAGTCGCTCAGTCATGTCCAACTCTTTGCGACCCCACGAATTGTAGCACACCAGGCCTCCCTGTCCATCACTATCTCCCGGAGTTCACTCAAACTCACATCCATCAAGTCGGTGATGCCATCCAGCCATCTCATCCTCTGTTGTCGTCCCCTTTTCCTCCTGCCCCCAAGCCCTCCCCCAGCATCAGAGTCTTTTCCAATGAGTCAACTCTTTGCATGAGGTGGCCAAAGTACTGGAGTTTCAGCTTTAGCATCATTCCTTCCAAAGAACACCCAGGACTGATCTCCTTCAGAATGGACTGGGTGGATCTCCTTGCAGTCGAAGGGACTCTCAACAGTCTTCTCCACACCACAGTTCAAAAGCATCAGTTCTTTGGCACGCAGCTTTCTTCACAGTCCAACTCTCACATCCATACAAGACCACAGGAAAAACCATAGCCTTGAGTAGACCAACCTTTGCTGGCAAAGTAATGTCTCTGCTTTTCAATATGCTATCTACGTTGGTCACTTAATAGTTGACCCTAAATAACAAAGCTGCCTCTGAGAAGACAGTGTATATAGACTCAGAAAATGAGTTTAAAGTGTATTTAAACCAGACAAAAATGTAGTGACCACATTGATAGCTTGTAGATACTCAGAAATAGAGAAACAATACTTGTTCAAGAGGCAGGAGATGCAGATGCTGGGGAACTGTTTGGTTCTGCAGTGACAACTTCGAGAAACACACAACCTACCTAGTCAGGCCTCCACCGAAGAATTTTACAAAGAGGGCAGAAAAAAGGAGATACTTAACAGGTAGTTAGAGGCTCTTGGCCAGTGTAGACCTGATGATGCCAAAGCAGAAGAATAACAATGTGTCCAGGCAACGTTTTCTGTATCACTTCTTTTTGAACCATGTCATGAAGGCAGAATAGACATAGCACAAGAACGTAGAATTAGTGTAACAAAGTTTGCACTGATCCAATGGATCGCATCACTGACTCGATGGACAGGAGTCTGAGGGAACTCCGGGAGTTGGTGATGGACAGGGAGGCCTGGCGTGCTGTGATTTATGGGGTCACAAAGAGTTGGACATGACTGAGCGACTGAACTGAACTGAAATGAATCCATATTGAATGAGTTTTTACTAAGTGAAAAACACATACAATATACCTATCAGCTTTATTCTTCCTCATGTGCTAAGTCGCTTCAGTCGTGTCCGACTCTGTGTGACCCCATAGACGCCAGCCCACCAGGCTCCCCCGTCCCTGGGATTCTCCAGGCAAGAACACTGGAGTGGGTTGCCATTTCCTTCTCCAATGCAGGAAAGTGAAAAGTGAAAGTGAAGTCGCTCAGTCGTGTCCGGCTCTTCACGACCCCATAGACTGCAGCCCGCCAGGCTCCCCCGTCCCTGGGGTTCGGCAGGAGGATGGAGTGAGGACTGTCTGGCAAAGTCAGACATCACAATGTACTTGCTTGATTCCTGCCCTTCTGCCTTTGTATTGAGTTGGACAATACAAACTCCATGGCAACCTCTCTTGCTTATCAAGGTATCTTCAAAGTATCTTATATAAGTGCTCAGTAAATATTATTTGAAAGGGCCCATCCTCCCAGTGGTCCATTAGTATTGCATAAGGTCCATGCCCACAGCCTCAGGTGAACAGAACACTGAGCAGGCAATTGTGATATGTGACCAGTATGAGAAGTTCAGGAGGCAAAGAGAGCACAGAGGTGATGCCCCGATATGTCAGCTGAAAGAAGGGCTATTGTAAAACCCCTGCCTCCCAGAAAGAGAAACAAGAGGGCTTACTTTCTTTACATATTTATTAAATGTGTTGAACCAAAAGGCACACAACCCAAAGCTAAAAGAATGATGAAACTGCATCATTTTTCACTTCTGTCTCCAGCTAACACACATCTTATACAAATCTTGTTACTGAATTTACTAGTCTCTAGGTTGATCACAGCTTTCCTTCCAAGGAGTAAGTGTCTTTTAATTTCATGGCTGCAGTCACCATCTGCAGTGATTTTGGAGCCCCAAAAAATAAAGTCTGACACTGTTTCCACTGTTTCCCCATCTATTTCCCATGAAGTGATGGGACCGGATGCCATGATCTTCGTTTTCTGAATGTTGAGCTTTAAGCCAACTTTTTCACTCTCCTCTTTCACTTTCATCAAGAGGCTTTTTAGTTCCTCTTCACTTTCTGCCATAAGGGTGGTATCATCTGCATATCTGAGGTTATTGATATTTCTCCCGGCAGTCTTGATTCCAGCTTGTGCTTCTTCCAGCCCAGCGTTTCTCATGATGTAATCTGCATAGAAGTTAAACAAGCAGGGTGACAATATACAGCCTTGATGTACTCCTTTTCCTATTTGGAACCAGTCTGTTGTTCCATGTCCAGCTCTAACTGTTGCTTCCTGACCTGCGTACAGATTTCTTAAGAGGCAGGTTAGGTGGTCTGGTATTCCCATCTCTTTCAGAATTTTCCACAGTTTATTGTGATCCACACAGTCAAAGGCTTTGGCACAGTCAATAAAGCAGAAATAGACGTTTCTACACATAGTTTCCACCTACTTTTAGTTGGGGGAGAAAATCCCATGTCTACATCTTCCTGTACTTTCCTTTTTTCCTCTACTTCCCCATAAGGCAGCATGGCAGGGACTAGCCAACCAGGACTCTCTCTGAGCAGCCTGTGAGCTAAGAATGGCTTTACATTTTTAAAGAACTGTTTAAAATAAAAAATGTGATGGAGACTGCATGTGACGTACCAGGCCTAAAATATTTACTCTCTGTCCCTTTCCAGGAAAAGCTCGCTGACCTCAGAAAGCACAAGGGTTGGCAAGCCACACAGTCCTGGCCTGCGCTGGCTGCTCCGGGCCCCTTTAGACCTTTAGACCGTGAGCCCTTCAGTCGGGGAGGAGGTCCTCTCGTAGCCACTGTGGCAGCAGTGGTGCTGGTAGTAACGGCGGTGGCCAGGATTTACTGAGCATTTACTGTGGGCGAGCGCCATGGTAAGAGCCTCATGGCCTGAAATCAAACCCTCTACAGTGCTCTGAGGGACACACGCTGTGAACGCCTGTGCCGTGTGGGGAAAACAGAAGCTGCTCGGAGGGCCAGGTCACCGACTCGTGACGACACGGGAGGAACAGGGATTCGCACCCAGGCAGTCTGGGTCTATGCTTCTACCCTGCTCCCTGTTGTCACCCTCACCTCTCCTTTCAGGCAGAATCAAGTTTGACCACGCCTTCTGCACTTACTCGCCTCACCTCTTTCTCCTAGTTTTCTCGCAAAATTCCTTTCCCCTGCAAAAGAGAAACTGAAAAATGGAAGAGCTGTGAGGAACGGCTCAGACTCAAACATGTAAAATTTCGTTGCCAGCATCCATCCCTCTGCCATCCATCTGTCCATCACCCATGCATCCGTCTATCCATCCATCGAGCAAACACAGCAGGAGGGACTCAGGAGCGCCCACATCTTTGATAGTGCCAAGTGGGGCAAACCTCACGGCCCAAGGTCCCCCAGATTCGCTGTAACGGGGACGCGTCAAGAGGAGCTCATTCAATAGCACCGAGCACTTGATTCACATGCTGCAATTCGGGGCAGCGCTAGGCTATCCCAGCACCCTCTCCCACCCCACATGGTTACCATGACGACATTATTTTAACAAACAGCTCCTTAATATTTAATAAAAATTACGCTCCTGACAGGCAATCAGAGCAGCCACACTGCAGAGCGCTTAGAGGGCTCCACGAGGACATTTTTGCACGAAGCCTTCAGTCTCCCCTGATGCCCATGTACCGTCCATTGCCAGAAAATGCAAGTGTTCTGGGGGCTGGGAGCCAACGCGAAGCCAGGCCTCCATTGCACGCAGCAGTTGAGGGTTGTCACTTCTTTAATGCGGAATGTCACAGCGGCTATGTGCGGACGGGGGAGCGTGATAGCATTATAAAACGCTCCTTTGTACATTGATCTACTAATTTCACCACCGCTCGCCTGAGACTGCTGCAGCCTCATCTGCTTCCTGTGTCTTGAATCTTGAGCTGGATTGTGGGACCATGTCCTGTGAGCACCAGGGTGAGAAAGAGCTGTTTCCTTTTCAAGGCACCATCTGGTCCCAGCTGGTTGATTCAGTAACAGCCAGGTTCAGGAATGGGAGCACCCAGCTCTCTCGCCTCCAAAGGGCTAATGCCAAGAGAGCAAAGACCAGAACATTCTGTGGCAGCCTCCAGCACTCTGATGGCCCAGCTATTGGCTGAGCCTGGGGGATGGGGAGCACAAATTAATTTACACATTGGAGATCCCCATTGGGAAAGATGGGTGGTTAACCAAGTGGGGAGAGTGTTAGCATGGTGATCTGTTGGCTGTGTGCCCTTGGGTAAATTTCTTAACCTCTCTGTTCTTCAGTTTTCTCATCCATAAGTTGGAGATAATAATGCTACCTATGGGACAATCCAACTGTGATTGTGAGGTTTAAAAAAATGAAATAAATGTATAAGAAGCACTAAAATCATTCTTAAAATATTCAACAGTGGGCACATGGTAAGTATTAAAAAGCTCCTAGCTGGGATTTCAGGTTCCCATGGTACCCTGCATATGATTATAATAGCTGACGTCTGTGAAGGGCTCACTGTCCCTCAGGCACTAAGCAGTCATGGAGGGACACGATGTCATTTAATCTTCACGGGCAATCCTGTGAGGCAGATACTCTTATGATTATCATCCTCACCCTGTAGGAGAGGAAATGAGCCCAGAGGGGTTGAGGAACTAGTCTAGAGGCTACAGTATGAGGGGGTTTGAATCCAGTTTGCCTGCATCTGCCTCCTGACCAAATGCAAAGCATGCCAGCACAAGGAGCACACAAGTGGTGCCGGGACCGCAGGTGCCTCCCCGGAGGGCTCTGGGGACAGCTCTCTGGGGCAAGTGGCTGTGGATGCCTTGGAGGCTCATGGGTCTTTGTGGACAGAGGATGGGAGTTGAAGGTGGAGGAATGGTTCTAAGTAAGAGGACCCTGAAGAGCTTGGACAGGCTGCTCTGAGGAAAACCACAGCCTGGTTGCCTATTCAAAAAGGCAGACTCTTGGCATTGAGAGGGAGCTTATCTTAAACAGATAGTGACCTGCATAATTTGAATACATTGGATTTTTATTTGAAAGGATTGGAAGAGAAAGCATGAGACATAGAGGGCGGGCAGTCTTTGGAGTTCTCCATTTCCTTTTGTAGGATTTCATTAGGGTCATGTGTCTGTGGGGTTTCCCTGTGGCTCAGCGGTTAGGAACCTGCTTGTTTAATTCCTGCATCAAGAAGACCCCCTGGGAGAAGGAAATGGCAACCCACTCCAGTATTCTTGCCTAGGAAATCGCACAGAGGAGCCCGGAGGGCTATAGTCCACGGGGTTGCAAAGAGTTGGACAACTGAGCACCCAGGCAAAGTGTCTGTAGCAAGGGTGTATGTTTATGGAAAATGAAAATATTTTGTGCTTGTACCTCCAAAAGCAAAGAAAGAAAAATGATTTAGGCTGTGTAGCAGATTACAATCAAAGACATAGTGTACTACTACACTTTTTAATGTATGTGTGTGTGCATGTATCAGCTATTTATTGTCACAGCAGTGCTTCATAACAAACCACTACCAAACTCACTGGGGAGCAACAGGAAGTAATTGTTGAGCTCCCAGTCTGTAGGGTTCAGCCTGTCTGTGTTGGTTTTGCTTATGAACCCGAGGTCAGCTAAGGGTCAGCTCTGCTGGTCTCAAGTGGGCTCACCATTACCTGTGGGATGGCAGGAGGCCGGCTGCTCCAAGATGACTTCAGCTGGGATGACAGGGGTGAGCGGACCACACGCCACTCACCGTCCCTCTCCAGCTGTCTTGCCCAGGCATGTTCTTGTGGTCGGCAAGTGAGAGAGCAGGCAGAGAGCTGCCAGTGCTTTCCCAAGCCGTGGCTTGCATCCCATCTGCTAACAAGCATCCCGTGAGCCAGAGCAAGTCACATGGCCAGAGGGGCAGTGGGGAGGCTCTACCGGCTCAGCGTCAGAGTCCAGACACGAGGAGGCCAGAGAATCAGGACCCTTATCACGATCAGGAACGCTTTTCCCCGATACGTAAAATAGATAGCCAGTGGGAAGTTGCTGTATAATTTGGGAAGCTCAACCTGATGCTCTGTGACAACCTTGAGGGGTGGGAGGGAGGTTCAAAATGTCGAGGACGTGTGTATACTTACGGCTGATTCATGTTGTTGTATGACAGAAACCAACACAACATTGTAAAGCAATTATCCTCCAATTAAAAACAATTTTTTTAAGGAAAAAATGTGTTTCCCAAAATCCACCTGATGAACCATCAAGCCATCAGGGAGAAGTCCTCAACAATAGTTATATAACTTCTTCTGGCCCCGGAGCCACAAGATGAACTTGACCTCAGAGTAGGTCTTCAGTGCACAGCATTGAAGTCAGCATCTGAGTCTTCAGCATGACACCTGATCCCTGATTCAAGGTGTCTGCAGTGATGAGCAGACCCTCTGGTCAAAGAGTGGGGAGTGGTGTGCTCCCTCTGTAGCACTCGGTTTGGGTGCCTTCTTGTCCTGGGCTGCTTTCTCCCAGAGCCCTGAGAACTTGGTGTTAGCTGTATGTTCCCAGCAGAACTCTGTACTCCAGGTGTGCCCTGAAGGCAGTCTGCTTAGAAACCTAGGCCAAATGAAAGCAGGCCTTGTCTAAATATTTTTTCTTAATTCCAAATCATTTTTGGTTTGTAGTAGCCCTGGGCTCCCCTTGTGTCTCAGCTGGTAAAGAATCCGCCTGCAATGTGGGAGACCTGCATTCGATCCCTGGGTTGGGAAGGTCCCCTGGAGAAGGGAAAGGCTACCCACTCCAATATTCTGCCTGGAGAATTCCATGGGCTTTATAGTCCATGGGTTCACAAAGAGTCAGACATGACTGAGCAACTTTCACTTTCAATACGTTGAATTTATTTTGCACTTGATACTTCTCATAACGTGAAAGACTAGAATGATTCCCATTTCCCAGGTCAAGAAACTGAGGTCCAGGGACCCGAGTGACTTCTTCAGAGTGGCAAAGCCACGTGTGCAACCAGCCCTCTCTCTCCACCCCCCGAGATCTCCAAGTTAGCCCCAGGGACTGGGTTCACATCTTGATTCTGCCTCTTGCAGACATGTGATCTTGGATGTATCACTTACCCGCTCTGAGCCTCTGGTGAGAATTCTACCTCCCTGATAGGGTTTTTATTTTTCATTTTAAAAAATTTTATTTATTTGGGTATTTATTTCTGGCTGTGCTGGGTCTTCACCGGCACTGGGGCTTTTCTCTAGTCCCAGCAAGAGGGAGCCGCTCTCCAGTTGCCGTGCGCAGGCCTCAGTACAGTGGCTTCCCTTGTTGCAGAGCACGAGCTGCAGGCGCACAGCTTCAGTAGGTGCGGCGCGCGAGCTCGGTGGTTGCGGCTCCGGGGCTCTAGAGCACAGGCTTAGCAGTTGTGGCGTGTGGGCTTAGCTGCTCTGCAGCATGTGGGATCTTCCCAGATCAGGACTAGAACCTGAGTCTCCTGCATGGAATGCAGAAGGATTCTTTTCCACTGAGCCACCAGGGAAGCCCCCTGATAGGGTTTTTATGATAAGTAAACGAGTTTAAAATTAACTGAGATTCTTGAGTGCTGCCCTCCAGTCGGAAATGTTCCTCATGCTCTCAGGTAATCCTCAAAACCACCCTGAGAAGTAGTACTGGTATTACTTTATAGCCCATCTTTATAGATAAGCAGCTGAGCCTCATTGACAATCCCCAGTGACCAGCCGGAGGTCACACCGTGGTGGAGCTGAGACCTGGAGGAGGGCTGTGTGCCTCAGAAACCAAGGCCCCTCTGCTTCCTGTGAAGAAGTTCAGAAAGGATGCTGTCATTTTCCTTTGGGAACCTTGAGATTGAGTGGGATGTAGGGGAAAACCCTGCTGCCACCCTAAAAATCATCTAAAACTGGTGCTTCCCCAAGCATCTAGCCCCTTCAGACAGTAGGAACGTTCTTTTAGACCTGGGGTCCCCAGCTTCTGGGCCATGGCCCTGTACCTCCTGTCTGATCAGTGGTGACATTAGATCAGAAACAAAGTACAAAATAACACAGGGTTTCCCTGGTGACTCAGTGGTAAAGAAATCTCCTGCCAACGCAGGAGATGTAGGTTCGGTCCCTGAATTGGGACGATCCCCTGGAGGAGGTAATGGACAAACCGCTCCAGTATTCTTGCCTGGAGAATCCCATGGGCAAAGAAGCCTGGCGGGTTACAGTCTATGGGGTCTCATGAGTCGGGCAGGACTTAGCGACTAAGCATGCATGCACACACAGTAAACGTAATGTGCTTTAATCATCCCCAAACCATTCCCACCCACCCTGTTCGTGGAAAAATTGTCTTCCATGAAACCAGTTCCTGGTGCCAAAAAGGATGTTGACCACTGCTTTACAGAATCCCTGAGCTCATGCCCCTAGGACCAACAGGAAAAACAAAAAAAACCCTACTCCAGCTAAAGGTCGAGTTCATTGAACCCAATGACTCAGAAGGCAGTAACACCATCCAGCACTTAAGAAACACTGAATTACTTGCCCAAATTCCTCTGGTTCAGATGTAATATCGCTGCCAGTTTCATTTGCTAGGCATGTGAGCGTTACTAAAAGGATCCACACTGGGCACTTAGGCCCCTCCCCCGTACCCTGACACCTCTCCCATCTATAAAGCTTTCTGAGCACCTTGACAGCAGAGTCTTTTAACTCGTGAAGGGTAGTAAGAACACAGATGAGTGCCTGGGTTCCACACATAAGAAAACAAAGGCTGCAGCTGTTAAATTTTGGCAAAAGAGGTCAAGGCCGACACTGACTAAAACTGTTCCTCTGTGTTTAGTCAGAATCGTGGGTCCAGTTTCTGTTCCACCATTTACTGTCTGTGTTGGCGTTTGTGGTAAAGAACCCAGCTGCCATTGTAGGAGACATAAGAGGGTTCGATCCCTGGATCAGGAAGATCCCCTGGAGAAGGCAATGGCGACCCACTTTAATATTCTTGCCTGGAGAGTTCCATGGACAGAGGAGCCTCGCAGGCTACTAGTACATGGGATCGCAACGAGTCAGATGAGATGGAAGTGATTTAGCACAACCTTGGGGAAGTTACTTTCCTTTTCTGTGCCTCTGTTTGTACCTCTGTAAAATGGGGATAATAGTGATTACCTTTTAGATAATAGTGATTACCTTGTTCTGAGAATTAAGTAGTTAACCCATGTCGTGTGCTTAGACCCACAGTACCTGAAGCACTCAGGAAGCCTGTGATAAATACTGCATCTTGCTATTACTATGTGCATGTTGAGTAATCATTAATGGAAATGAAATGAAGCTTAGTAAGTGTAGTTTGGAGACAAAATCCTTAGGGGGGATGGGAGTGGAATCACAAAAGACAGCTAGTGTGATGAGCACATTCCAGAGTCCACTGGGATAGGTGACTTACCCACGGTCTTCCTGCTAGAGAGAGGCCATGTGGGAAGTAGAAGCCAGTTTCCCTGACCCCAAAATCAGGATCCCTTCTGCTTGTCCACAGTTTCTGAGAAGGGGCTTCTGTCCCATCCCTAAGTCCCCTCCTACCGCTCTGTAATTTACTGTGAGAAAAGTGTCTATATTCACGTATCTGATGGAAACCTCCCTGAGCTCCTTAAACCTTCCAGCCAGCAGATTCAATGGTGCTGAGCACCTATGTTTGCAGTTACCATGCAGAAAGGAGATAGCCTGTATGGAGGAATACTTAACTAAGCACCAGGTTTAATTATGATTTAAGCAACTGAGTATAGAGACATATCCAGATGGGAGGCTCCCAAGAGCCAGGAAGGTGGGGCAGGGAGCGGGTGGATGGGGGGGTGACGCCAGTGGGTACCGGGTCTCCTTTTGGGGTGATAAACTGTTTAAGAACTAAATAGAGGTAGCAGTCACAATATACTGTCAGTGTATTAAAGGCCACTGAATTGTTCACTCTAAAATGGTTAGTTTCATGTTACATGAATGTCCCTTCAGTAAAAGTAAAGAAATAAACTAAAAGCATTGATCTTAATAAAAAGATGGAGTTCTACATGGAGTATTGGTTACAGGAATGTATACATTTCTCAGAAGTCATTGAACAATACACTTAAGACCTATGTGTTTTACTGTATTTTTCAATAAAATATGTAACAGCCCCTGGAAGTTAATACTCCAATGGTAGCTAATAATATTTTAGCGTCACATAAATTATATATTTATTATTTTTTAGTTATAACAAAGAAGCGTAGAGAGTTTTTTAGTTATAACCACTTTTCCACATTGTAAGAGAAATTCAAGCCACATATTTAAGGCCTGCATTATGATTCCCTCCACACTTCACCACAGGCTACAGACACTTTTCCAACCACTTTCTCCAAAGAGAATTTGACTTACTAGGACGGTATCTCAAACCTGGAACACTGCAATCCAGAATTCTATGTTCTCGGAATTCTAGGGGTTTTGAACACTAGTCAGAGATATCAGGGGCTTCCCAGGAGGCACCAGTGGTAAATGAACCCGCCTGCCCGTGCAGGAAACATAAGAGATGCGGGTTCCAACCCTGGGTTGGGACGATCTCCTGGAGGAGGGCATGGCAACTCACTCCAGTGTTCTCGTCTGGAGAATCCCACAGACAGAGGAGCCTGGCGGGCTGCAGTCCACAGCGTTGCAGAGTCAGACACGACTGCAGGGACTGACCGCATTCGCACAAAGAGACGCTGGCGTCTGTAATGGGCCAGGCTCTCTGCCTCACATGCTGCCTGCACAGGAACTAGCTCTCCATCCACACAGCCACCCTGCCTCCGGTTAGCAGTCCCTCATGCCGTCCTTCTCCATTACCTCTTACCAACGTCAGCACTGAGAATGCTTTTGAAGAATATACCAGGTAACACTTGAAGCGTTTCCCAAAGAATAAGACATTACGTTGAGAGTGACTACTGTACATTCATACTTATTTATGCCCATATCTGCATCACCTTTCACTCGTGCTGAAGAACACTCTCCACAGAACCCACAATTCAAAACTGCTGAGCAAAGCAACATTAGAAAGTCTTATGAGGACAGTTCCACATGGAGTGGAGAGTTTTCATCTGCTCCCAGCAATAGGATCCCTGGAATCGACTGTGATAAGAAATAAATTCACTTGGCTAATTGAAGCATAAGAGGACACTGAAACGAGGCTACCACAAACAATATTATTGCCCTTTTTCTTAAAATCCCCACAGAGCCCAAGTCGAGACTGTGGTAGGGCTACCGTTCCTAGCTAAGCTTGTTTCCCATATTTAAATCATTCATCTTTATTTTGCTTCCCCTCTCTCTCTCATATACACATATATATATATAATAGATAATTGGGATGAAGAAATAAATTGCTTGACTAATAGAGTTAATTACATCAGCAATATTTTAATCGTCTGTTATATCTGTATGTCTATGGCTGCCACATGCTGTTTGGAAAGGCGGGAAAGGGGACAGAGGTGCTGCGCGCTGTCTGCGGGGAGCCTGCGGCCCCGTTGGGCAGCTAAGGTGAGCATCCTCACCACCATCAAGACGGTTATCGCCGTCTTCACAACAGATTACAACATCTGGCCGTGCTCTGACCGCTGAGGACACCTGCCTCGTTTAACCCACACCATAATTCTGGGAAATAGACACTATCTATGCACCCATTCTGCAGATGCAAAAACTGTGCTGAGTCAGAAGGTAAGCAACTTGGCCAAGATCCAGCCCCAAACAGCAAGCAGTGGAGCTATCATTGGAACTGGTTCCACCAGGCTCCAAATTCTACGCTTTTTGCCCATGTCTCTTTACTGTGTCTCCGAATATAACTGAAAACGTAAGCAGCGATGGACCAAGAGACAGTATCTAAAATTCCTGAAGCGCCCTCAAGACGACCAAGGAGGCGAGCAGCAAGACTGAATTAAGACTCTAATTTTACGTGGAAGTAGGAGTGACTTCTGAGTGTGAGTGTAGGTGAGGATGGCATTTCATAAGGAGATTCCAACTTCTCCGGGGTAGATTCCTAGAAACGTCAATAAAAATAAAAAAAAGAAAACATTAAATTCTCACAAGGGAACTTCAGTCCAATTAAAAAGGCTTCAATTCATTTGCTGTCAAGTATTATCTTTTTACAGATACCATGATCTGTTAAAATTGATCAGAACATGATGAATATTTCAAAAACTCACTCATCCCAACAGTGATATGTCATAGAACTTTGGGCAGCTCCTCATATCACCGTCCTGTGGGGGCTCTACAGTTTAGCCTGGTAGGTGGAGTCAGGGTGTCTCAAACGCAAGGTAATGCATATTTCATGTGCTTGGAGACCGATGGGAAGAGAAAGGAGCAGTAGGAACGAAGGCACGCAAAGCAATTCCAAAGCAGTGTATCCAGTCTGACCTGCAATCCAGTCTAAACGAAACAGCTAAGCTGTTTCACTTCTCTCTTCCATTCTTGGTAACCTAGGACGGAGTAACTTTCTCCAGCTGCTGAAGGGATGGTTGGGAATCTAGCCAGCGCGGAGGAAGGCCCCGGCAGCCCCACAGCTGGAAGGGCCAGCCCCACCTCCCGTTGTGAGAGGGACTCTGGAGAGAGGGGAGGAGCTGTTCTCCTTGGCCTCTGTTACCATGGCAACCTTCTCTTTTGTTTCCCTGGATCCAGAGCTGCCGCCTCATTTAGCGACTGGCATTCAGGTGAGGCAGCTGCATGATGGCGCAACGAAAAGGAGGAAACGGAAAAAGAAAACTGCTTAACAAACACGCATCACACGTCACAGTATCGAGGAGGCATTATCAGGACGCGTTTCCAGACTTCTTTCCACCNCACCAGAACAGGAGAGCAGGCAGAGGGGCGATGGCAGCTTGAACCAGGATGGAAAGCAGTGGGAAGCGGTCAGATTTCAGGGTATATTTTGGAGAAAGAGACAATGGGAGCTGATGATGAATAGGCTGGGGTGAAGGGAAGGGTGTGTTCTCGCCTGTCTGGACTCCACTGCTAAGACCTCGCTGGCTCATGAAGATGTCACCGGATTGCAGTCAGGAGACAGGCCTGAGCTGTGAGCAGTATGGTACTTGGCAAGTCAGCGACAGCGTCACGTCACCGAGATGTTGAATTTGTCATTTCCAGAGGAACCAGCCAGGGGCCCGTCTGCACAGTGACAGCATATGTGGCTGTGATTCACGAAAACACACCCAATGAGAATGAAATACAGAAGACATCAGGAGGCCGAGGCATCTTTGTCCTGTTCAGTAAAGGAAGGGCCCCTCTTAGGAGGTGCCGTGTCGCATTGGAGGTTTGGAGTGGCATTGAAAGTCTTCATTGTAACAGCCCTGACAATAACAACATATTTTGAACAGTGCTTTTCAGCAGTGGGAGGAGGCAGGGGCAGCTTTGTCCCCCCAGAGGACATGGGCAAGGTCTGCAGACATGGTCAGTTGTCTCAGCTGGAGGGGGTTGCTCCTGGCGTCTACTGGGTGAAGGAGTTCAGCATGCTGCTGAACACCCTACAACACACAGGATGTTCCCCTCAACAATGTCAACTGTGCCAAAGCTCAGAAATCCTGATTTTTTTCCTCAGTTGGCATAACATGATTTCTTTTATTTCTTGTATTTTATTGAAGTGTAGTTGATTTATAATGCTGTGTTTCAGGTGTACAGCAAAGGGATTCAGATTTTATGTATTTTTTTCCTTTTACAGATTCTTTCCCCTATAGATTGTAATAACATGTTGAGTACAGATCCCTGTGCTATAAAGTAGGTACTTATTGGTTATATATTTTATATATAGTAGCATGTATATGTTAAGCCCCAATGCCTAATTTATCCCCCCCTCCCCCCTTCCCCTTTGATAACCATAAGTTTCATTTTCTATGTCTGTGGGTCTTCTACCAGTTTACTAGTAGAATTTAATTTGTATCATTTTTTTTAAGATTCCACATATAAGCGATAGCATATGACATTTGTCTTCCTCTGATTTACTTAGTACGATAATCTCTGCTGCTGCTGCTGCTAAGTCACTTCAGTCATGTCCGACTCTGTGCGACCCCATAGGCAGCAGCCCGCCAGGCTCCCCCATCCCTGGGATTCTCCAGGCTAGGTCCATCCATGTTGCAAATGGCATTTCATTCTTTTTCATGGTTGTGTAGTACTCCACTGTGTGTCTGAGTGTCCTCTTCTTTTTCATGGTTGTGTAGTATTCCACTGTGTCTGTGTGTGTGAGTGGCCTCTTCTTTTTCATGGTTGTGTAGTACTCCACTGTGTGTCTGTGTGTGTCTGAGTGGCCTCTTCTTTTTCGTGGTTGTGTAGTATTCCACTGTGTCTCTGTGTGTCTGAGTGGCCTCTTCTTTTTCATGGTTGTGTAGTATTCCACTGTGTCTGTGTGTGTCTGAGTGGCCTCTTCTTTTTCATGGTTGTGTAGTATTCTGCTGTGTGTCTCTGTGTATGGCATCTTCTTTTTTGTGGCTGTGTAGTACTCCGCTTGTGTATGAGTGGCCTCTTCTTTGTCCGTTCATCTGTTGATGGACATTTCGTTTGCTCCCATGTCTTGGCTATGGTGAATAGTGAACAGTTAATAGCACTGCAGTGAACACTGAGGTGCATGAATTATGGGAGAAACCCTAATTTTAACTATAGACATCCCACACTGGAGGGAAACGGTTAACCCTATTCAGGCCTGTTGCAAAATCCTGTGGTTCAGAGCATCGGCTTTGTGGCCTGGTGGGCTCTGCTGGTGTGGTGTATACACCTGATAGAGGAGTTTCTTGCTCTATATGCTTGGAAGGCATCAATGAAGAGTTAAGTACACATACACTTATAGCAGCATGTCTGAAAGGCTGCCAGTTTCAGGGAAATATTTATTTTAATTAAAATGCACAAAAATGCCATTAAAAGTTAATCAACATGTGCTAAAAATTGGAAGCAACTGAAATGGCGTTCTGTAGGTACCTAGATAAACAAGGCATGGTGCATCCGCACACAAGGAAATGAGCTCTCAGGCCGAGAAAACGCGTGGAAGAACCTTAAATGCATCTTAGTAAGTGAAAGAAGACAATCCAGCGTGCTTCCGTATTGAATGAGGCCAGCTCTAGCACGTTCTGGTAAAGGCACAACTACAGGGACAGCAGAAAGGTCAGGGGTTGCCAGGGATGGCGGGGAGGGAGCACCGGGGGTTTTTATGGTGGTGACGCTCCTCTGTATGAGACTGTGATGATGGACATGTGTCATCATAGATTTGTCAAAATTCATTAAACGAACCCTACACAGCATGAACCCTACTGTAAACTGTGGACTTCGGTTAATGATCAGTTTTGTTGGATCAATATAGGTTCATCAGTTGTGACAAACAAACCATATTTAGTGCAGGATGTTAATAGTAGGAGAAACTAGGGGAAGAGAGGTGAGGAGGGATGTGGAAACTCTACTTTCTGCACATTTTTTTCTATAAAACTAAAACTGCCCTAACTATTACATGCTTAGTCACTCAGTTGCATCTGACTCTTTGCAGCTCCACAGCCTATAGTCCGTCAGGCTCCTCTGTCCATGGCATTTTCCTGGCAAAAATATCTGAACGGTTTGCCATCTCCTCTAAAGGATCTTCCCAACCCAGGGATTGAACTGGTGTCACCTGCACTGACGGCAGATTCTTTACCACTGAGCCCCTCTGGGAGCCCTGCGCTGAATATTAGTCTATGAATTTTTAAAGTTAATTTGAGCAATATGATATATAACAGAATTAACAAAATCACTCATTCTAATAGCTAACTNGATCTTCCCAACCCAGGGATTGAACTGGTGTCACCTGCACTGACGGCAGATTCTTTACCACTGAGCCCCTCTGGGAGCCCTGCGCTGAATATTAGTCTATGAATTTTTAAAGTTAATTTGAGCAATATGATATATAACAGAATTAACAAAATCACTCATTCTAATAGCTAACTCTTACTGAGTGCTTCCAAAGCACCAAACACATCATAAAATTTTGTTACTGTCATTATCGTGGGCACGGCCCTAACAGAAGACCTGGAAAGGAACGGCAGCTCTCAAACAGCACCTACTCAGGTCCAGGAAGGTACAGTGTTGAGCCTTAGAGATTTGGTCCCCACCACAGCCCTAGGAAGAAGGTCCTAGCATCATCTTCATTTTATAAGACAAGGAAATGGCCACTCAGAGAGGCTCAGTCGTGTGAGCTGTGTCACAGGGCACTGGAGGCGGGGTGTGACTCAGATCTAATTAACTGCTGGGCCCGTGAGCCCGACGTTGTGCTCTGCCGTTGTGCACGCATGTGTGTGTGTGTGTGTCGTGTGTGTGAGAGAGAGAAATGGGGGTGATTGGTGAGTGTAACTGGATAGAAGGAAAGAGGATGGAAGAAATGCATCAATAAATGAAAATATCCCTTCCCCTCTAGTAACAACCACTCTGTTTCTCCGTGTTTGTTTTCGTTTGGTCTGGAAGGGTAGCAGGGTAAAGGGATCAGCTGTAGGGTGATGAGTGGAAACTAGAATTTTGGTAGTGAGCACCCTGTAGTATATGCAGAAATGGAAACATAATAATGTTGTACACATGAAACCTATATGATGTTATAAACCAGCGTTATCTTCGTTTTAAAAAAAGAAAATACACAAATGAAAGAGAGGGGAAAAAAAGAAAGTATCAGAAGACAGAGGAAAAGGGCAAGGAGCCACATTCTTTGGAGCTGCCTGGAGCTGGTGGCCTGGGCTCAGGAAGGTTTTNATAGTGAACAGTTAATAGCACTGCAGTGAACACTGAGGTGCATGAATTATGGGAGAAACCCTAATTTTAACTATAGACATCCCACACTGGAGGGAAACGGTTAACCCTATTCAGGCCTGTTGCAAAATCCTGTGGTTCAGAGCATCGGCTTTGTGGCCTGGTGGGCTCTGCTGGTGTGGTGTATACACCTGATAGAGGAGTTTCTTGCTCTATATGCTTGGAAGGCATCAATGAAGAGTTAAGTACACATACACTTATAGCAGCATGTCTGAAAGGCTGCCAGTTTCAGGGAAATATTTATTTTAATTAAAATGCACAAAAATGCCATTAAAAGTTAATCAACATGTGCTAAAAATTGGAAGCAACTGAAATGGCGTTCTGTAGGTACCTAGATAAACAAGGCATGGTGCATCCGCACACAAGGAAATGAGCTCTCAGGCCGAGAAAACGCGTGGAAGAACCTTAAATGCATCTTAGTAAGTGAAAGAAGACAATCCAGCGTGCTTCCATATTGAATGAGGCCAGCTCTAGCACGTTCTGGTAAAGGCACAACTACAGGGACAGCAGAAAGGTCAGGGGTTGCCAGGGATGGCGGGGAGGGAACACCGGGGGTTTTTATGGTGGTGACGCTCCTCTGTATGAGACTGTGATGATGGACATGTGTCATCATAGATTTGTCAAAACTCATTAAACGAACACTACACAGCGTGAACCCTACTGTAAACTGTGGACTTCGGTTAATGATCAGTTTTGTTGGATCAATATAGGTTCATCAGTTGCGACAAACAAACCATATTTAGTGCAGGATGTTAATAGTAGGAGAAACTAGGGGAAGAGAGGTGAGGAGGGATGTGGAAACTCTACTTTCTGCACATTTTTTTCTATAAAACTAAAACTGCCCTAACTATTACATGCTTAGTCACTCAGTTGCATCCGGCTCTTTGCAGCTCCACAGCCTATAGTCCGTCAGGCTCCTCTGTCCATGGCATTTTCCTGGCAAAAATATTGAAACAGTTTGCCATCTCCTCTAAAGGATCTTCCCAACCCAGGGATTGAACTGGTGTCACCTGCACTGACGCACTGACGGCAGATTCTTTACCACTGAGCCCCTCTGGGAGCCCTGCGCTGAATATTAGTCTATGAATTTTTTAAGTTAATTTGAGCAATATGATATATAACAGAATTAACAAAATCACTCATTCTAATAGCTAACGCTTACTGAGTGCTTCCAAAGCACCAAACACATCATAAAATTTTGTTACTGTCATTATCGTGGGCACTAGCCCCTCTGGGAGCCCTGCGCTGAATATTAGTCTATGAATTTTTTAAGTTAATTTGAGCAATATGATATATAACAGAATTAACAAAATCACTCATTCTAATAGCTAACGCTTACTGAGTGCTTCCAAAGCACCAAACACATCATAAAATTTTGTTACTGTCATTATCGTGGGCACAGCCCTAACAGAAGACCTGGAAAGGAACGGCAGCTCTCAAACAGCACTTACTCAGGTCCAAGAAGGTACAATGTTGAGCCTTAGAGATTTGGTCCCCACCACAGCCCTAGGAAGAAGGTCCTAGCATCATCTTCATTTTATAAGACAAGGAAATGGCCACTCAGAGAGGCTCAGTCGTGTGAGCTGTGTCACAGGGCACTGGAGGCGGGGTGTGACTCAGATCTAATTAACTGCTGGGCCCGTGAGCCCGACGTTGTGCTCTGCCGTTGTGCACGCATGTGTGTGTGTGTGTGTCGTGTGTGTGAGAGAGAGAAATGGGGGTGATTGGTGAGTGTAACTGGATAGAAGGAAAGAGGATGGAAGAAATGCATCAATAAATGAAAATATCCCTTCCCCTCTAGTAACAACCACTCTGTTTCTCCGTGTTTGTTTTCGTTTGGTCTGGAAGAGGGTAGCAGGGTAAAGGGATCAGCTGTAGGGTGATGAGTGGAAACTAGAATTTTGGTAGTGAGCACCCTGTAGTATATGCAGAAATGGAAACATAATAATGTTGTACACATGAAACCTATATGATGTTATAAACCAGTGTTATCTTCGTTTAAAAGAAAATACACAAATGAAAGAGAGGGGAAAAAAAGAAAGTATCAGAAGACAGAGGAAAAGGGCAAGGAGCCACATTCTTTGGAGCTGCCTGGAGCTGGTGGCCTGGGCTCAGGAAGGTTTTCCCAGCGTCCCCTGTCCACAGCCCCAGCCCTGTGTCTGGGTCTCTTCCTGTGGGCGTTGCCACCCTCTGCCCCGCTTGCCCACCAGGGTTCATCATGGGGTAGTGTGCAGCAGTGACCCAGGCCAACCAGTGTTTCCCTCGGGCCCTGGGCAGCCTGAGAGCTGAAGCCGGCCTCCATCCTGGGTGGTCCTGGATTGCTTCTCTAGCCCAAAGTTGCATGGCCGGTTCCCAGCCAGCTGCAGAAGTCCCCCCTCCACCCCCGCTTCTCCAGAGGGGGAATATGAGGACCCGGCAGCAGCTATCACACTCTTAAATGAGCATGAGCAACCCACGATCCCAAAGAGCCACCTCCAGCCCTGCAGACTTGTCAATGCCTGCTGCTTTCAGAGACCAGAAACAGCCACTTGCCTCTTTCAGAAGGTACGAGAATGAATTGTCCTGAGGACTCCCTCCAGCTGTCCCACCTTCCACCTTCCCACCCTTTATAAGGTGATGTCATGCATGGGAGGCAAAGTGGCATTCCTCTCTCTCAAGCCACTTTCTCAGTTCTTACCTTTTTTTAAAAAAATCCATCTTAGTTATCTTGACCCTAGTCCTTCACTCATAGAGAAACCCACATGAGGACCTGGATGTCGTCCTGGTCATTTCCGGTCCTCTCTGTGTCTGGAACCGTGCCTACCACAGAGTGTGTCCTCAAGAAGTGCTTGAATGGCACTGCTCTGAATGAGTTAATGGCACTACTTTGAGTCTCAACCAAGGGCAGAAAATCCAGACAGGCATTTTTTTCATCCATTCCAGAAGACTTCAGATTCTTGTTGTTCAGTCGCATCCAACTTTTTGCGACCCCGTGGACTGCAGTACGCCAGGCTTCCCCGTCCTTCACTATTTCCCAGAGCTTGCTCAAACTCATGGCCATTGAGTTAACAATGCCATCCAACCACCTCATCCTCTGCCGTCCCCTTCTCCTGCCCTCAATCTCTCCCAGCAGCAGAGTCTTTTCCAGTGAGTCGGCTCTTCGCATCAGGTGGCTAAAGAATTGGAGCTTCAGCGTCTGTCCTTCATTCTCATATTGTCTTTCAACATGCCCACATTGATTCTCTCATCCCACTCCCCAGGGCCATCTCCAAGGAGCGGCATTAAATGACAGTTCATGACTCCCTGTTGCCCTCCCCTGTCTCGTTAAAGGGGACGCCCGGGTGGGGGCAGACTGAAGAGCCGAAGTAATCGCCTCACAGGGGAGATGTGACCCTGGCGAGGACATTTGCAATTACATTAGGTGGGGAAAGGCGCTTTCAGAGGAAGGGACACCTGGGCGTGAGGCTTCTGCAGGGGATCTGGCTTCTCTTCAGAGGCGCTGCAGGAGATGCTTGCTGAGCTGCACAGGAAGAAGGTGTGGCTGCTGGGATTACTTCCAGCATAATTGGCTTTGCATGGCTCACGTATCAGCAATCAATTTCTGTATTTCCTTTTACAGTTGGAATTCATAAACAAATCTGTGCATTCTCACCCTGTAGCATTTTTTTTTCCTGCTTCTTTCTGCTGCTTTGCTGTTCATCTCACTAGCACCTAGACTCCTTCTGTCTCCAATACGGACCAGACATTTCGTATCTGGTGGCTCAAATGGTAAAGAATCTGCCTACAGTCGGGAGACCTCGGTTTAATCCCTGGGTCAGGAAAATCTCCTAGAGAAGGGCATGGCAACCCACTCCAGTATTCTTGCCTGAAAAATCCCATGGACAGAGGAGCCTGGCGGGCTGCAGTCCATGGGGTCACAAAGAGTCAGACATGACTGAACAGCTAACACACCCCCGCATACATGTTCAGGATGCTAGATGTCGAGCAACAAGGGAGTAAGGTGGGTGCCCTTTAGGTGCCCACAGTCTCGCAGCCAGGCAGCTTTGAGATGGTGTGAAAAATTCTCCAACCAGTGTATGCAGAGAGGAGAGTCTTCTGCAGTGTGACCATCAGGACCACCTTTAAAAATCTCCCATCAGATCCCAGGAAGATCCTCAGTCCTCCCACCTGCCAAGTCAGACCCTCCCCCAAAGAATAAGCTTTATTAAGAGTTTCCATCAGCTCTCTCCTGCAATCAGTGAGTCATCAGGCTGCAATTCATTAGGATTACTCTTATCGTCAGTAAGAGCACAGCTGGGCACTCAGTGTCTCGGCCGGAGCTCTCTGCAGACAGGAGGGGCCAATGGTGAATGCAGGGGTGGGGGGGGGCCCACCCTACCAGTTCCGGGGGGGGCCCACCCTACCAGTTCCGGGATGCCCCCTCGAAGGAGGAGGACTCAGGAGGGAGGCAGAAACACTCAACAGTCTGGATCCCAAGCCCAGTTCCCACAGCTCTTGTATGGCTCTTTTCTATGACCCTTTTATTAAAGGTACAATTTTTATTAAAATGGATGAGCTCTCCTCTAAGAATTCTTTCACTCTCTGCCCTCTTCTCTGGTTTCCCTTTGCATCACATGGGCATAGCCAGACCTATTTCATGGGATTCTGGGGAGGATAAATCAAGATAATGAATATGAACGCCTGCGACACAATGATGGAGGTGATTGGCATGTTTTGAGCACTTTTCTCCATTTTATGCACCATGCATGCAGAGTCTTGTTTAATTCCTACAGAAACACTGTGAAGTGGGGCATTTTTGGTTCATTTATCTATTCATGCTTTAAAAAAGCGTTTATTGGGCATCTACTGAGGCCAAATATTATGCAACTGAGGATCTAGCCATGAATAGGCAAAGTTGCTGCATGCATGCGTGCCAAGTTGCTTCAGTCGTGTCTGGCTCTTTGTGACACCATGGACTGCAGCCCGCCAGGCTCCTCTGTCCATGGGATTCTCCAGACAAGGATATTGGAATGGGGTTGCCATGTACTCCTCCAGGGGATCTTCCCGACCCAGGGATTGAACCCAAGTCTGTTGCTATTTCCTGAATGGGCAGGTGGGCTCTTTACCACTAGCGCCACCTGTTACACCATGTTATAGACCAGGACACCAAGACTCAGAGACAGTCAGTCACTTGGGCAGGGTCACAGCACCACTTGGCTGGCTCTGAAGCCAGTCCCTGCTCTGCTGTGAGGGACTATCTCCCCAGGTCTGAGCACAGTGCTAGGAAAGGAGAGAATTTTGTTTATGTCTGAAGCTTCCTTCCACCCTCCCCTGGCTTGTGTAGATTTGATTACAGGATTTGAGGAGAGGACTGCCTGGGGATTAGGAGTTAATGGGTGTGACCTCAGGGAAGCTGTTTAACCCCTCTGAGTCTGTTTCCATGGCAGTGAGTTGGAGAGGAAATTAACAAGGTTGGATGGCCTTTCAAATAGCCAGCCTATGGGAACATGCTTTAAAGCCTGATGTCCTGGGACTTCGCTGGTGACTCAGTGGTTAAAAATCCACCTGCCAGTACAGGGGAGTGGGATCAATCCCTGGCCCAGGAAGATCCCACAAGGCAACTAAACCCGTGCACCACAACTGCTGAAGCCCTTGCACCCTAGAGCCTCTGCTCCACAAGAAGAGAGGAGCCCCTGCTTACCGCAACAAGAGAAAGCCCACATGTGTTGATGAAGACCCAGTGCAGCCATAAATAAGTAAATGAATAAGTTTTTAAAATACACTGGATATATCACCGTCAGCAAGTTACTGACCTCACTGTGCCTCAGTTTTGTCATCTATGAAATGGGAATAATATAGTACATACCGAGAGGGTTGTTCACTAGAATTAAGTAATCTTGTTCCAGTGGTAACCATTGTGACTCCCTGCTGTCCAGCACCATTCTTTACTTCAAAAGTGCAGCAAAACCCTGATATTCTGAGATGGTCCTAATGATTACATTTCTTACTCTGAAAATCAAGTCTATTGTTTTTGGAAAACGTCATGTCCCACTATTCAGTGTGGGATTTATATCCATCAGACTGGGAGGTTTTTATTTTGTCTGTTTTGTTTTTTAATGTGACATTTAGAAATTTAATGGAGCAATTTCATTTTCATTGACTGAAGTAGATTGTTGAAAGAACAAGAAAGCTAAAGAGCATGTTCTCATTCCAGGACACAGCCTTGTACGTGGAGTGATTTTTGTGTTTTCCTGACAAAGAACTAAGACTTTGTTTTTCCTTCAGGCTAATCAGTGGTGAAACCCCCTGTCCCAAACCCAAGTCAATTGTGTTTAACCAGAACAACTGGGAGTATGGACCAGGAGATTACCAGTCTAGATGCAGGGACAAGTCCCATCCACTCTGCAGAGGACAGATTGGGTCCTCTTGCCAGGTGTGGTGGTCGAGTCACTGCAAGGCCACGTATGGGCTTTTTTGAGATCAAAGGTTGCTCAACCTGGAAGCCTAAACTCATGAAACGTCAAGGCTGCCCATCCTCTTCAAGTGAACAGTACATTCAGGACCTTCATTCCAAGGGATGGCAGTGATGGGTGCCCACTGACTTATCTGCACTGGGACAACAAGCCACCGTGTTCTCAGCATCTCCATGCATGTGACAAGCCCTTCCCAGGCACTTCGTGTAGTCATCCCCAGTTGTTATCAGAAATGCATTTTACAGATGAGGAAACTGAAGCTCAGAGAGGGGGGCGTGGCTCACCCAAGGCTACACAGCTATGAAGTTAGCGAGCCAGGTCCTTTTTATTCCAGAGCTCTTTTCATTCTGGTAAACAACCAAGAAAACTTAAAAATGGGAGATGAGGAAACAGTAGAAAAAGCCTCAGGGACAGGTGACGATGGTGGCGGTAGTGGGTAACCATCAGTAGAAAACTGCTACTGACCGTCGTGGTAATAGTGATGTTACTAACTATTCATTTTTAGAAAAGGATCTAAAAATGGATGAAAAGATACTTAGTCAACTCTTTCAAAAAGAGTGGAGTTTGTAGGCTTGAATTCCCAATGTCAAAGGCAGAATTGAGCCTGATCAACCTGCTTCTGGATTTCTTTCCTCCCTGCCTTCCTGCATCACAGGGTGCACACTGAGGCCATTTTTTGCTTCTAGTCTAAATAGGACTAAATGAACCCAATCTGTCCTGCCCACAGGAAAACGAGAGCAGCTGACACTTATTTAGCACTCTGTGTGCCAAGCCCTGTTCTCTGCACTTTCCGGTCTTAACTCCCTTAAAGCTGCGCAAGGATCCTGTGGGACAGATTTTCAGAGATGAGAAAATCGAGGTGCAGGGGAGCCACGTCTCATGGAGGTGACTCCCCGGAGAGCGGCCAGGATGCACGCCCAGGCAAACTGGTCCTGAGGCTACTCTACCCGCCCCTGCCCAGCAGGACCTGTTCCCAGCCTCATTGTTCCAGTTGAGCAGTGGTTTTGCACAGACTTGTCCAGTACTCACTCCATGGATCGTGTCACAATTTTACAGAAGTCCTGGGTGTCCAGGGTCAGGGGGTTCCATCCACAGAACAGCCTGTACCTGTACCAGCTCAGCACACCTGTACCAAATCCCTACCAGGTCCGAAGTACCAAACCCTATGAGTGCATGTTCTCAGCCACACCCTCATGGAATTCCAGATTCCCAGAGGGCTGGAGGGCTGGGAGCATCTTGGATATTTTTATCTTCCCTGCCCTGAGCTACAGTCTTCCTATATCTCCTACATGGACCCTCTCATCTGCCTCTTAACCCTCTCCCACAGCACTGAGAGCACTTCTTCTCTCTGACGTACTTTTTTTTTTTTAATTGCAGTATAGTTGCACCCCACTCCAGTATTCTTGCCTGGGAAATCCTAGGGACAGAGGAGCCTAGCAGGTTACAGTCCATGGGATCGCAAGAACCAGACACAACTTAGCGACTAAACCACCAGCCAGCACCGTAGTTGCTTTTAGGCTTCCCAGATGGCAGAGTGGTAAAGAATCCACCTCCCAATGCAGGAGACACAGGAAATGCGGGTTCCATCCCTGGGTCAGGAAGATCTCATGGAGCACTCCAATATTCTTGCCTGGAAAATTCCATGCATAAAAGAGCCTGGCAGGCTCTAGTCCACAGAGTCACGAAGAGCTGGACACGATTGAGCAGCTAAGCATACATTACACACACAGTTGATTACAGTGCTGTGTTGGTTTCTGAAATACAACAAAGTGGATCAGCTATGAGTATACACATATCTCCCCTCTCTTGGACCTCCCTCCCCAGACTCCTGACATACATTTGCACTGCTTTTCTTCCCCACTCTTGCTCAACAGGAGTAAGAATTTGCCCTCAACACATGGAACCTAGTTGTTACCTATTTGTTCATAACCTGCCTTGTCTTTCTGGTTGGAACCAAACAGGCATGGTTTCCAACAGCACAAAGAGAGGAGCTGCTTAAATAACAAGGCCTATGAGGCTGGAGCAAGAGGGTGTCCATTTATGGCCTCATTCAGAACCACTCCTGTCTGAGTCCCCGAGAGAAATGCTCTCACATGTTTTCTTTTCTTTCTCTCTCTGCATCCCTCTTACCTGAGTCTAGAATGTGATGTCTTTCCCTCCCCTTAACCCAATTCCACAGTCACACCTCCCATGCCACTTCCCCATCTCCTGACTTACATGGAAAATCAATGTATTTCAAGTAGGAAATAACGAAGGCAAAGAGCTTTCACCTGAGGTGGAAATTATGCCGCCAGCTTGATGCAAATTGGAGGGAAAGACAAAAATAAAGTGGTGCTAGGTAGTGTAGGCACACTCAATTCCGTGCAGTATTTGTTGTTTGTAGCAAGGTGGGCTGGGCACAGAGCCCAGATAAAACTAACACTGTGCAAGGTTTAGGCTTTTTGGGAAAAGATGTCGGTGAAAAACAGTGAATATTTGTTCAGATTTTTTGCAGAGACATGAATTGTTTTGTAGCCTTCAGTGTATCAGGCTTTTCCCTCTGTCCCCCGCCCCCTGAAAAGCAGGGGCCACTCTGGGAGTGGAAAGATGATCATGGACACCAGTTTATGGTTAGAGCGTAATTTCTGCTCATCACACATGTGGGGTCCAATTTCTGAGCCTCAAAATGTATTGGTCCTTCATTTTGTGCCCGTGCTGGGTTTAAGTTGGTTGTTTTCAAAGGCTCATAGATGGGAGCTGGCAGCTGTGGATGAGGCCGCAATGTCACGGACAGGTGCATACGCCATTGCCCACTCTCTTCCTCCTCCTCCAGGAAGCATCAGGGGTTGTCATCCGTGCCTGAAAAGGAGGTTCCAAATGAAGAGCCGTGTATGTCTGCTTTACAGAGCTTGCAGGCGCTGTTATCAGCATCCTCCTGGCAGACAGTAATTGCTCTGCCATAAGGCACTGCCTCTTACATGTACCGCATGCTGATTTTAAGTGACCTGGGTGGATATTGATCATTTTTATGGTTAGGTATATATTCTCAAGAGTAATAGGAAAAAAGATAACCTGTGTTATGTTGTAACCTGTTGTGATACGTATTACTGCTTAGAATGGTGCTAGACTTTGCAAAACAATTTTATTAAGAAAAGACAATGGGTGGTATTTGTCTAGGGCGTAACTCACGACAGTGTGGTGCAGATGACTGACGTTAGAGGAACCACGCTCGAATGTGAGCATTTTTAGTTAACTTTTTAAAAACCACCATGCATATGGTCTTGTCTGCCACACTCCTCCCCCACCCCCCAATTTATCTCCCCTATTTCTGGAAGAATGAAAGAAAAATGTCAGTGTGCACATGAATGACTTTGGGGTGTCCTAAAACCATAGATCCCTCATATTCTCACCAAAAGAGCCTAATACAGTGGGTTTGAGGGAGGCCCTGGAATCTGCATTTTAATAAGCTTCCCTGGTGGCTTCATGGTAAAAGGTCCTTAGGACCTTACTTCTCAAAGCACTGCATCAGAATATGTGCCCAAACAAAGCTTTGGCATAGAAGGCGCCCTTCTATTTTTTTCCCCAGTGATTGATGCCTGCACTCTGGGAATAAAGTCTCATAAAACCTAATTTAATTGTTGAGCAGTGCTTCCTCTTTAGAACTTCTTGTACATGCAGGTTGGGGTGGCCCGCTTGGCTCATTGGGATCTGTCAACCTCAGCACTATTGACATTTGGGGCTGGCCTACTTGGTCACGATGGATCATCCTCACATTGTAGGATGAAGCAGTGTCCCCCTGGCCTCTGCCCTCTAGATACCAGTGGTGCCCTCCAACCCCCACTGTTGTAACAGCCAAAAACATCTTCAGATGTTGCCAGACGTCCTCCAGGGGGACAGACTCATCCATGGGGAGAACCGCTGGGTTATGTTGGTGCCTTCATCCCACTTTGATAAGCCTTTCAAGTCACCACTGGACTCAGAAAATGGTGCTAAAAATGCGTTTGCCAGCCTCCTGTTTCAAGGATCCAAGTTACTTGAAAAGGCAGGTCCCCAGATGGAAAAAGTCTGCTTCAGTAGAAATTATTCATAGCTCTATACCCCCTTGAATTTGTATTCTGTGCATGAAACAAAATGAGAAGCCTGCAGCCTGGCATCAACCTACTTTAGATCAGCTGCGAATTCAAGGGACTTCAAGAACTCAGTATATAGCTGGGACAGGGCAGGTGGCCAGTGGACTGCCCTCCCAAGGGAATCCAAATGATCCAACATGTGTTTCAGGCTTAACTGTGTGCCTGCACTTCGGTAGCTGGTAAGGATACAAACATGAATCAGATGGAGCTCTGTCCCTAGAGAGGCTTAGGTCTATTAGGAGGAGTCAGGCAAGCATGACATAATGGTCCTTTGCCACGTGGCCTAGCTTCAGATCCAACTCTGCTCATACTAGCTGTGCAACTGTGGGCAAATTACACGGTCTCCCTGTGCCTCTGTTTCCTCAGAGGTAGAAAGGGTACCTACCTTAGGCGGTTGTTAGAAATGGTGCGTACATCACGCAGTTGTTTGGAGGGTTCATACGTGTAAGGCTTTTGGAAAAATGCCTGCCATGTAGGAAAGGCTATGTTAGAAAACCGAGTGGTGGGCTTCTCTGTTAGCTCAGTGGTAAAGAGTCGGCCTGCCAGTGCGGAGGACATGGGTGTGATCCCTGGTCTAGGAAGACCCCACACGCCATGGGGCAACTACTGAGCCCATGAGCCTCGAGCCTGTGCCCTGCAACGGGAGAAGCCACCACGATGAGAAGCCGCAAGCCACAGCTAGAGGGCAGCCCCTGCTGCCTTGGTTGTGGTGACAACTAGAGAAAGCCACGCACAGCAATAAAGACCCAGCGCAGCCAAAAGTTCAAAGATAAAAGGATGTGTGTCCGTCACTCAGTTGTGTCTGACTCCTTGCGACCCCATGGACTGTAATCTGCCAGGCTCCTCTGTCCATGGGATTTCCCAAGCAAGAATACTGGAGTGGGTAGCCATTTCCTTCTCCAGGGGATCCCCCTGACCCAGGGATCGAACCCAGGTCTCCCGCATTGCAGGTAGATTCTTTACCATCTGAGCCACCAGGGAAGCCCTGTCTGTCTAAACCCAAATTCAATCTTCGATTAGGTAACTATCACCAGTGGACCATGAACGTAACCAGTTTTCACTGTGGCTGAGAGTCTGAGACATAGTTAACTCCAGCTCTTTGAAATGAGTGCTAGCAATAGGAATTGAATACAGACTTTCCTGTAGCTCAAACGGTAAAGAATCTGCCTGCGAGGCAGGGGACCAGGGTTCGATCCCTGGGTTGGGAAGTTCCTCTGGAGAAGGGACTGGCAATCCACTCCAGTATTCTTGCCTGGAGAATTCCATGGACAGAGAAGCCTGGCGGGCTACAGTCCATGGGGTTGCGAAGTCGGACTCGACTGAGCCACTGACACACAATAGGAATTGAATAGAAGCCATCGGTTAAATAAAGCTAGATAAGGAAGCTAAAAATTTAGCAAATGTTTACTGAGAGCTTACAGCTCAGGGATCTGTTACATTTACAACTATGTTCAGTGCAGAATTCATGAGTAACTGAAGACAACCCAAGAGTCTAGCCATAGGAGAGTGGCGTATGCTACCTTCAGACAATGAAATCTGGCCAGGAGGATAAGGATTACTCTTAACGTGTGGATGGGGAATGGTAACTGTGATAGGTGGTGATGTGAATAACGCAAGTTGCTGAATAATGCATCTGGTGCAATCCCTTTTGTGAAAAATAATCTCTGTGTGTGGGTGTGTTTGTGCTTGGGAAAAGGATAGACATCAAACCGTTAAAAGCAGTTGGCTCTGTTGTGGGGGGAGTGGAAATAGAGAAGCAGAAAGTGGAGGATTGTTTTCCCCGAACAGTCCTGTTATCGT
Organism: Oreotragus oreotragus; assembly: GCA_006410675.1. NCBI lineage: Eukaryota > Metazoa > Chordata > Mammalia > Artiodactyla > Bovidae > Oreotragus > Oreotragus oreotragus. The sequence goes on from SJYX01013726.1 coordinate 78,664, forward strand.
TCTGATTTTCAGAAGAATCAGATGGGCTGGTGAAATTTAAAAATTCTAAAAAAAACTTTTTTTAATTTAGCTGCATTGGATCTTAGTCGCAGCTTGCAGAATCTTCATTGCAGCGCATGAGCTCCACAGTATTCAGGCTTAGTTACCCCACTGCATGTGGGATCTTAGTTCCCCTACTAGGGATCAAATGCAAGTCCTCTGCAAAGGACAGCAGATTCTTAACCACTGGACCACCAAGGAAGTCTCAAAGAACTGAAGATGGTTTTAACTAAAAAGGACAGAGCATGAAGGCTGCTCCCATCCTAGGGGTCTGTCATCAACTTGCTTAAACCATTCTTGGCCTCAATTTCCTCAAAATAGGAAACCTTCCAGGATTGTTGGAAAAAATGACAGACATGCAGCTATATTGAAACTGCCCGGCCTCTGCGTATGGATGCCCAGAGCTTGCACGTCAGGTCAGAGGATGTTTCCCCATAATGACACTCATCTCATAAGGGTGCTGTGAGAAGTAAATGAAATAAAAGCTACATAAAATGCCTGGATCTTAAGTATTCAAAAGACATAGCTGAGTTAGTGCCTTTATACCAGCCTCCTCAGCATAGAGCCCAGTGAAAGGCATCACCAAAGTATGGCATGGTTTTTTAATTCCAAACCAAACTAATTCAGGGACTTCCCTGATGGCCCAGTGGTTAAGACTTTGCCTTTCAATACAGGGGGTGTAGGTTCTATCCCTGGTCAGGAAGCTGAGGATGGCCAAAAAAACCCACCATAAAACAGAAGCAATATTATAACAAATTCAATAAAGACTTTAAAAATGGTCTACATTTAAAAAAAAAAATCTAAAAAAAAAAAAAAAAAAAACCCACTTGTAGGTTCTATCCCTGGTCAGGAAGCTGAGGATGGCCAAAAAAAACCACCATAAAACAGAAGCAATATTATAACAAATTCAATAAAGACTTTAAAAATGGTCCACATTAAAAAAAAAAATCTAAAAAAAAAAAAAACCCACCAAACTAATTCTAATGCCTGTTGCTGCATTTCTCAAACAGACATTCTCCAGATAGTTTAGGGTCTCCCTGGCTAACAACATGATGGGAGGACAGATGGCAAGAGACACAAGGCCTCCCTCCATACTCGCCCTGCGACCATACGACTCCTTTCACAGATGGCGTGGGTTCTCCGTGGGTGAAACTGGATGGCAGTCCTTCCCCCCTTGATCCTTTGGGGCTGTTGTGAACACAAACGAGACAGGAGTGTTGTGTAAACTTTAAAGCCCTGTCCACATGGAAAACTCTCATTGTCACTGTCATCCTTTTTATTTGACCTTAAACTCTAAGAAGGATCTGTCTCACACCTAACTAGCACTCAATAACTGGATGGCAGTCCTTCCCCCCTTGATCCTTTGGGGCTGTTGTGAACACAAACGAGACAGGAGTGTTGTGTAAACTTTAAAGCCCTGTCCACATGGAAAACTCTCATTGTCACTGTCATCCTTTTTATTTGACCTTAAACTCTAAGAAGGATCTGTCTCACACCTAACTAGCACTCAAGCGTCAGAGACTTCAGCTCCAAAATTAATTTTTCAGAGTACTTAAAAACCACTTGTCACTGGTGGGGGTAGGGGGGTGATGAACTGGGAAATTGGGATGGACGCATGTGCACTGCCATGTGCAAAACAGATAGCTAGGGGGGAGGTCTGTGTAGCATAAGGAGCTCAGCTCAGTGCTCCATGGTGGTCTAGATGGGTGGGATAGTGGGTGGGAGGGAGGTCCAAGAGAGAGGGGATGTATGTATACATATGGCTGATTCCTGTCTTTGTAAAGCAGAAGCTAATGCAACATTGTAAAGCAACTATACCCCAATTAAACACAAAAACCACTTCCCAGTGATGGCTGCAGCTAGGGTAATAACTGCAAAGTGAGAAAGCAGAGAGAGAACTCACACCTTCCAAAAAAGAAGGCTGCTCTTGGCGTTGCTTTCAGAAAATGATGTTTGGCTCCTGGTCTGATCTGCTTTAACACTGGAAGCCCGCTCCAGTGTTCTTGCCTGGAGAATCCCATGGACAAAGGAACCTGGCAGGCTACACAGTCCATGGGGTCGCAAAGAGTCAGACATGACTGAGCAACTAACACGATTTTGGTCCTCTGTGCTCTGAGCACACTTCCCAGGCCGACCTGCACTCCGCTGGCAGATGGAGACGTGCCTTGCCCAGGGGGGCAGTGGATCCACCACATTTTCAATCTTCCTTGGTGGTTTCCTCCTTCCACAGATGTCACTTAGTTCTGACTTGTTCTGTAATTGAAAACGTCTTCTACCTTGTTCCAGAAATCTGTGGCACTGAGCCAGTGGCGGTTAGGACTCACCTGCACAGCAAGCTTAAAGAAAGTTTATCTGATTGGGGCTTGGTAGCCAAAAGGAGTTCAAAAAGTTAAAAACTTTGTGATTATTCATTGCTCTTTAGGTTCATGTATAGACTTTGCATCCCTGGAGGTTTCTAAAAATAGACTAAATACTCATCCTTCTTATTCAGTAACCCTCTCCTAGACCTCTCCTCCCTCTTGCTTCCACTCACATCGCCTCCCACGTTTGCACCGACCTCCTTGGTGACCTGTCAACCCCAGCTTTCGGCCCTACTCGTCACTCTCTTTGGCAGGGCCTTGCATCTCATGCCTAGCCTCTTTCTGAAGCCTCCGGTTTTACCCTCTTCCATCCATCTTCCATCCCACAGCCAGGGTGACCTTGGAAAGCACAGGGGTTTCTTGTGCTTGCCAGTCTAAAGCCCTCCCTGCTTTCATTGGCTATCAGGTGAGTCGATGTTGCCCAAGGCCCGCCTCCCCAGGGTAAGCCCCTCCCACCGCCCCTCCCCCAAAACCTGCCTCCCAGTGGCTCACCTCCCCACTCCCAGAAGTGCGCACTGTCAAAGTGGCCTGCTCCCATTTCCCTTAAACATACCACGCCTCCGAACCTCTGATCTACAGCCTGTCTGCCCAGTGTTCTTCCCGCTCTCGTTCACCTGGTAAACTCCTGCTTGCACCTCAAAACCCAGCTTAGAAATCCTCTCCTCAGAGAAGTGACTCAAAGTGAGAAAAATCAGAGCCAGGCCAAAGACCGGAGGGGCCAGCAATCACCATTACCGTTTGCTTTCTTAAATCCAGGGCACTGCCCTTGCCTGTTTCCTTGTTTAGTCAGGCCTCACCCGACTCTTAACGGTAAATCCTATCCTTATCCTGGTTTTGCAGATGAAGACAGAAGGTGAGAGCCTACGGTCACACAGCCAGGTCGCTGTGGAACTGGGATCTAAATGTCAGTCTGTTAGAGGAAAGCTTGCAGTTCGGTCAGCTCTCTGGGACAGTGTTTTTCAAACTGTCAGTCACAATTCACCAAGTAGGTGTGAAATCAATCTAGTAGGCAGGGCTAGCTACATAATTCGTGGGGTCCAGGGGGAAACGAAAATGCAGGGCCCTTTGTTCAAAGAGGAACAAGCATTTTCCTTTATTCTGCAGTCTCTCCACTTGCCTTGGCTTCCATGCCCACAGCCTTGACCCTCACGCAGCTGACTGTTTTGAAAATACTGTGCCTTTTCCGCGTGTGCTGCTCGTGGGCAGTGTGGCCTCAGAGCTGGCGTCAGCCCTGACCGGCAGTGACAGACAGTCTGGGAGAGGCTGTCAGAGGCCTCTCCTGACAGAAACAACAAATGCTGTCTGCTGTGTCCACCAGCCTCCTGCTGGCTGGGGCACTCGCAGGAGCAGCCTCTTACAAGCTGACTCCCAGCCGCCTGCAGGCTGGTGTGTGTTATAGCATGGCCACTGGGCTCTAAGAATGTATGTGTGATAAGACCTGGGTGAGTGGCTACGAAACAGCATTCCCAGTAGCGGGGACCAAGCCTGTGTAGCCTAGTCAATGGTCATAAATCCAGGGACCACCCTTTAATCAGCCCGGCTGTGTGCCCCAGACCCAACAGCCTCCAGTGCCTGTCTCCTAATCAGCAGCCCTTTGCAAGAGATGTCTTATCTCCACTTTGCAGATGCAGAAACTGAGGCTGAAAGAACCTAAGGGGCTTGCCCAAGGCTCTGTATTCATTCATTAGCAAATATAAAGGCATCTACTATGTGCCAGGTCCTCAGAAGACAGAGACGGGCAAAAGGGCAAAAGAAAGGTCTTTCATCAGCCTTAGTCTAGTGGGAGCCAGAAAGAGGTGTAAAGATACCAGCTTTATTGAGAGACCACTCACATACCGTGTAATCCACCGGGTGCAGTGCACCAGCCAGCAGGTTTTATTCTATTCCAGAACTGCACACCCCCAGCACAATTTTAGACCATTTCCATCACGCCAGAAAGAAACCTGGTACCCCTGTGCAATCACTTCCCAATTCCCTCCTTTCCCCTAGGCCTCCCTCCCCCTACGCTCTTGGCAACTACTAATCTGCTTTCTGTTGCTATAGATTTGCCTATTCTGGACATTTCTTACAAATGGAGTCGTACAGTTATGTGGTCTTTTGTGACTGGTTTATTTCACTTAGCATCATGTTTTGTAGCACGTGCCAGCCCTTCATGCTTTTTTTTTCCTGCCAAGTAGAACCCCATTGTATGGTTAAAGACCGTATCTTGCTTGTTACCCATCAGTTGATGGACATTTCCTGTTTTTGATGGTTAGGATAGCGCTGCTGTGAACGTTCACGTACAGATGTTTGCACGGCAGAAACCCAGATTAGAACTCAGTTCTACCCATCTCCGAAGCCTAGCCACTGTTTCTCAGTAGCCTCCATGCTCCCAGGGATCATGCTTTCACAAGCCTGTCTGCCTCCGAGCTAGATAGGTTTTGAGGGAAAAAATTCATCCACAGCCTTAGCTGAGACTAGAAGACTTGTTGGCAGGGGTGAGACTCCCAGGAGTCAGGCAGGTGAGGACGTGTGGCTCTCATCCTGCCCTCCATGACGGGAACCAGCAGAGAGCAAGGTGTTGGGAGGTTCCATGTCCTGAGCGACCTACGCTCAGAGGGCTGACAGGACAGGACTAATTGAGAAGTCTGGGCAGCATCTGCAGTGGAGCCTGAATGTGGTGCCCTTCTGGCTTGGTTTTGCTCACAGACCACAAAGCACGTGCTTTACGTCACTCATGGTTCTTTCCTGAGCCAACTACCTCTTAATGACAAAAGAAAGATTGTGACACTATCAGTTATTGATAGGAAGGATAGTGCGTGGAGTCCAGCAAGTTCCAAGTCCACAGGTGAATCCATCCTATTAACTATGACCTTAATGAGTTTAATGGGCTCCTGGGGCAAGCCTTTCCTGAACTCCACCCCCACAGAACCTACCCATTCTTTGCTCTATACTCCTTTCTGTTCTCTTCATCCACAGAACATAATGTGTTGTCACATCTCTGCCGGTCTTCTAACCTGTCTCCTCCTTGAACACAGGAAGGAAAGATTGCTTATTATCAGTCAAAGCACCTAGCACAGTCCTTGACACCTCGGAGGTGCTCAGGGGAGGCTGGCAAGGAAGAAGGCAAGCCAACAAACAGCTCTGGGGAACGCCTGCTCTCACCTGCTGTCTGTTGCTGGCAGCCAGCTCTCTGCCGGGCTGCCTGGGCCAACGTGGCAGCATGTACTGAGCCAGAGAGACAGAAGGGCACTGCAGCCCCTTTCTTCCCACCAGCCAGGTCACCGTAACCACAAACGGTAAAACAGAGAGAGAAGGGGGCCAAGCGGGCAGCAGCCAGAGCAGATGGCATTTGTCTACGACTGACAGGCACAAGGGCCCCACTGGTTATTTCTCAGCCACGCCTGCGGCCCCAGTTCAGCCCTGGCCTAGTTTCAAGCTCATTATATGCCACTGCCGGAGCGAAATGCCCACCTTGTCCCTGGTTCCTGGGACCTGCCCTTTCAGGCCCATTACTTGGCATTTTACCGCTTCTAAGATCCGCCACTTAGCAAAACTCCAACTAATTAAAACTTGCAACAGATTTCTTACAGTCCTCTGCTTCCTAGTAAACCTAACAGGTTAATTCAGATGCTTCCTTCAGCTCCTAGAGAAGTGGTTTTCTCCCTATTGCTTTGTTATCTAAGCTTTTTCATCTTTTCTTGGATTTTTCTGACGTTCAGAGTCTACAATTCAGTTGTTCCCAGAGAAACTTCTCTGTCTTGATGGGGAGGCACATTTCTCTTTATGATGGTGCCTGCAGCAAATATTTTAATGTTTTTCCCAAAGGGGAGCATCTTGCTTTCTTCCCTGCCTTCCCGAAACCTAACTCTAGGCTAAGTCTGCTGTAGCTGGTTCTTTGCAGCCATGACTGTGCACCTACTGACCGCCCTTCCCCCACTTCCTGCTGAGTCTCCAGGATTCTGCCTCTTGAACCAGCTGTTAGCATCTCAGAGCCCTGGGGGCTGGAGCTGAATCCCGAGAGCTCATCCCATTCAGTGCCCATGCCTTACAGGTGATGTAGCGACACCTGTTAGGGACGATACTAGGAAGAGCATTCAGGCCTTCCAGTTCCCTTTCAGGGGCCCTCTCCATGCAGACACCCTGCCGGAGGTACAGCGGGCATCTTAGGAACACAGCTGTGTCACGCCATCAGGGTGCGAGACTCTGAACTCAGCCTTCTTCCCACTTCACTCTACCCGCTGTGGCCCCTGAGGCCTCTCCCACCATCATAGTGATTCACAGCCGGAAAGGACAACGTGTTCTCTTCAAGCCTGTGGATCTCCCCAAGTCTCCTCCTAGATCGTTTATGGAAAATAGAAGGTGGCTTTGTCAGCAATTTGTCAGAGGTCCTGTACTGATCGTTTGGGGAATTTGCTTGAAAAATCACCCATTTCTTTCTGCTTCAGCTTTCCTGGCTTTCTGCTGTGGGAAAGCATTCCCTCTCCTGGTTATGGGTGGTTAACAGGAGCCTGGGCAAACCTCGGGTTCGAGCAGGGCTGCAGAGTTTCTCGCGATAGCAAATAAAAGCAGCAAGGCCTCCGTTTGTGTCCCATCAAAAGCAGGCTCATTCTTTTTTCATTTCTGGCAGAGTCTCATTTTGTGATGCCTTGGGAAATGATTCACGGGTGGTAGTGGGTTATTTTCCCCATTGTACTATGTGGCCTGAAGGCCAAGGAAAGTGATAAATACAGTGTCGGGCAAGNCCATTTGTGTCCCATCAAAAGCAGGCTCATTCTTTTCTCATTTCTGGCAGAGTCTCATTTTGTGATGCCTTGGGAAATGATTCACTGGTGGTAGTGGGTTATTTTCCCCATTGTACTATGTGGCCTGAAGGCCAAGGAAAGTGATAAATACAGTGTCGGGCAAGGAATGGATGTGATGGGTTTTTAAGTCTCAGCTCCCCTAAATGTGGATTTCCAGCTTGGGGCTTCGATGATTTACCTGCCTCTCCTCCTCATCCTCCTGCAGCCCACGGTATACATGACCGACCGACCAGCACCCTCTGGTCCCCGGGGCCATTGCTCTCCTGAGCCCAGGCACACTGGTGGGGAAGGACAGTCAGGCCTCTTGCCTTGGTGGGTTTCAAACCGCCTGCCTTGAAGTGCAAATGGCAGGTGCCTATTCCTCTGTGTCTTTTAGAACCTCCGCCTGGCTCTTTTATGAGATTACAGGCACTTTCATCTCAGGTTTGGCCCCGTTTCCCGTCCTTCTCAGCGAGGCTCCAAAGACGGGCAACGAGGCGAGAACAAGGAGAGGAGGCCCATTCGTGGCCTCAGCCCTGCTGGGCAGGGCCACCTGGCCTGCGCATCCTCCAGCCTCATCCCTTTGAACCTCGGAGGCTGAGAAGGGAGCACCGGGGACCAGGTTAAGAGGGGTCCTTTCCCCCTTGGCGCCTGGAGGAAGTTGCACTGCATCCTGGGAAGGCTCTAATCATCCCATTGCTTTGTGCTGTTCACTTCAATCCAGGGAAGCAGGGCTCCGGTGCTTTTCTTCTCTTTTTGAGGCTCAGGGCTGAGAATACAACCTGTCTCTTACACTTGTGCTTTATGTGCGTGCCTGCACACACACCCTTCTTTGCTCTATTTGCTCATCATCTTGCATGTCAGGTTTCTTTTCCTTTAAAAGTCCAACCCAGGTTTCCTTCCCGTTTTGCTCCCAGTAAAGGGGTGGGGGGAGCTTCTACCTTCTCCTCAATCCTGATGCCTTCCTTCCATCCATTTGTCCTCTTTTTGAATCGTTTTCTCGTGGAGCTTTCCCTCGGGGCTCGCTTCTGTCCTTAGGAACAGGAAATGCAACAAATACCAAGGCGGAGTTCTTGCTTTTCAACTTCATGCTACTGATCGGCCTTCTCCACTCCCAGCCCCTTCCAGCTTCCCCTCCCAGCACTCCTCTACAGACCCAAATCCGCACCATTCCCAGGCCCAGCTTTCCTTTTGTGCCTTGGTGCGTTGGCTCATGCATTCCCTGGTTCAGCATGCCCTTCCCTCTCCAGGTCCCCATCCTCACCTTCACCTGGCTCCACCCTGGTCTCTGTGCAACCTTCCGGCACCTCCCTCCTCTGTGGGCTCGGAGGCAGTCTAACCATGACCTGTGTTCCTCAGGGCTCCCAGCCTTGGGCTCACATTTGGGTCCCCATGCGTGAGGCTTTGTCCCCACCCACTGTGGTGGGACTCCAGCGCCTGAGCATCTCCAGGCCCCTAACCAGAAGAAGGGGATGACAGAGGATGAGATGGTTGGTTGGCATCACTGACTCAATGGACATGAGTTTGAGTAAACTCTGGGAGTTGCTGATGGACAGGGAGGGCTGGCGTGCTGCAGTCCATGGGGTCGCAAAAACTCGGACACAACTGAGCAACTGAACTGAACTATTCCTGGNAAGAAGAAGAAAAAAGAATGAAAGTAGGTCTTAAATCACCATCACCTCATTTCTAAGAGCTTTTTGCAGAGTACTTGGGCTTAGTCACCCAGTTGTGTTTGACTCCTTGTGACCCCATGGACTGTAGCCCACCAGTCTCCTATATCCATGGAGATTCTCTAGGCAAGAATACTGGAGTGGGTTGCCATGCCCTCCTCCAGAGGATCTTTCCAATCCAGGCAATTTACCACTATCTATAAGTTCTTTGTTTTCTATTTATTTTCTGATTTCCCCTCCCTAGATCATGGGCACCTTGAAAGCAGGAATCTTATGTCTTATTTCCTGAGTATCAAAGCAGTGTCTGCCATTTAGAGCAGGCACTCAAGGAGGAATGAATGAATGAATGCTTGAGCTGTGTTTTCTTTTCTGAGGTCCCATGTTTCTGCTTCCAAAAAATCAGTCTTCTGCTGTATTTTCCTTTTAAAATACCAGGACTACTGTAGGAAGGAAAGGGGCATTGAGGTAGGATTGGGTGGCAGAAAGCACCTCTCACAACCAGCTCTGAATACTCCCAGGGAGGTTTGAAGGTGAGGACGACATGGTCGGATTCAGGTTGAGAAACATGACATTCAGTCATGGCATCAACTGTGATGTAGGCAGCGGCAAGAAATCTGTTTCTAAAAATAAATATTGAAGTTCAGGATGTGATGTGATTAGCAAGGATTCAAGGTTAGCACTATGTGAACGTCACTCCCACTAACATCCTGAGATTCTTTATTAAGGGAAAGCGAATGGTGTGGCAAGAATGAGAGCTCGTTACAAATGGTCACGCCACCTAGCATGTCAACTATGGCAGGGAAAGGCTAAGGACTGCTGTTTTATTTTTTTAATCTTTATTGAATTTGTTACAATATTGCTTCTGTTTTATGTTTTGGCTTTTTGGTCACAAGGCATGTGGGGTCTTAGCTCCCTGACCAGGGATCAAACCCACACCCCCTGTGTTGGAAGGCGAAGTCTTAACCACTGGACTGCCAGGGAAGTCCCAGGATTGCTGTCTTAGAAAGAAACAGTGGGGACTTACCCTGTGGCCCAGTGGTTGAGAATCTGCCTTGCAGTGCAGGGGACATGGGTTTGATCCCTGGTCGGAGAACTAAGATCCTGCCCGCTGCAGGGCAACTAAACCCACACACCTCAACTACTGAGCCCACACACCGTAATGAAAGATCCCACATAACTAAGATCCAGCACTGCCAAATAAATATTTAAAGAAAGAAAGAAAGAAATGGTGGCAGTTAGGAGGGAGGCCTGAACCTGCGTCTGGTGGGATCTTTTCAGTTATAGGTGCCAGATAAAGTCCCATCAGAGTGGNACCTCAACTACTGAGCCCACACACCGTAATGAAAGATCCCACATAACTAAGATCCAGCACTGCCAAATAAATATTTAAAGAAAGAAAGAAAGAAATGGTGGCAGTTAGGAGGGAGGCCTGAACCTGCGTCTGGTGGGATCTTTTCAGTTATAGGTGCCAGATCCATCAGAGTGGTGTCAGCAAGCTGCCTTGTGGGAAGGTCCCTGCGTGAGTCAGATCCAGGCATGCCAGCGTGCAGAGGGATGCAGTCATGACTGCATCGCAACTCAGCTGGTTCTGACCAGCTCCACTTGGGTCATGAGCCCACCCCTTAATCACTCACTCTCACTGAAGAACGTGATGCAGTGAGTGGTCAGGACCAAGTCACATGCCTGCCACTGGAGGATCCACAGGGGCCAAGAGTGGGTGGGGGTCTTTCTCTAGAAAGAACTGGACTGCCATGGCCAGCCGAGTAAGGAAGGCATGCGGGACAGGCAGGCGATGCCTGGTCAGACCGTGATGTAGGGAGTTGTTGCAGCTGCAGGGAGGAGCCAGGAGGAGGACTCCGCCTGGAGCAGAGGAATGAAGGCTGAAGGATGGGAACCCATTGCTACTAAGGAGGCAGAGTCAGGAGGGCCTGGCGCATAATCAACTGTGGGGTGGGAGGGGGAGTGGAGGCGCAAGAGGAATCTGGGTTTCTGACTCGAATGACTGAGATCATGATGCTTTTATTTGGAATGAGGAGCATTACAAAAGATCAGATTTGGGAGACAGGTGAGGAGCTTGGTGCTAGATGAGTTCGATCCTGAAGCACCCATGAGACTCCAGGTGATGATCAGAGATGCATAGAACCCACACTTGGAAGAGGTTCTGAGACCATCCAGTCCAGCCTCTCCCAAACTTCCCCTTCAGATCCACCTTCCAAATGGAGATAACTGAGTAGTCTGTTTCCAAGCGAGTGGGACTGGGTCATCCCCTTCTTTTAATTCATGTATTATTTTTCTTGGTTTTCATGAATCATTTTAGCTTGTTTAAAAAATCAAGTTTCAGTGGACAGTGGCCACCCTGGGCTTTGGTTACAAGTCTGGGTTTTCATCCTCACTGTCAGCCAGAGTTGGCAAAGGGAGGTCTGAGGCTCTGCAGCGAGGAGTGGGGCTAGAAAGGCTGGTTTCCCAGATGTCTGTCTGCAAGGGTGAGTGTGGAGCTCCAGGATGGATGAGGTCACACCAAAGAGGATGGAGAGGAGAGGGATGAGGAGGATCCCAGGGCATGGAGGTGACAGTGGAGAATGGAAGAAGCAGCAAAGCAGGAGCTGCTGGGAGGAGATCCAAGGGCACCAGCCGGGAGAGCCAAAGGGAGGCAATTCGAGAAAGGCGGTTTGCCCCGCAGAGTCAGTGATGTGGGGTATGTTTGGTGTTTGAAAAGAAAAGTGTTGACAGAGCAAGGAGGACAGAATGTGCAGAGGTGAGGGATGAACAGGGCAGTAACAGGGGGGACAAGCTTCAGTCATCTCAAACTTCCTTTGAGACATTTTTGATAGTCACATGATATTAACAATAGGTATCTTCCCTGAGTCGCAAGCTCAGAGTTCCTCATACTGGGGACACAGAGGCAAACCCTGTGCACAGACTTTGCTGTTGTTATTCAGTCACTCAGTTGTGTCTGACTTTCTCTGACCCCATGGGCTGCAGCACACCAGGCTTCCCTGCCCTTCACTGTCTTCGGGAGTTTGCGCAAGCTCATGTCCATTGAGTGATGCCATCAAGCCATCTCATCCTGTATCGCCCCCTTCTCTGACTGCTCACTCTCACTGGGTACCCTCGGCACCCTTTGACGTGGGTACCATTTTCATCCCCAGATTAGATAGAAAGGCTGAGGCTTCAGAGGACGGGTGTGACTTGTCCAGACTCACACACCAATGAGTGGTAGCCCCAGACCCAGAAAGCCAGTCTCTTGCACTGGGGAGTGTCTCTGCCCCAGGAAGCAAGAGGTATCATAATACTGGGCAGATGATGGTAGAATTGAGCCCCTTTGGGAAGTTTGATGTTGCTTATCACATTTGTCTTGCTTTGTCTACTTTTTTAGGGAAATGGCAAGCTGAGGTGATCATAACCCAAAGGGAAGGGGGATAAGAGTGGAGGGAGCCAATGAGTGCTAGGCTGGGGTCCCTGGGGGGCAGAGGGCAGGCCTGGAAGTCAGCTGGAGGTGTTACCCTATAACAGGAAGACCTGCTACCCACTCCAAGGCAGAAAGAAGAGAGATGAGTGTGGAGAAGGGGAAGAAAGTGATCATGATCTTCTCAGCAAGATAGAAAGCAAAATCTTCTCACACAGGCAAAGTTGGGAGAATTAAAAACACTGGCACAGTTGCCATAGAAATTTCTATGGGCATGAACAAAAGATGAGTAAAAAGATGTCAGAGCAGCATGACTCAGGTGAGGTGAGCTGGTGTAAACACATGTGTGGAGAAGGGGAAGAAAGTGATCATGATCTTCTCAGCAAGATAGAAAGCAAAATCTTCTCACACAGGCAAAGTTGGGAGAATTAAAAACACTGGCACAGTTGCCATAGAAATTTCTATGGGCATGAACAAAAGATGAGTAAAAAGATGTCAGAGCAGCATGACTCAGGTGAGGTGAGCTGGTGTAAACACACAGCCCCTGACACGGGGAGTGGCAGCTGGGAGGGGCTGTGGGGGAAAGAATGCTCTGAGGGGGCACCGAGGGAGGGGCGGGGGCAGAACGGCACCTGTGAACCTCACTCTGCCGAGTCCCTCATCACTGATGGAAGCGATTAAGCTAGCTCACTGGTTAAAGGCACCCTTCTAGGTAGCCGGACGGAGTCGACGTTAAAGAGTCTCTTTCAGTCCAGTCTGCGGTGCAGGTGGAAGTTCACCCATTTCACAGCTGCAGAACTGAGGCTGGCCGAGGGAAATGAGCATGCTGCAGTTGGCATTCTCCAGGCCGCCTGTGGGTCTGGGGCCTTGGGCGTTGGGCATCCTGGCTGTGGCCAGAGCAGGGCAGACTCCTTGGAGTAAGAGGCAGAACCAGGATTCAAATCAGAAGCCTGGTTCCAGCCTGTGGCCCCTTCCCCTCACCAGGTGGGCACTCGTGGTGAGGACTGCGGGGGAGCAAGGCAGCTGGAGGCCACCTCCTCACCTCGTGAAGAGCCGAGGGCGTCTGAGCTTGGAAATTCATCGCTTTGAGTAGAAGCAAAGTCTGGGCCCCAGGCTCACATGGGCTGATGTGAATCTGCCTTCTCTGGCTTCTTTATCTCTGAAGACTCTCCCCCACCTCGAGTCCCCACTCCTGCCACTGCTAGCAGGACAGCAGACTCCTCTCAGTGTCACCCAAACACATGGGGACGCTCACGTCACGATTCTATGACCTTACCGCCCTAAACACAGTGGGTCTCCTCTAATGTCACCGTGTCATTTCATGAGCTTCATTTCATCCACTGAAATATTTTGGCTGCAGGAGACCATGCAAGCCCTTCTTCCACCTAGTAAGAGAGTGTCTCAGTGTAGCAAGTTGAGAACGACATTACAATTCAATTAAAAATCTTACTCCTTTGAACACCCGCTGTAGGGAAGATCCACTCGAAACTTGTGAGAAACCTCATTTATAGACCCAGTGTCAGGAAATGGAATAGCTAACTTTTAGCAGCTGTGTGTTACTGGGACCCAGCAGTGAGTGCAGAGCCAAGGGTGATCTGGGCTCCACCCTCCTCAACCAGCAAACTAACCTTTCTGAGCCTCAGTTTCCTCATCTGTGAAATGGAGAACATTACCATCTATTGATGTTGTGGGAATAATAAAGATTTTACATGTAAATGGCATCTTGTTACCATGTTATCCACCTACCCTTAACCAGATCAGCAAACCCTTCTTTAAAAAAAAAAAAAAAAAGAGAAACTGAACAATAAAAGTTAAGCAGAAACACAGATAATGGGAAGTTCTTAAAACTCACCTCTCCAACCACGACTCTGCTACTACACACGCGGTTGTTTCTAAGGATGTCTTACACTCCATTATCCAGTGCTCAGTGTCCTTTTCTCTTCCAGCATCGTTACTTTCTACAATTCCCGTTTCTGCATCGTCCTCTGAACTGTCATTTCCCAGGGGAGCTTGCTAATTCACTCTAGTCCAGCACAGAACACAGCAAGGAACATTTCCCCTCTTCACAGTGCAGAGTTGGCTTGGGCCCAACCACTTCTGAAGCAGGAGAGGCCACTGATGGCTTCTTGCTGAGGCCATCAAACCTGGCTGATTGCTAGAAATGCAGATTCTTGGGCCT
>SJYX01013726.1:102277-128408 GCA_006410675.1 Oreotragus oreotragus
TGCCATACATTGACATGAATCCACCATGGGTGGACATGTGTTCCCCATCCTGAACCCCCCTCCCACCTCCCTCCCCATCCCATCCCTCAGGGTCATCCCAGTGCACCAGCCCTGAGCACCCTGTCTCATGCAACAAACCTGGACTGGCAATCTGTTTCACATATGATAATATACATGTTTCAATGCTGTTCTCTCAAATCATCCCACCCATGATACATATCTCTAAACCAGGGACTCATGTACAGAATCTATAAGGGATTCTACTAATCAATAACAAAAAGACAAGGAACGCAACTTTAAAAATGGGCCAAAGACTTGAAAACACATTGCACAAAAGAAGACAGATGAATAGTCACTAACGTGAAACATGCTTAATATCAATATTCATTAGGAAATGTAAATTAAAACCACAGTGAGATATATTTCATACCCACTAGAGTGTTGTTTTTTTTTAATGACCGCAAAAGGGCCCTAGGAATCTTTTCTGGAGAGAGGGAAATATTCTAAAACGAGAATGGTGATGGCTACACAACTTTACAAATTTACTCTCCAAAATCATTGAACCATACCATCACAATAGGTAGATTTTAGGATATGTAAATTATTCCTCATTAAGCTCATAACATTACTGATGAAAGTGTTAGCCATATATTACAATTTAAAGACATAAGCTGGGCTTTGCTGGCAGTCCAGTGGTTGAGATTCTGCCTTCCCGTGCAGGGAGCACAGGTTCAATCCCTGCTCAAGGAACTAAGGTCCCACATGCTGCGAGGTACAGCCAAAAATTTTTTTAAATAAAGACACAAGCATGTAGAGAAATTGTAAACAAATCCTGGAGAATGATAAACATAAAATTCAGGATAGTTTTCACCCCTAGAAAGGAAGGGAGGGGGATGGGAAGTGATAAGGGCAAAGAGGGAACTTCAAAGGTATTTGTAATCTTTTTTCCCTATATTGGGTGATGATACAGTGTTCATTGGATCAACAGTTTTTATAGCTTACATATAGTCTATAGATTGTCATTTTGTTTCTGTCCTGTAGTTAATAACTGCAACTTCAAATGAATAAAATAAAGCATAAAAGATGCTGAAGGCAGACCTGATAAGAACACTTGATACAATAACACAGTATCCAATGGGGAGTAAGACACAGCCCACCCTAAGAAGAGATTGCTAACAGCACAGAAGGCAGAGTTGGAAGACAGTCCCCAGAGATGAAAGCCAGTGGGCATTCACACAGATTCATAAGGCAAACGGATGGGGAATGGGGGACCAGATAGTGAGGAAGAGGATAACAGGTTGGCTGAAAGTCATAACTTCTCCACTTTGGGTCCACAAGGGGTCAGGGGAACACAGCACCCCATCTGTCCTTAAAAAAATAATAGGCATGCATGCCTGCATGCATTCTTTCTTTTTTGCTAACTTAGGCCAGTGTACACCTGAACCTGAAAACCAGCCCTCATGCCGGCGAGTGGCAGGCCTCATAGCACTAGTCCTGACCTCTCACTGGTGGCTCACAGACTTTCAGAAAGACGACGCCAACTCTCTGCCGCTCTGCAGACACTCTCCCCCTCGTGCCTGGATTACTCTTCCAAGGGTAGTGGTTCTTGCAGCTCCACGGGGAGGACCCTGGGAAAAGAACGATTCAAAGACTCACTGTATGAGCCCTCCCCACCCTTCTCTTTCCTTTCTTCATCTTTCCTTCTTTTCAATCTGCTGTGGTTTGGATCCCCGGTTGCCAAATACATTTTAGAAGATATCGTCTATTCTGAACCACAGTTTTTAGAACATCAAAAAGCTTTTAGGATATTTCACCACTATTTGGCTCATTTCTTGGCCTCACTTGTCAACAGATTTAAATAATTCTAGATATGAGGAGTTTCTGTGAAAAAAAGTCTCTTCTCTCCCCTGAACCTATTTCTGCTTCATTTCTTTGTTTTGCAGCAGAAAAGTTTCCTTTCGCTCCCTCTCTTTTAAAATTCATAATTCAAAGACCCAAGCCTCTTGGCTATTGGGTGCAAATTTGGCCACATTCTGCTGTATCAGTGATACCCTCTGCAGAACTGGATACCTCTTTTCCCATACAGAGTTCCTCCATCACATAAACCCTGGTGTACACTCAACATAACTTCACACATGCATAGACACATGGGCATGCACACAAACACAAGCAACATGCATGCACCTACATGCAAGTGCAGGCATGCTCATGTGCACACATACTCATTCAGCCAATCTTTATGGAAAGCATACTGCAGACCAAATATAGGTCTAGGCTCCAAGGAAACCACAGTGATGAGTTCCTGCCTTTGTGGAGCTTATATTCTAGAACAGCACCGCCCAGTAGAAGGTCCCTCAATAAGGGCAATGTCCTACACTGTTTAATACGATAGCCACCAGCCAGGTGTGGTTACTGAGCACTTGATGTGTGCAAATGAAAACTGGAGTTTAAGTTTTATTTAATTTTAATTAATATGAATTTAAAGAGCCACATGTGGCTGGTAGCTGCTATATTAGGACAAAATGGATAGACACTCTCTCCTGCCTCTTCCTCTTTACTTATTTATATAAGTAAATTTTGAATATTAAAAAGTACTGTCTTAAAATCTTCTGCATGACTTTCATCAAAAAGAACACAAATAACAAATGTTTGCAAGGATGTGAAGAAAAGGGAACGCTCATACACTGTTGGTGGGAATGTTAATTGATATAGCCACTGTTGAAAATAGTATGGATGTTTCTCAAAAACTGAAAATAGAACTACCATTTGACCCACCAATTCCACTCCTGAGTATATTTCTTAAAAAAAGCAAAACACTAATTTGAAAAGGTACATGCACCCCAATGTTCATAGCAGCATTATTTCCAGTAGCCCAGATATAGAAGCAGCAGATGAATGGATAAAGATGTGCTACACACACACACATGCACACACACGATGTAATATTACTCACCCATAAAAATAATGAAATTTTGCCTTTTGCAGCACCATGAAAGACTTAGAGGGTATTATGCTAAAGTGAAATAAGTCAGAGACAAAAAGAAAAACACTATATAATATCAATTATGTGTGGAATCTAAAATATACAGCAAATCAGTGAAAATACCAAAAAAGAAATAGACTCACAGAGAACAAATTAGTAGTTACCAGTGGGAGAGGGAAGGGGGAGAGGCAAGATAGGAGTAAGAGATTAGGAGGTGCAAACTATTAAGCATAAAACAAGCTACAAGGATGTATTGTACAATGTGGAGAATATAGCTATAATAACTGTAAACGGAGCATAACCTTTAATAATTGTGAATCACTGTGTTGTTCACCTGTAATTTATGTAATGTTATACAGCAACTATACTTCAATTAAAAAGAACTTTGCAGATTAAAAAAACATTTAAGCCCTTTTCAGTACCAAAATGAATTTCAAACCATAAATAAAGCCCATCAGGAAACTGAAAAATATTCCTCTGCTGCTCCAGAGAGGAAAGAAGCAGGAGGCCCGTGGGAGGTTTCCAGACAGGAGATGGACATGGCTTACGCAAGGCAGGGAGAGGTGGAAGTGGTCTGGTACTGGTTTATTTTGAAGATAGTCAACAGGATTGCTGGTGGATTAATTTGAGGGTGGGGTGAAGAGCATTTTGGCCCAAGTGTGCCATGATAGAGCCATTGGTGGAGATGAAGAACTTGAGAAAGAGGGAACCCATGTTTGAAGGGGAAAATCAAGAACCTGATGTTCAGGGACGTCCCTGGTGGTCCAGTGGCTAAGACTCAGCACTGCCAATGTAGGGGGCTTGGGTTCAATCCCTGGTCAGGAAACTAGATCCCACATGCCTCAGCTAAAGGTCAGCATACCACAGCTAAGTCTTGGCACAGCCAAATAATTAAATGAATTTTCAAATAAGAGTCTGATGTTCAGCTGAACATGTCAGTTTGAGTGTAGTCAGCAAAAAGACATACTTCCTCCCTGCTCTGCTGTGTCCATGTCCCGTCCTCAGCAGTGCCTTGAGGGACCCGTACCTACTGCTGAGGAAATTGCCCAGCAGGAAAATGCCTTAGAGTGGTCAGGGTTCTGGGTTCACCGGTTGAGGGGGCTGCCCCCTCCCGGGTCCTGCTCAGGTTTGTCACCTGACCCTCTAAGCAGATAAGTGGGCCCCCACGCCCCAGAGGGTTACTCTTGAAAATAAGTCCGTTAATTCTACCTTGAGACCTCTCTTCAGTGGGACTCGAACCCAGGCCAGGAGAGGGACAGAAGGGGATATGCCATCTGCATCCCTTCTCCCTGGATGTCAGCTATCCCTGTTTCAGAACCCATCTCCCCCCTCTGGCAGACACACGATGAAAGGCTCTCCTCTACAGAAGTCCATGCATTCAGACGCTCAGCATGGTCCAGCCCATCACTTCCCCTGTTGGGGTTCTAGTGACTTATACTACCTCCTTATAAGCAAATTGTTCTTGTTTAGTCAGTAAGTCATGTCCAGCTCTTTTCCACCCCATGGACTCTAGCTCGCCAGGTTCCTCTGTCCATGAATTCTCCAGGCAAGAATGCTGGAGTGGATTGCCATTTCCTTCTCCAGGGTATGTTCCCGACCCAGGGACCAAATCCTCATCTCCTGCATTGGCAGGTGGATTCTTTACCACTAAGCCACCTGGGAAGCCCCAGATTGTTCCTGCACTCCTAAATTAATATTTGTTTAATGAAATTCCAATCAACATTCTAACAGAATTTTATTTTGCAGATGATTCTGATTTATGAGAACTGATTTATGTTAATAGGTGATCAGAAGAAACCTAGAATTGTTTGACAAATGAAGAATAATAAAGAGGAACTCTACCTGATACTGGAACATTCTCTAATCTATGGGAAAAAAAATTTAAGTGAAGCATAAGTGGAAGGCTCAATAGCTAGATAAGAGATACAGAGCAGACATAATCAAGAAATACCCTATAAAAATTTAATGTATGACCAGGATGGTTTCACAAATTAGTGAGGAAAATAAAACACTATACATGCTACTAAGATAACTGATAACTTTCTAGAAAACTGGTTAGAATTGTATCTCATAGCTTACCCCAAGATCAGTTCAAGTCCGGATGAGTTAAATGTAAAAAATAAAGCCAAAACACTCTAAGAAAACAGAATAATAGGTCTCAGCTATCAAAGCAGGGAACCACTTTCTAAAACCACTGTGAAAACGATGGATAAATTTGCCAGCTAAAAATTAAAAATTCTCTACCTGTAAAACATGAAAAATAACCATAAGCAAAACTAAAAGGTAAATGACAGACTGGGAAAATTTGCAACAAACACAGAAAAGGACTAATATTTTTAATACGGCAGTAACACTTGTAAATCAATAGTCAAACCACTGGGCATCACAATACAAAAATGGCATAAATCCACAATTCACAAAATACAAATGGCAGGCGAATCTTTGAAAACTGTTCACCCTTATTAGCCATCAAGAGAAGCACCAAAGCATATTAAAACAGTCTTCCCATATCTAACTGGCAGGGCTTTTAGTGGTAATATTTCAGGTAATCTCAGTGGTGATTCAGGCACTCATTCACTGCTGAAGAAAAGGCCAAATGGAGCAAAACCTTGGCAATAAGAGTCAAGAGAATTTAAAATGTCGACATCCTTGGACCCAGTGCTTTTATTTCTAAGCATTCATTCAAAGCTTGTTATCAGAAGTAAGGACTAAAGATGTTGACCACAGTTTTGTCAAGAAGAGTCAGAAATTAGGAATAAAAGTCCAAAGGCAAATACATCAGGTGTGGTGTATCCCTAAAATGTAATATCATGCTTTAATCATCGTTTTGCTCAATGTTTGTGAAAATGGGAAATGTTCAAGGGAAATGAAGGAACTGTGATATCTGGGATGATGTTTTTCTTTATTCTTCTTCGATGCATTTTCTGTAGTGATACTCCTTTTATGATAAGAAACGAAAACATTCATATCCATTTTCTAATGCCCATATACATGCCACTCACCAGCCCCAGCTCAACATCTTGTTTCTGATGTCCCATCCATAAAAGTGACTTGCAAACCCGGCCAGCACTTCACCGGCAGGGTTCCCTCCGCCACCCTACCCTCCCCTTCATCAGATCACAGAACCTTTGTTGCTTTCTGTACCCGCTGGTCTCTAAACATGAACGGGTGCCCCGCATGCTCATAGGTTTGTTTGGGGCTTGTTCCCGCTGTCCTTCCCAGAGAACGAAAGAGAAGAAGAAAGTGAGCCTTCATTTTTACGTGCAGCTGCTCTCACGCCATCTGGGCTTACCTGGGCGTTTGCTTTGGGTGCCAGTTGGGATGGGTCACGCGAGCAACTTGCAAAGTATCGCTAGCTTCTTTTGTCTTTTTGAGGAAACCGACCCTGTCTTTGTTTTTGTCCCATAGGTATGATGCTGCCTCTTGCGTTCTGCCGTTGGAACAGTTTTCTGTGCCGAAAGCATTTCGGGAAACTCCAGCACTAGGCTTCAGCGTTCGAGGGGAGCCAAAGCCAAAGGCCTCTAACCTGAGTAGCTCCGGAAGTTTCACTGCCCTCCCCCGTCCGCCCCCATCCCCCCCCAGAGGCCACTGCACACACGCAGGCAGCATGGCAAGCAAACGGAAGTCCACCACCCCGTGCATGGTCCGGACACCTCAGGTGGCAGAGCAAGACGTGCCCGAGCACGCAGACCGGGCCAAGGAGGAGGGAGGTGGCCTGCCACAGCCTGAAACAGCCAAGGACACTTGGGCAGCGGAGCCCGAACCCTCGTCCAAAGAAAATGAAGTGATAGAGGTGAAACCTACAGGGGAAAGCCAGTCCAAAAAGCTCCAAGGTGGTTACGAATGCAAATACTGCCCCTACTCCACGCAGAACCTGAACGAGTTCACGGAGCACGTTGACATGCAACACCCCAACGTGATCCTCAACCCCCTCTACGTGTGTGCCGAGTGTAACTTCACAACCAAAAAGTACGACTCCTTGTCTGACCACAACTCCAAGTTCCATCCCGGGGAGACCAACTTCAAGCTGAAGCTCATCAAGCGCAATAATCAGACCGTCTTGGAGCAGTCCATCGACGCCACCAACCACATCGTGTCCATCACCACCAGCGGCCCCGGAAGCGGGGACGGTGACCCCGGGATCTCAGTGAGTAAAACCCCCATCATGAAGCCAGGGAAACCAAAAGCCGATGCCAAGAAGGTGCCCAAGAAGCCGGAGGAGGCCACCCCCGAGAACCACGTGGAAGGGACCGCCCGCCTGGTGACGGATGCCGCTGAGATCCTCTCGAGACTCGGGGGCGTGGAGCTCCTTCAGGACTCGCTAGGACACGTCATGCCTTCTGTCCAGCTCCCACCAAATATCAACCTTGTCCCCAAGGTCCCCGTCCCGCTGAACACTACCAAATACAACTCTGCCCTGGATACCAATGCCACCATGATCAACTCCTTCAACAAGTTCCCCTACCCCACCCAGGCAGAGCTGTCCTGGCTGACGGCAGCTTCCAAACACCCAGAAGAGCACATCAGAATCTGGTTTGCCACCCAGCGCTTAAAGCACGGCATCAGCTGGTCCCCAGAGGAAGTGGAGGAGGCCCGGAAGAAGATGTTCAACGGTACCATCCAGTCCGTCCCCCCGACGATCACTGTGCTGCCCGCCCAGTTGGCCCCCACGAAGATGTCACAGCCCATCCTCCAGACGGCTCTCCCATGCCAGATCCTCGGCCAGACCAGCCTGGTGCTGACTCAGGTGACCAGCGGGCCAGCGACCGTCTCCTGCTCCCCCATCACACTCGCCGTGGCTGGAGCGACCAACCACGGGCAGAAGAGACCTCTAGTGACCCCCCAGGCTGCCCCCGAGCCCAAGCGCCCCCACCTTGCTCAAGTGCCAGAGCCCCCACCCAAGGCGGCCAACCCCTCGCTGACCCCGGCCAGCGACCGCAAGAAGACCAAGGAGCAGATAGCGCACCTGAAGGCGAGCTTCCTGCAGAGCCAGTTCCCCGACGACGCTGAGGTCTACCGGCTCATCGAGGTGACCGGCCTCGCCAGGAGCGAGATCAAGAAGTGGTTCAGCGACCACCGGTACCGGTGTCAACGGGGCATCGTCCACATCACCAGCGAATCCCTCGCCAAAGACCAGCTGGCCCTTGCCGCCTCCCGCCACGGCCGCACGTACCACGCATACCCAGACTTCACCCCACAGAAGTTCAAAGAGAAAACCCAAGGTCAGGTGAAGATCCTGGAAGAAAGCTTTCTGAAAAGCTCTTTCCCGACCCAAGCAGAACTGGACAGGCTGCGGGTAGAGACGAAGCTGAGCCGGAGAGAGATCGACTCCTGGTTCTCAGAGAGGCGCAAGCTTCGGGACAGCATGGAGCAGGCCGTCCTGGATTCCATGGGGTCCAGCAAGAAAGGGCCAGACGTGGCGGCCCCCAACGGTGCTCTGTCCCGACTTGACCAGCTCTCCAGTGCCCAGCTGGCCAGCTCTCTGCCCAGCCCCTCACCAGCGATTACAAAAAGTCAAGAACAGGTTCATCTCCTGAGGAGCACGTTCGCCCGAACCCAGTGGCCGACCCCACAGGAGTACGACCAGCTGGCGGCCAAGACCGGCCTGGTGCGAACTGAAATCGTGCGCTGGTTCAAGGAGAACAGATGCTTGCTCAAAACTGGAACCTTGAAGTGGCTAGAGCAGTACCAGCCGCAGCACGTGGCGGACGATCACGGCTACGACGCCCCGTCGAGGAAAGTGGTCAGGACCGTCATCACCGAGAACCCGAAGAACGGGAGTGAGGGGGGTCATCAGTACTACAAGGACCCCAGGAAGCTCTGTGACCAGGACCTGGAGAAGCCAGGACCCAGAGGGAAGGCAGGTGGTGAGCAGGTGAAAGACAGTTTGCCGGCAAAGCCCTCGGAGGCCACGTTGGACCGGTCGGAGGGCAACAGCCGGGATGGCCAGGCCAGCGACGAGAACGAGGAGTCGGGCGTCGTGGATTGGGTGGAGGTGACGGTCGGAGAGGAGGACGCCGCCTCCGACAGGTCGGACAGCTGGAGTCAGACGGCAGCAGAAGGTGCGGGGGAACTGGCCGACTCAGACTCGGACAGCGGCCCGGCAGAGCCCGGCCAGGCCTAGACAGGTAATGCCACCTGTTCCCTGGGGAGCCGGGGCGGGGGGCTGGGCTTCCTTCTGTCTATTGACTGTGTCGATACAGTTATCAGGTACAGAGCTGTTGACCCAGATGATGTGTTCGCCTCTCAAGCTCTTTTAAAACAAAGGAAGAAAAACAGGTTGGCAGATTTCACATCCTTATTTGCAAGGTGGTGCCCAAGTGGCGCTAGTGGTAAAGAACCTGCCTGCTAACGCAGGAGACATAAGAGGAGTGGGTTTGATCTCTTATGTCGAGGGTCAGGAAGATCCCCTGGAGGAGGGCATGGCAACTCGCTCCAGTATTCTTGCCTGGAGAATCCCATGGACAGAGGAGCCTGGCAGACTGCAGTCCATAGGGTCGTGCAGAGTCAGACAAGACTGAAGTGACTCAGCATACACACAGGCATGCTGGGTGTTGGAAACATCACTGCCTGTGGCCTTTGGGCATCTGTCCATTCTGAAGTCTGGTAACAAGGTAACACGGCACAAGGCCTGTTTTGTGTTCGCTGCTATGAGAAACAGACATGAAATGATATGTCTTTTCTTTTTCCTTTTGGATTTTTTTTTAAGAGTTAAGTGTCCAAGTTTACTGAAGAAAAACGTGGGATTGTCTCCTCTAACCTGGAAGGTTTTGAAAGCCCTTAGTGTTTGTGTTGCAGTGGCTAAAGGCAGGTGCCCCCGTGTCTGTCTGATTAAGTAACCCTGCTTGTTGCTGTGCTGACAGGGTCCCCAGAACCCCTTCAAATCCGGACGAGACTGGTATAAATTAGGTCTGTGGAGCCACAGAAGCCTGGGTAGGGAGGTTACCATGGTTACTAATGGCCATGTCATCCACATAATGGGACGTGCCACCGAGCCCTTGGTGTGTGCGCTTCACCTAACCCTGCTTGTTGCTGTGCTGACAGGGTCCCCAGAACCCCTTCAAATCCGGACGAGACTGGTATAAATTAGGTCTGTGGAGCCACAGAAGCCTGGGTAGGGAGGTTACCATGGTTACTAATGGCCATGTCATCCACATAATGGGACGTGCCACCGAGCCCTTGGTGTGTGCGCTTCACCAGAGGTCTGTGCACTTCACCAGAGGTCTGTGCAAATCAGAACCTGCGTTAAGTTTAGAAAAGGGGGGGGGGTGGTGGGGAGGAATAGTGGCGGGGAGGATAAGAAGGGAAAGTTCTACCTTGGCCAAAGCCAGTGTATGCCAAGGGCAGCTTAGGACCAGCATGGAGATGCACGATTTACAGTCTGCCTGGGCTGACTTCTCCAGAGGTCACTTAAAAAGCAACAGACACCCCCCTACCCCCACCATGTCATCTTTAAACATAATGAAAGGTAGAACCTCCAGAATGATGGATAAGGTCCCCAAGAGAGCCTTGGAGAGTACCATACCTCTTTATTTATGCACTCAGACAACTTTGGCCAGCCATGTCACTCATTAATTCATTTATCCAGTCATAAAACGAGGCACCTGGCAAGTCAAGTCCTCTGGAAACCTTATTTTAGCTGGTCCCATCAGCTCTTAGAAGAGCAAGTTAACAAGAACCCAAGCACAGAATGCCATCATTTCTTTCTCCTCCGACTTTTCAGGAGGAAGTGGTAATAGGTTGGGGGTGAGGAAAGGGGGCTGGTGCTAGGAAGGGGTTAAAGGGCATCATCCATGGTGCCACCTCCCCATTCTCCCTCTGGCCATTTTCTTGCTTCTTATAAGACCCTGCTGGGACTTCCCTGGTGGTCCAGTGATTGAAGACTCCACGCGCCCAGTGCAGGGGGCCCAGGTTCCATCCCTGATCAGGGAACGAGACCTACTTCCACAACTAAGACCCGTCACAGCCAGATTAAAGCATAATAATAAAATAAAAAATTTAAAAAAAAGATCCTACCAGTCCAGCTCATATCTCCCATATTGAAATGAAGGAGCAATTTTGTTTTTTTTTTTTTGTCCCATCAGATTCTGTGTGAATGCTTCTAGTTTGCCCTAGATTTCTTCTGGTGCATAAACATGTCTACATGATGCCTTTTTCCTCCTACCACATAGTAGACAGCTGGGTTCAGTTCAACTTAACAGGTACATTCTGAGCACCTGCTGTGTGTGGAAAACTGTGCTAGGCGCTAGAGAGAACAGGGTGACGAAGGCAGAGCTCTCATTCCCCTGGAGCTTACTCAACCAACAACAGAGGAAACGACTCTTTCCTTTATTCTCCAGGGTGTTCCATCGTATGTTGGAGACGTGCACAGCTGTGGGGGAGCACAAGGCGGGGCACCCAGGCTGAGGGTCAGGGAAGGCTTCCTGGAGGAAGGGACAGCTGACTCAGCTGATTAGGAAGGAATTGGCCAAGTGCACAGACACGGAGAAGGGCTTCCCAGGTGGAGCATTTGGTAAAGAATCTACCTGCCAATGCCAGAGATGCAAGACACACGGATTTGATCCCTCAGTGAGGAATATCCCCTGCAGGAGGAAATGGCAACCCATTCCAGTAAGAGCCAGAGAAATACCACGGACAGAGGAGGCTGGTGGACTACCGTCCGTGGGGCCGCAAAGAGTCAGACATGACGGAGCGACAGAGCGGCAGCAGGAGCTAGCCATCTCCCTGAAAAGAACAGGAGCACGCAGGAACCTCTTCTGATTACGGCGAACGCCTCAGGAGTGTGCTAGAAAATGTCCCTAAACTAGATGCTAAGATCTACTCAACACCAGAAGACACCTGATATCCCTAATGGGCCTTCTGATATTTTTCAGACACCACTGTTTTAAGAAAGGGGCCTCAATCTGTGCTGCTGACGGTGCCTGAAAGTTCTCCCAACAAGGCACCCCTTCGAGGAAGCTTTCAACCTCAAAGAGGAAAAAAAAAAACTCTCCAAAATTACTTCACAGCTTTTATGAACCAAACACAGAGGTCTCTTGAAATTCATAAATATTCAGTGATGTCTTTATTTAAACACATATTTATCTAGGAACCTGCAGTTGAGTGCAATTACCACACATATAATCCTAGAAATAATGCATGGTTTTGATTTCATTTAAAAAAAAAATAAAACTTGGGTAAGCAGCTGAGAGCTAATTCTAGGACGGGATTTCCTCTGTGGGAGGGAGCATCCCCCACCACCCCGCCCCCAGCCAGTTCCTCAGGCTGAAGCTTGGCAAAGCTCAGGACAGTTTCTGACTGTCCAGGCTCACCTGGCCCTGAGATTAGATGTAAAGATAAGGAATCCTTCCCAAGCCGTGAATGGGGTCACCTTAATTCAGTCTCTGGGTCCATCCATTATCAAGCCATTCATTGAGAGACCTGTCCCCATAAGAAGCCAAAAAAGAAACGTCTTTCCTAAAAATGAGTCAAAATACTTGAGCCAAAGATTGTCAGACGTATGCCTTGATGTTTGGCCAGACGGAGTAGCCCAGCTCTACTACCATGAAGAATTTCTGTTTATTTGTATATGCCATGCTCAGCATTCTTGCCAGCACATCTACTAAGTCATTTAAACTTCATGACAACCCTCTGAGAGAGGTATGGCTCTTTCCTCATTTTCTGCCATGCTATATCGCTTCAGTCGTGTCCAACTCTTCGTGACCCTATGGACTGTAGCCCACCAGGCTCCTCTGTCCGTGGGATTCTCCAGGCAAGAATACTGGAGTGGGTTACCATTTCCTTCTCCAGGGGATTTTCCCAGCCCAGGGATCGAACCCACGTCTCTTATATCCCCTGCATTGGCAGGCAGGTTCTTTACCACTAGCGCCACCTGGGAAGCCCAAGTTTCACTCAGTTGTGTCCGACTCTTTGCAATCCCACGGGCTGGAGCCCGCCAGGTTCCTCTATCCATGGAATTCTCCAGGCATAAATACTGGAGTGGGTAGCCATTCTCTTCTCCGGGGATCTTCCCAACCCAGGGATCAAACCCTGGTCTCCTGCATTGCAGGCAGATTCTTTATTGTCTGAGCCACCAAGGAAGCCCATTTTACGGGAGACCAAACAAAGGCTCAGAAATGCTTGGCCTGTTTTCCTCAGCTAGTGACTGGTGGAGCCTGGAGACCCCCTTCTCACACGTCAGTTCAGTGCCTGACCCACCACCTCGCCAAAGTGCACCACCATCACCGCTCAGGCTAGACCAACAGGCTGTGGTCATGTCTTCATTCTCTACGGAACTGAACACTAGCACACAACTACTCATTCACTGCTTTGCTGCCTCCTGATTTCTGCCAATTTCCATCTCCTGAGAATTAAGGATGGCTTTGGGAAAGAGGTAAATTCTGTGAAAATGTCAGAAAAAAAATTATTTTCCATAGTTCAACTTGCTTAAAATATTAAAGTTTCTATAATTTAGGATCCAGGATATGTATGCCCCTATAATCTGTTCAGATTAGCCATCTAAATACAGATGTGTGAACGGATGGATGGAGAAGTGAAAATTTGTAATTAACTATTTCCCTGTCTCTCCTCTACCAGATCCTTGAAGGAAGGCACCATTCCCAATTAATCCCTGAATCCCCCAGTGCCTGATTCAGAACAGATAGATTCTCTACAGTGGTTTATTGAACCAACCTGAGAATTACTAGAGAGAGTTGGCTTCCGGTTATCCAGGATCTGGTATTTCAGTCCTCCGCCTCTCCTCATTCTTTTCCCCATCACTCACTAGTCCCATCAGATGACAGCCATCAGGGGAGAGGAACTGGGGACAGTTTGCTTTCCGTGTGTGCGCAGCTTGAGGGAAAGGTCTGTTGGAGAATCAATCACTAGCTATTTACTGAGTGATGCTTCTCGTGGACTGTACATTAGCCTCACTTCTCTGGTACCTCATGGAGAGTTAACTGCTATCACTTGCTTTTATCTAATTCCAGAGCTTCTCACACTAGGAATTTGCCCTGCACTTTAGGCAGCTTGTAGCAACTTAAGAACATAATGAAATCAAAGCCCCTCATTTTTCAGAGGAAGGATGCTGGCCCCAAGGAGGAGAAATAACTAGCCCAGAGATGTTCACAGTAAGTGCCTTGGCTCATTCATCCATCAGTGTTTGTGGAAAGCCTGCAGTGCCAGGCTCCGGAAGGCTGCGGCACTCAGCGTGTCCCTGCCCTCGTGGAGCCCGTGTGCTGTGTGCTACGTCATTTCAGTCGTATCCGACCCTTTGCAACCCTATGGACTGTAGCCTGCCAGGCTCCTCTGTCCATGGGATTCTCCAGGCAAGAATACTGGAATAGGTTCCATGCCCTCCTCCAGAGAGTCTTCCTGACCCAGGGATCGAACCCACGTCTCTTACATCTTCTGCATTAGCAGGCAGATTCTTTACCACTAGTGAGTGCCACCTGGGAAGCCCCAGAGCCCACATAGTCTTTGAGCAAATAATCTTCCATCAAACAAAAAGGAAACGCTGCCAGGTGACAAGATTTTTTTAAGGAAAGGTGCATGGAACTGTCAGACTATGGAGCAATTAGGCCTGATTTAAGGGGTTGGGCAAGGTTTCTCTGAACAAGAAGTGGATGAATTGAAATCCAAAAGGTTAAGTAGGAGTTGGCTGGGCAGAGAGGAAAAGCAGTCCAGGCAGAAGACACAACAGACTCAGACCACACATTCCCTGAGACGGGAACTCGGTGCGCCAGGGAACCCGAACGGTGGCTACTGTGGCTATGGCTTGCCTGAGTTCACACTTCAAAGAAGCACAGGAGTAAAAAAATGGAATGCTAGGTGGGCTCACGTATCATCACATTATCCCTCGAAACTCCTCTCACCAATAAAGACTATATGTGATTCTGTGTGGATGACCCAGTAGGCAAAGTTTGAGGCCCTCTGTAATACTTACGGAAGGGGCAGAAGGAGAGTCGTCGGCCTTCCCTGGTGGCTCAGTGGTAAAGAATCCACCTGCCAGTGCAGGGGACACAGGTTCAGTGCCTGGTCTGGAAAGATCCCACATGCTGCAGAGCAACTAAGCGCCATGCACCAGAGCTACTGAGCCCAAGAGCCACAACTGCTGAGGCCGGCAGCCCTGGAGCCCGTGCTTTGCAGCGAGAGACGCCACTGCAAGAAGCCTGAGCACCGCAGGTAGAGAGTAGCCCCCACTCACCACAACTGCAGAAGGCCCGCGTGCAGCAGTGAAGACCCAGTGCAACCATAAATAGATAAAATAATAAATCTTTTTAAAAAAAAGAAAAAAAAAGGAAAGTCATCCTGCAGATGTCTAGATGTTGTTGAGAACTTTCTTCCCTGGTGGTAAATGGAAGATGGATGGTAGAAAATTCTAGAATACCCACATGCCTATCCATTTTATTCCTTTTTATGATTAAAGTTTCTACAGCCTTAATATACACTGTATTAGTCAACTAGGGCTGCCAAAATAGCAGAGCATGGACTGAGCAGCTTAAAGAACAGAAATCTATTTTCTCACAGCTCTGGAGGCTAAAGTTCACGATCAAGGTGCCAGCAAGGTTAGTTCCTGACATGGCCACTCTCCTCGGCTTGCAGGCGACCACCTTCTTTGTCCTCACATGCCTTTCCTTTGTGCATCTACCCTCCTGCTGTCTCCTCCTCATCTTGTATGGATACTCGTCCTGTTGGATTGGAGCTCCACCCTTGTGACTTCCTTTAACCTTCATTACCTGTCAACACAGAAGACGTAAAAGACAGGGGTTCAATCCCTGGGAAGATCCCCTGGAGGAGGAGATGGCAACCCACTCCAGTATTCTTGGCTGAAGAATCCCATGGACAGAGGAGCCTGGCAGGACATAGTCCAGAGGGTTGCAAAGAGTTGGACACAACTGAAGTGACGTAGCACAGCATGTACACACCTCCTTAAAGGCCCTGTATCTTCAGATACAGTCACCCTGGGGATTAGAGTTCAGCATAGAACTTGGGATAGGACACAGTTCAGTCCACAGCACTTACCAGTAGACTTGTCTGTTGTTATCAGGACCAAATGAGATAATATAAGTGAAAGCCCCCAAAACAGGGGTGTGGCCTTGCCATCAGCACCTGCTCAATGGACACAACAGTCTTCTGCACGTGGAGAACTTGGCCATCTTGCCTTTCCAAATTGACTGTTTCGGTTGGGGCCCCGCTAGTACAAGCCCATGCTTTGGGGTGTTCATGACGCCTGCATCTCAAGGTGGGGGTAGGGGGCAGAGGCAACAAGGGGTGACATTTGCTGAGCACTTACTATGCCAGGCACTGCTCAAGCACTTTATGTGTGTTAACTGAACAACTCTCCATAGACATTATTTTCATCATCTGATGAGAATGAGCCACAGAAAAGTAACCGGCCCAAGGTCACGGAGCTAGAAAACAGTGGAGCTGGAATTCAAACCCAGAGTTGTAACCATGTTCAGAGTCTGCCTGGTGAGTGTAAAATAGGATTCCAAGGAATTTCCCTGGTGGTCCAGTGGTTAAGAATTCACTGTCCAATGCTGGGGACTCAGGTTCAATCCCTGGTCAAGGAACTAAGATCCCACATGGTGCAGGGCTCAAAAAGGTGCAGTGCTGCCACACACAAAAATAATGCATAAATACAATACAATTCCATTTGCTCCGATTCTTTTGAGTGCCACAGGATAATATCCACTGATGGAAAAGGAGCAGGAAAACCCAGTGGCTCCTGATTCCTTCTGCCTTTGAACATCTCCAAAAGCAGGGAGATCTACCTGGTGTACAAGTCTGTGCAAGGTCCCCAGGAGGTCCCCAAACTGCTTAGAGAAACAGCCTTAGCCAGACGTCCAGAGGTGATCAAGGCTGAATGTGGGGTCAGTTTGGGATAGCGCGAAATTTCCCGCATCCACTGGGAAATGACTTATTCTTTTTCCTTGTCACCCATGCCCCCTCCCAGTAAAAGAAAGTTGGACTCAGAAATGTTACTGAGCTAACAAATCACAGCCACACTGCTTGTGTTTCTGTCTCAGGGACTGTGGTGGTCTCTCTCAAGTCCACAGGGCCCAGGAGAAATCCCTACAGGGAAAATTAAGGAGAAATAGGAACAGAAAAGTTGGCACATGGGAAAAGAATTCTAATTGTTTCATGCTTCCCCAAAGGCAGAGTAATAAGGAAACAGATTTTGCTAAAAATTAGATAGTGCTTTTTAACATTCCAAGGTGTCCCAAGATAGAAAGGGACAGCTGTGGGAGGCAGTGGGTCCCCCCATCCTGGGCAATGTTCAGGGAGAAGTGCAACATCCACTCGGTGGAAATGTTTGAAGAATGGCCACAAGGAAAGGGGCCCAGAGACCTTGCAGTTTCCCCCACAGCTGCGATCTGATGCCCTGGGACTAAGTGACCCATCAGGCCATTGGTTCTCTGCAGGGGCAAGTGTCCCTGAGCAAGTGAAAAGACTCCAGGTAGTAGCCCAGGGACTTAGCAAGAGGCCACCTAAGTAAAGATCAGTGTTGCTGTTCAGTCACTAAGTGGTGTCCAGCTCCTTGCAGCCCCATGGACTGCAGCACGCCAGGCTTCCCTGTCCTTCACTGTCCTCCCGGAGTTTGTTCAAACTCATGTCCATTAAGTTGGTGATGCCATCCAACCATCTCATCCTCTGCCGCCCCCTTCTCCTCCTGCCCACTCTTTAAAAAATCAGCAAAAAATGAAATGTGAACTTGTCACCGATCTTGTCTAAGCAGCCACCTCTAACAGTACCGTGCTCTCTCCCTGTGTTTCATTCATTATCGAACATTTGAGTATCCTCCGTGAGCCAGATGCAGTGGCGGGAGAGATGGGGGTGGGGCAGGGGTAGCAGTGAACACTGTGGACACGCGACTCATCAGGCAATCTGAAGACATCGTGATGACAGCTGTGTGTGCAAGCCCCGGCAAGGGAACATTTAACAAGGCGAACTGAGAGTGGCTGGGAGCAGGGCCTTCTGGGGAAGCGGCCTGCCACTAAGGGGCAAGGCCACAGGGCTGGCTGTGTGCCCTCTGTGTCCAGTATCTTCCCAGCCTCACTCTAAGAGTGCTGCCTGCTCCCACAGCCCAGCTCCTGCCCACCACGACACACCCTGGGAGAGGTCAAACAAGAACTGAAGCCCAGTGGTTCCGAGAGCTGGGCCCAGAGCCATCCACAGACATCTGGGAACACTGCAAAAACCAAAAAACTGACTTTGTCTCCCCTTCTCCAGGTCACCCTTTGGCCTTCCAATCTGGTTTTTGTGGCTTTTTTAATGGTCTTGTTCAGCATTTATTTTTCTTTATTTATACATAGTTGGAGGATTATACATGTTCATACCCATAAGATAGGGGGAAACACATTGTTATAAAAGAAATGAAATATAATTCAAAGAAATAGAACAACATCCCATGCTATTGGATTGGAAGACTATTGTTAAAATGACCACACTACTCAAAGCAATCTACAGATTTAATGGGATCTCTGTCGAAATACTCATGACATTTTCCACAGAACTAGAACAAATAATCCTAAAAGTTATACAGAACCACAAAAGACTCAGAATGGCCAAAGCAACCCTCACTTCAGTTCAGTTCAGTCGTTCAGTCATATCCGACTCTTTGTAACCCCACGGACTGCAGAATGCAAGGCTTCCCTGTCCATCACCAACTCCCGGAGCCTCCTCAAACTCATGTGCATCGAATCAGTGACTGCCGTCCAACCATCTAATCCTCTGTCGTCCCCTTCTCCTCCTGCCTTCAATCTTTTGCAGCATCAATGTCTTTTCCAATGAGTCAGTTCTTTGCATCAGGTGGCCAAAGTATTGGAGTTTCAACTTCAGCATAGGGGGACAAAAACAAACAAAGCTGAAGCCATAACCATCCCAGACTTCAGACTATACTATTGATACAAAGCTAAATAATCAAAACAGCATGGTATTGACACAAAAACAGACACACAGATCAATGGCACAGAATAGCCCAGAGAGAAACTCGCACATCTGTACTCAATTCATCTTTGACAAAGGAGGCAAAACTAGGCAATGGAGAAAAGACAGTTTGTTCAGCAAGTGGTATTACAGAAGCTGGACAACTGCATATAAATCAGTGAAGTTAGAACATACCCTCATACCATACACAAAAATATCCTCAAATGGTTTAGAAATCTACATGTAAGATATGACACTATAAAACTCATAAAAGGGAGTATGGCCAAAATATTCTCAGACATAAATCAAAGTAATATTTTCTTAGTTTCCCAAAGCAAAAGACATAAAACCAAAAATAAATAATTGGAACCTAATCAAACTTAAAAGCTCTTGCACAGCAAAGGAAACTATCAGCAAAACAAAAAGGGAACCTCCTGAATGAGAAAGAAAAATTTTGCTGATTGTACAGTCAACAAGGGGTTAATATCCAAAGTATACAAGCAGCTCATACAACTCAATATCAAGAAAACAACCCCACTGAAAAGTGGGCAGAAGACCTAAATAGACATTCCTCTAAAAAAGTCATAGAAATGGCCATCAGGCACATGAAAAGATGCTCCCCAATTATATTAGAGAAGTGAAAATCAAAACCACAAGGAGGTAACGTACCTGTCAGAAGGGCTATCATGAAGAAGTCTACAAATAATAAATACTGGAGAGGATGTGGAGAAAAGACAACCCTCCAACACTGTTGGTAAGAATGTAAAGTGGTATGTAAATATGATGGAGAACAAGATATTCCTTAAAAATCTAAAAATAGAACTACCATGTGATCCAGCAGTCCCACTCTGGAAAAGATGAAAACGCTAAAAGATACATGCACCCCCAACATTCACAGAAGCACTATTTGCAATAGCTAAGACACGTAAACAACCCAAGTGCCCAGCAACAGACAACTGGCTTAAGAAAATGGGGCATATATGTATATATATGTATATAACTCAGCCATAAAAAGAATGAAATATTGCCATTTGCAACAACAAGGATGAACCTAAAGAACATTAGTGAAGTCAGAGAAAGACAAATATTACATATCACTTATATGTAAAATCTAAAAAATAACACAAATCTATATAAAAAAACAGATCACAGACACAGAAAATAAGCTCATTGTTACCAAAGGGAAAAGAGGGGATAGATAAATTAGGAGTATGGTACGCCTTATTAACAGATACACACTACTATATATAAAATAGATAAGCGAAGATATACTCTATAGCACAGGAAGCTCTAATTAATATCTTATAATCTATAATGGAAAATAATCTGAAAAATAGTGTATATATATATATATATTTGTATGATCACTTTGCTGTATACCTAAAACTAACAGAATATTGTAAATTTACTCTGCTTCCATTCTTTTTAAAAAATGCCAGATGGAGAACCACCTTAATATTGAGGTTTATCTAAAAGGCAAATTTTTACAACATGACACTGTAAAGCAATTTTCCTCCAATTAAAAAAACAAAAGGCAACTTTTTAGCAGTCCCTTAGAGACAGGGTTTTCTGTATGAGAGACAAGATGTGTATAGGCTCATACGCACGGGTGAGTTCACGTACCCCTAAGGCCGTAGTTCTGCACCTGGCTTTCCTCAAGGGAAAATGAAGCAGGACAGTATTTCTGGAGCCCCCGTATGTTTTGCACACCTCATCTGCAGCCCTCCTAGCAGCTGCTTGGTTGTGGATTGTGGAAATGAGTCTCTGGGAGGCTAAGTAGCTGACCTCAGCACACAGCTCGGAAATGGCTGGCCCTGGACCCAGTTTTCTCTGACTCCACGGTTCTTTCCACTCTGCTCCACTGTGGGTACCCACAGTCCCGGGCAGAGCTGGCGTTCCTCAGCCTGGAGGGGAATACAATCACTCTTTACCTACCTTGGGCCTTGTTTCCTGGAGTCTTTGCTTATTTATCTATTCTTATCTTGGCTGTGCTTGGGTCTTCCTTGTGGCATGTGGTAAGCGCTTAGTTGCCTGACCAGGGATCGAACCTGAGTCTCCTGCATCAGAAGGCAGAGTCTTAACCACGGGACCACCAAGGAGGTCCCTCCTGGAATCTTGAGAGCTGTTCAGATGGACATTCAGAGAGAAGCAGCCTCCTTTCCAAAGGCGGTTAAAGACCCCGTTTGCTGGGGGAGAGCTGTTCTTTGCGGAGCACAGCAAGCAGCTGCCTGTGGCCCACATACCTGTCCTGGGTGTGTGTGTCTGCATGGCAACAGCAACAAGGCATGTGGTCTTCTCTGGGTGCCCGGGACCACCCAGCCCCCAGCTTTTTTTTTTTTAATTCAAGGGTAATTGCTTTACAGAGCTTTGTTGTTTTCTGCCAAGCGTCAGCATGCGTCAGCCACAGGTATGCATGTCAGACCTGCACTTTCCTGTCACCTTGTGGCTCCGTGCAGGCAGCATCCGTGCACAAGGCGAGGAGGCCAGACCCAGCTCAGGCGTTGGGAGAGGCAGTTAAAGCTGGATTGGCCCCAGGGGAATCCAGTTTCCACCACTTACCACTTGCCTGATGTCATTTGATCTCACTAAACCCCATCTCTTCACTGCCAGCAGGCCTACCTCTGAGGTTACCAGGTTACCATAAGGAGTAAATGAAATGACTCCTGTTGGCACTTAGTATCAGGCCTGGCTCATAATAAGCATGAGATACATTTAAGCTACTCTCACTGTTGTCGCAACCATGATTGTTATTACTTTTGACTCTGCTGCTGAGCAGTTATGTGACCTGGGGAAATCACTTTTCCTCCCCAAGCTTCCTTTTTTTTCCCTTGTGAAAGAAGTGATGTTGGCAGCATCACCTGTAAGGATCCCTGTGGCTTTTACAATTTGATGACTTTTCCTGGATCCCTTTTGGGTGGTACCAGATCCCAAGGACACCCCTGGAATCTGATTTCATTCACAGACAATTTCTTTTACAAGTTGCTTTTTAATTGAAGGATAATTGCTTTATAATATTGCATTGGTTTCTGCCATACATCAACATGAATCAGTCATAAGTATACATATGTCCCCTCAGTCTTGAACCTCCCACCCACCTCCCCCTATTTCAGGCTGTTACAGAGCTCTGATTTGGGTTCCTTGAGTCATACAACAAATTCCCATTGGCTATCAATTTTATATGTGGGTAGCGTACTGGCTCCTTCCTCCCCTCTGCCTTCCCGTGTTACAAGTTGGTTTCTTAACTGCAGTATTCAGTCTTACTATCAGGAGTACTGATGAAATGTGGGTACCTTTGACATCCAGACATCCAGACACACACACACACTCACTCACTCACTCACTCACTCACTCACTCACTTCCTTCTTGGGGCCTTCTCAACCAGAGAAATGACTGCGCAATAACAAGCTGTGACACGGCCTCACCAGGGACAAGACAACGAAAAAGCCAGTGGCTTCAGGAATCTGCGGACCTGATCCCCTTCCAGCCTTTCATGGAATACTGACTGTGTACTTCACAGCCCCCAGCCCGCCCCTGGATTCCTGGCTCAGGATCCCTGGCTCCCTGGAGCCCACAATGGAGATGGAGTTCTGTCTTGGTTTGCCAAGGCTGCCATCCAGTACCACAGACTGGGCTTAAACAACAGGAACTGATTCCCCCACAGTCTGCAGATGAGAAGGCTGGTGTTGGCAGAGTTGCCTCCTCCTCAGGGCTGTGAGGGAGCGTGTGTTCCTTGCCTCTCTCCTAGCTTCTGGCGGGTTGCTGGCAGTCCTTGGTATTCCTTGGCTTCTAGATTCATCACCCCAGTTTCTGCCTTCATCTTTCCGAGATGTTCTCCTTGTTGCAAAATTCCCCTTTTTATTAGGATAGCAATCCTGTGGGATTAGGCCCCTCCCTGTAGACCTCATTTTAATGGTGATCACCTCCATAAAGGAATCTCCATAGGGTTACATTCTTTTTATATGTATATATTTCTTTATTTGGCTGCATCAGGTCTGCACAACTACATCAGTTGTGGTGCGCGGGCTCTAGTGCGTGCAGGCTCAGTACTTCCGGCGCATGGGCTTAGTTGCCCCACAGCTAAGGGGCAATTGTGGAATCTTAGATCCCTGATCAGGGATGGAACCCTCATCTCCTGCATTGGAGAGCGGATTCTTAACCACTGGACCACCAGGGACGTCCCCAAATAGGGTTACATTTTGAGGTATTAAGGGTTAGATAGGGTTAAAGAAGAGACAATTCAACCCCTAAGAAGGTCCTTGGACTATTTTCATTACTTCAAAGTCTGTAAGAATGAAACACTTCTCCACGCTAACTCTTAATGAACACTATTAAGAGAACAGACTCTGGAAATTGCCTGAGCTGGAATTTGGGTTCTTCCACTTTCTAGCTGGGTGATCTTAGGCAAATTTTTTAACTTCTCTGTGCTCAGTTTCCTTACCTGTAAAATGAGAATAGTAATTATATCTACACCTCTGAGGGCTGATAGAAACATTAAAAAAATACATTTTTTTCTCTTTTTATTTTTTAACTGGAGTAAAATTGCTTTACTGTACAATGAAGTGAATCAGCTTTGCACAATAGAAACTAACAGCATTGTAAAGCAATATTCCAATTTAAAAAATTATAAAATTTTTTAAACNTTAAAAAAATACATTTTTTTCTCTTTTTATTTTTTAACTGGAGTAAAATTGCTTTACTGTACAATGAAGTGAATCAGCTTTGCACAATAGAAACTAACAGCATTGTAAAGCAATATTCCAATTTAAAAAATTATAAAATTTTTTAAACATAAAGAGATAAAAAGACACTTTAAATTTCTCATCTTATGTATTACCATTATATATACTATCATATTTGAAAAAGGCTTCCTCTAACAAATACAACACAAGCATATATAATACCACATTCTGGACACTATTTTAAGTGCTGTTTCATATATCAGCTTCTCATCACAACTACCTACCAGGTGGATGCTATTACCATCCCTGTTTTACAGGAGCAAAACCAAGCCCTAGAGAGATTGTGACATTTGTATGGCCCCGTGGTAAGTATATAGAGAAGTGTTAGTCACTCAGTCGTGTCCAGCTCTTTGTGACCCCATGGAGTAGGGTCCTCTGGCTGGGCTCCTCTGACCATGGAATTCTCCAGGCAAGAATACTGGAGTGAGTTGGCATTTCCTTCTCCATACAGATAAGTCAGGACCAAAATCCAGACTTGTCTGATTCTGGTGTCTTTGAGGAACCATGGTGACTGGCTGCCTATCCAGGAACAAGAAAAGGGTCTTGTCATGATGAAATGAATCACCTCCTTCACTTGCCCAGAGAGTCATTCTGTTTTCAAAGGCCTTATTCTGAAGGTGCTTACCATAATGTCAGACCATGCTCAGGACACACACTCGTTTATTTAAAACAGGCCCCATATGTGAAGGGCATCTGTCATCCTCCGACCCCAAGAGGACTTGGGAAGTGTCTCCCCAGGACAGCCAGGGAGAGGCCACCTCCCCTCTCCCCCTGATGCCTTGCATGCAGGGAATGATGGTCATCTCCTTGACATCTTGCCTCTCTGGTCTTGTGTCGTCCTTCTAGGGAAGTCCATCAGAACTGCCGTGCTGATGCAGGGAATAATCTGTCTTCAAAGAAAGAAGAGAACTTCTCTCCCCGGCTGAGGGCCGCCCTGGCCTGAGACTCCAAGTGGAACGACTTCGCTGCGTGTGCCTGCCGCTGCCTCTGCGCACTCGCACCTCCCCGAGGCCCGGTGGGAACTGCTCCTAGTGCCAAAGTCCTACTACTGCGTTTTCCGCGGGTCCTTGTAAATAGTTGGCTCCTGCGCCCAGGCCCCCACCTCTTGCTATACTGGAACCAATTTGTACAACATGGGAATTTTGTTACCTTTTTAACCGAGGGCAACTTCCTTTTCCAGCTCTACCAGTGTAAGGTCTTTTTTCCAGGAGGGAGGGCTGATCACATGTGCTTTTCTCTTTTTTCCTTTTTTATTTTTATTAATTTTGGGGAGGGATGGGTATTAGCATTAGTGCCATTATATCTACTGGATTTTAGGTAGGGCAAGTTCATTTTTAAAGATAGTTTGCAATTTGCAAGATTTCTTCTGGGGAAAAGGGCTAGGATTCAGGCCTCTGTCTGAGCTTGGAGAGGGGTTTACAGATGACAGATCTTCCAAATCAAATCCATTTCTATAGTTCTTCCCCAGCTGCCTTTGGGGGTCCCTGTTTAGCCAGGCACAAGGCTTTCTGAACTGCCCCAGGCCAGTCTGTTTTTTTCTGATGGCCTGGCCTCAGACCTTGGGCCAAGAGAGCTGGGTAGCAAGTGGCTACCCTCTGAGCCCCTTTTTAGAAACCAGTGGAAAGGGCTCACAAGTGCATTAGCGTTATCATTAATTTTGTGAAAGTAAAACAAAAAGAGATTGTGCTATCTAAATGGTACAAAGATGAACAGCTTTGGTTTTCATTTCTGTTCCTAACTGCCTTTTCTCAGTGTGGTATTGAACAAGATTTCAGCTTGAAGCTTCACCACGAATTGATTTTTTGTTTGTTTTGTTTGTGTGTTTGTTTTGGGCCAATTTTAGATTCATGAGTGCACTTTTTTCCCCCTCAGTTAGTCCTAACTTCTAAAGAAGAAAAACCAAGAGACACATCCGGTGTAAATGTTGCAATATAAATTGTGTTTGCAGTCCCTTCCCCCCATCCCACTGCCCCCTATTTGAGTACACTGCACAAATAAAATGTTAGGGAGTTTAAAAAAAAGCAAACAATTTTTCTAACTTGTTGCTCATTTGTTGTAACTCAATAAAGCAAAGACTAAACATTTTTATAACCTTCTCCTCTGTTCCTGGTTCTTCATTGCTGTCTGGCTCCCAGGGCACAGCACAAGGGTTCCAGCTCACCCACCTTACCCCCGATTCAAATCCACTATGGCCTCATTCCTCGTCTTTTGTCCTGCCTCAAGTGAGGTCATCGAAGGGTTTTCAGCACAGGGGGGACTATAAAAACCAGGGGTCAGTGTCAACGTGGGAATCGTCATCGCATTTCTGTGACACGGAGAAGTGATAGGCCCACACTTCTCCTGGGTCTTCATAAATAGATTTCATAAAATACTGCAGAGGGCACTTGCCTGGTGGTCCACTGGCTGAGACTCTGTGCTCCCAACGCAAGGGACCCGGGTTTGATCCCTGGTCAGGGAACTAGATCCCACACGCCACAACTCAGATCCAGGGCAGACAAA
>SJYX01013726.1:136711-155449 GCA_006410675.1 Oreotragus oreotragus
CACTCCAGTATTCTGGCCTGGAGAATTCCATGGACTGTACAGTCCATGGGGTCGCAAAGAGTCAGACACAACTGAGCGACTTTCACTTTCATTGTATAAACAAATCTGCACGAGCAATATCAAAAGTTTAATTAGACTAGGGACAGTAGTAACTTATTTGAAAAAAATCAGTTGTGGGAAAATACCCATGATGGATAAAATAGATTACTGTTTATAGACTTCTTCCCTTTATCCAACCTGCCCAAGAGACTCCTAACTGACAGCCTAATTCTTCCTCCCTCATCTCCCAAGAGATCAAGTCCTAGACGTTTCTGGTGTAGAGTCTAGAGTCAGCAAAGAAAGAGAGTAGCAAAGGGGTTGAAGCAGAAGGATGTAAGGAAAACAGGCCAAATTAATCCATGTAATAAAGAATGAAGAGAGAGAAAAAGAGAAAGTTCAGTAAGTGGAAGCCACTGCAGCTGGTGGAGAAGGAAAAAATTCTTCAAAGTTTTGGTAAGGGAACAGCTTCAGAGTGCAAGACATACATATATAATTGAGCAAGAGTCCAGAGAACATTAAGATGTGCTACCAGGCTTTCCTGGTGGTCCAGTGGTTAAAAATCCATCTGCCAGTGCAAGGGTCACGGGTTCAAGCCCTGGTCCAGCAAGATCCCACATGGTGTGGGGCAACTAGTCCCATACACCACAATCACTGAAGCCCACTTTCTCTAGAGCCTGTGCTCTGCAATTAGAAGCCTGTACCCCGCAACTAAAAAGTAGTCCCCACTCTCCACAACTAGAGAAAGCCCACACACAGCAACGAAGACGCAGCATAGCCAATAATTTAAAAAAAAAAAAAAAACTCACTATGAAAAAAATTTGATTAAAAAAAANAGCCTGTGCTCTGCAATTAGAAGCCTGTACCCCGCAACTAAAAAGTAGTCCCCACTCTCCACAACTAGAGAAAGCCCACACACAGCAACGAAGACGCAGCATAGCCAATAATTTAAAAAAAAAAAAAAAACTCACTATGAAAAAAATTTGATTAAAAAAAATACATGCTGCCATGGGGTATACACGGAAGCCTACTGAATGTCCTTTCAGAAAGATGAGAAAAACATTAAATTCCCTTTTCATGGTTTGGTTTATTTGGATTATGCTTCTGTAACTAATCCTAGGACTGGACCATGTGGCTCACAGCTTCAATAGGGTTACGTGAGAAGTTGTTTCAGTAAATGTGAAATGAAACTGGAAAACCAACTGAAAGCGTGTCCTGCTATTAATAGGATAAGTCTCATTACCCATTTCTATGGACCATGCTCATCTTCACATCTGTTCATAACTGTTCTGTGTCTGGCAGGAATTCTCATGAGACCAGAAACAAACAGAAAAGCAGTTAAACAGCAGAGGACAAGTAACTTTTCACGATCACGGGAGTATTCATGGCAAGCGTACTATGTTGCTTCGGTCGCGTCCAACTCTCTGCAACCCCATGGACTGTATAGCCCGCCAGGCTCCTCTGTCCATGGAATTCTCCTGGCAAGAATACTGGAGTGGGTTGCCATGCCCTCCTCCAGGGGATAGTCCCAAACCAGGGATCGAATCTGAGTTTCTAATGTCCTTGCATTTGCAGGGAGGTTCTTTATCACTACCACCACAAGGCTATCCCAGAATAAAGGGGCACCAAATTCTGGCCCCTGTTTTACTACTAATGGCTTTCTCAACCCTGGGAAAGTCATTTCCCCTGCTTAAGCCTCAGTTTCCTCATTTGGAAAATGAGGCGGTTTAAACCAGACAACCACCAACTATTCATTCCAACTCTGAGATGGTGTGATCATATGATCCTAGGAATCTGGGCCAACATTCTCTTAAAAGTCTCCAGACTCCAGCTCACTTGGCCAGCAGTGAGCTAAAGAAAGCTTTAGGGCGATAGGTCTAAAGCTTTTGAGCGAGGATTGTCAGCACCACCCAAGGGAACTTTGAAGGCGCTTGTGTGCCCATAAACGGTGTTTAATTAAAGAGCAGCGAACAACAACACAGAAAGCTAAAAAGTAGGCTGTACAAGAATATTTCCCCCAACCCAGGGCATATCACTCTGCATCTCTCCTCAACCAAACTACACGCACAGTGGTATTTGTTAGAGAAATAGAGAACCTTTGTTTGGGGTCATTTGACCAGTTGCCCTGGAAAGACAGCTGCCCTTGCTCTCTGCCTGGACACTGTCTGCTAAGCACTGTCTCCAGCCCACAGAGGTGAATAAACCTCCCAGGCTCCATCACAGGAATCAGGCTGGGAACTGGGCTGGTCTTAGCAGGATGAAGCTCTCTATCAGAATGGCTAGGACTCCAAGGAGGAAAGATTTCCATGGCACAGGGAAACACTGAAACCCTGCAATGGAGAAACAGTATCATTTTCCACATCAGAGTAAAGTTCAGACTTCAGAACGATTTCATCAAAGTCGGATTCAGGAATCTGCCCAAAGCCACAGGAACGAGTGAGTGTCGGAGCTAGGATTTGAACCCAAAGAAAGAAAGTGAAGTTGCTCAGTCATGTCTGACTCTCTGTGACACCATGGACTACAACCTACCAGGCTCCTCTGTCCATGGGATTTTCCAGGCAAGAATACTGGGGTGGGTTGCCATTTTCTTCTCCAGGGGACCTTCGGGACCCAGGGATCGAACCCAGGTTTCCTGCATTACAGGCAGATGCTTTGCCATCTGGGCCACCAGAGAAACCAGGATTTGAACCCACGTTTCTCTGAAAGGAAAGCTCATGATTTTTTTTTAACTGACTGCCGTGGTTCTTCCTTGCTATTCGCGGGCTGTGTCTCCAGTGGTTTCTCTTGTTGCTGAGCACAGGTCCTAGGGCATGCAGGCTTCAGGAGTTGCAGCTCCCAGGCTCTAGGGCACAGGCCAGTTGTTGTGGCACATGGGCTTCACTGCTCTGCAGCATGTGGGATCCTCCGGGACCAGGGATCAAACCCATGTCCCTTGCATTGGCAAGCAAATTCTTAACTACTGGACCACCAGGGAATTCCAAGCCCATGCTTTTAACCACAAAGCTTCAGCCCCTCAAGTGTTCATCA
This sequence comes from Oreotragus oreotragus, assembly GCA_006410675.1. NCBI lineage: Eukaryota > Metazoa > Chordata > Mammalia > Artiodactyla > Bovidae > Oreotragus > Oreotragus oreotragus. Next base: position 139,775 of record SJYX01013726.1, read on the forward strand.
GGGCTGGGGACCCAGTACAACCCTGGAAGCAGCACATGAGCACAAGCACTCAGAACCGGCTGGGATATGGGAGACACGCCCCGAGGGTCATAGCTATTCTATCCCAGGCCACCGGTGTGGACCGTTCTCCTTGCTGGGAGCCTGGCTTTCATGTCTGTGGTCCTGGAAGGCTGGCTGGAAAGGGCGGTGTGGGTTGGGTGCAGTCTTTCAAGGAGGTTTTAAGAGAAAAGCAGGCTGAGTAACTGGGGTATCAAATGATTTTCATGATCATCTCCCATGCACGCCTAAGGACGAAGGACCAAGAGACTAAGAGAATTTGACATCCACGTCATGGCCTGTAAAACTTTTATTTAGCTGTGTTTTCCAGCTGCCTCCTTGAACCAATTTTTCTTTTTCTTCCTCCATCATCTGATGGAAACTGAAGACTTGTGGAATACCTAGTGTGCATCTCTGGCAGAGCTCTCACACGCTGATTGATAATTACCTATTCCTGTGATTGTTCCTCCTTCATTGGGCCCTGAAACCCCTGAGGCAAGGATCTTCTTATTCATCTGTGTACCCCCGATGAATCACCCAGCATAATGCTCTCCATCGATAATGTGGGAGAAAGGAAGGAAAGAAGCTCCGAAGGGAGGAACTCAGTAGGAGATTAAGAAAGCCAAGATCTAAGACAAAAATTTCAGGCTTTTCTTATATAACAACCAAATGTGGTCTTGACAGGATCCTGGTTTGATCAGAGGAACTCTAAGATAGACATGGAGCGGCAAATGGGAAAAGCTGAATGTGGATAGATGTTAGATGATACTAGGAAATTATCATTCATTGCTATTGTATTACTGGTCTGGGGATTAGGTAAGAAAATGTCATCTTTCAAAAGATGCATAATGAAGAGGTGAAATATCGTGTGTGCGTGCATGCGAAGTCACTTCAGTCCTGTCTCTTTGCAACACTATAAACTGTAGCCCACCAGGCTGTTCCATCCATGAGATTCTCTAGGTAAGACTACTGGAGTGGTTTGTCATTTCCTCCTCCAGGGCATCTTCCCAATCCAGGGATCAAGCCCATATCTCTTATATTTCCTGCTTTGGCAAGTGGGTTCTTTACCTCTAGCACCACCCATGAGATATATATAATTTACTTTTAAATATTTAAAATATTTCAGAAAACAAAAGATGGCAAACTCATGGTTAACACGAGGTGAATATATAGATATTAATTATACTCTTCATTTTTCNCAATTTCTTAAGGAATCTCCACACTGTTCTCCATAGTGGCTATACTAGCTTGCATTCCCACCAACAGTGTAAGAGGGTTCCCTTTTCTCTACACCCTCTCCAGCATTTATTTCTTGTAGACTTTTGGATCGCAGCCATTCTGACTGCCGTGAAATGGTACCTCACTGTAGTTTTGATTTGCATTTCTCTGATAATGAGTGATGTTGAGCATCTTTTCATGTGTCAAACACCATTTTTATGATTGAATCCCCTAAGGACACTTGGCCTGTCCACCACTTTTCTGACATGATACACAGAGAGTAAGCAAAGGGCACTGTGATTTGAGGAACAAGCATGCAATCTAGAGCCCAAATTTCTCTGATCTGTGTGACCTTAGTCAAGTTGCTTGGGCTCCCTGAGCACTGATTTGTTTCTTTGAATAACAGGAATAATAACCATCTGTTCTGCCCAATGGGGTCATTAAGAAGATTCAAGTCAAATCACGANAGTAAGCAAAGGGCACTGTGATTTGAGGAACAAGCATGCAATCTAGAGCCCAAATTTCTCTGATCTGTGTGACCTTAGTCAAGTTGCTTGGGCTCCCTGAGCACTGATTTGTTTCTTTGAATAACAGGAATAATAACCATCTGTTTTGCCCAATGGGGTCATTAAGAAGATTCAAGTCAAATCACGAATGCAGAAACACCTTATACATAGTAAAATACTCTCTGTAGGGAAAAGTATAAGAACTTTTTTTTTTTTCTTGAGGAGAATTACAAGTAGTGACTTGACAATTCAGACAGACCCAAAGTGGTAGCAACCTGTCTGTCTTACTCTATGGAATTTGTCAAGCCCTGATCTAAGAATCAGATAGCCTGGAGCTATAAGGCTAGAATAGGGGCCTGGAAATGCCCTGGCAACAATTCTGACATCTCTGTGCTTCCACTGGTCACTGATTACTGTTAATAAAGGTGATAGCAATGGTGATTAGAGTAAGAGTGTCTAACTATTATTAAGTGCTTCCTGCAAGCCAGGTCTGGGGCTAAGGGCCTTGTAGACATTATCTCAAGTGATCTGCACACAACTCTATGAGATGCACATTGTTATTGCCCCATTTTATGGGTAAGGAAATATGTTCAGAGAGGCCACATAGCTAGTAAGTGGCAGAACTGGGCCATGAGCCCAGGTTGCATCTTTATCTTTGAGCATTTTCTCCATCATCTTTTATCATCTCTTGTCATCTCTTAACCAAAGACTTCCTGTCAGTATCAGTCATGCAAGCCTTCAGTTCCAAATATCAATGAAAACAATTTAAATAAATTTGATCTCATTTTAGGTAATTANAAGTGGCAGAACTGGGCCATGAGCCCAGGTTGCATCTTTATCTTTGAGCATTTTCTCCATCATCTTTTATCATCTCTTGTCATCTCTTAACCAAAGACTTCCTGTCAGTATCAGTCATGCAAGCCTTCAGTTCCAAATATCAATGAAAACAATTTAAATAAATTTGATCTCATTTTAGGTAATTAAACCATGTTCTGAAACTTTAAAAATCTAGGTGTGCATATTAGTTTCCCATTGATACTGTAATAAATTACCATAAACTTCGTGGCTTACGACAAGTTTAATAGGTCAGAAGTTCAACAGGAATCTTATTGGGCTAACACCATGGTGCTGACAGCTGTGTTCCTGGAGGTGCTAGGGAGAACCCACTTCCTTGCTGTCCCCGGCTTCCAGAGACTGATCACAGTCCTTAGCTTGTGGCTGTTTTCAAAGTGCATCGCTCCAACCTCTGCTTCTGTTGTCACATTTCTTCTTCTAACATCGACTCTCTTGCCTCCATAAAAAAGACTCACTGGGCCCACTTGGATAACCCAAGGCAATTTTACCATGTCCATATCCTTAAACTAATCATATCTGCAGAGTCCTCTTTGCTGTACATTTAAGGTAACCTATTCATAAATTCTGGGGATGGGGCTGTGGCCATATTTGTGGGGAGAAGCAAGTGTCTACAACAGTATGTATCAGGGTTGTAGTGAGTAGTAAAGATAAGACGAATAAATAATAAAATTATGGATGAGCGCAGGACTCAGTAAAGAATGCCTCCTGAGATACTTCCCTGGTTAGTGTCTAGCAGAGGGAGGACTGGTCTACAAAGAGCAGGGGAAAGGCAGCCAGGCAGCAGATGCTTTCAACACTACCCTAACCTATCTAGGGCTGTAGTTCGGATGACCTGATGGGAACATCTAGTTTTGTTCTCCATCAAAACCTGAAGCCATTTTGTAATCCCCCTCCCACAGAGCATCTACAGGTTATGACTCAACTTTCTTTGAGAAGTTTTCCTGCTGGAAGAGAATGCACCCACCTGGCCAACGTTTGATACTGATGTTACCTCTTGTAAATTGCCGTCATCAGTCTCTTGTGGGTTAGATGCAGTGACTCAGCACTGTCAGGACTGATAAACTCAAAGGCATGGATGAGGAAGGGTAATCGAGGAAGTGCCACCCTTGGGAGGGTTCTTGGGGCCTGTCAGCTGGCCCAACCCTGATGATGCCAGACACTGCCTTCTAGAGGTAGGTACTTGATTCCTGGTTACTTAGAGAAACTAGCAGTGAGGCTTATGTCCAGCTTTTCTAAACATGAGATTTAGACAATGATTCACCATGTTTACCCCAGGTTCCATAGCCACTTTTAACAAGGAAATTGTATAAAATAAAGCTTACTAGAAAAAAATCACAAGAAGAAATAAAATATTCAAGCAACAAGGTGCTATGATGGAGGGAGGGCTGGTAGCATGATTTGAATTCCAACCTTTAAGTCCCTGTGTGATCTGGGACAAATGTCTTTCCATCTCTGAGCCTCAGTTTTTTCATCTGCATAGTAAGGACCATGGTCTAAATCCGCGAATCTCAACGGGATGGGACATCAGAACCACTTAGGGAACTTTCAGAGGCTGTCAATGCCCAGGCCTCATTGGAGTTGGGAATCACTGTTTCTGAATGAACCAAGGTCTTTTCCACACCTTCTGTCACTCTGTGAAAAGTGTGGAATTTTTCAGTGAAAATCTGGGTTCTGGGGGTTCCCTGGAAGTCCATTGGTTAAGGCTGTACTTCCAATGAAGGGGACATGGGTTCAGTCCCTGGCTGGGGAACTAAGATCCCACATGCTGTGTGGTTGCATCAAAAACAATTTAAAAAATCTGGGTTCAAATTTATTGGAGGCACCCATCCTCTTACTGGATAGCAAATTCAGCTGAACAAGGAAATTAAAATTGAGTGCATACTATCTACAAGTCACTAAACTAGATACATTGGGATGCCTGCAAAGATCTTACTGGGTGTCAGCTAGGTGGCCATGTACTCAAATAATTATAGGTAAAAAGGAGTGGACATTGTTTCTTTTAAAATTCATCATACCCATGTATTAAATGAATAATTCCTTTTAGCTCTACTGAACTTCTTTTTCCAAGAGTTTAGAGTCTGAGTTTTATATATCTCTGCAAGGGCTGTCTCTTATACACATCTAGATGTGTATAAGAGACAGGGTGATAACATAATGTAGTTACAGTGTCCCTACAGTACAGGGGAGACCTGCACCAAGCTCTTCATGTACCAGACGGTTGATCTCTTTAGTTCCCAGCTCACTGTTGAATCCTCAGGACCCAGAAGATGCTCTGAACATAGCAGAGGCTCATTAAACAATTGTGGGAGGCGAAGGGAGCCTGGGGAGGTAGAAGTTGCCAAAGTATGAAGAACTCAGGCACCATTTGGAGGGACTTGGATTGTTTTCCCTTTGGGGGTAATGTGTTTAGTCTCTTAGTCATGTCTGACTTTTTGCCACCCCCTTCCTGTCTTCAGTCTTTCCCAGCATCAGGGTCTTTTCCAATGAGCCTGCCATGGGATTTCCCAGGCAAGAATACTGGAGTGGGTAGCCATTCCTTTCTCCAGGGGATCTTTCCAGCCNGTTGTGGTTTGATTGAGTGAATAGATGAAGAGCCGTCATGTTTTCTATTTACAGATGAGGAAACTGAGGCTCCAAGAAGCCAAGTGACTTTCCCACGGTCAACTAGCTAGTCAATTGCAAATATGGGATTCTCTCTGGCTCCTAGCTTAGGAGGTTGACGGAATGGGCAAGGGTCATTCATCTCCCGTCAGGCACGGCAGAGTGGCACTGTGACTCCCAAGACAGAACCTTGAGTGTTACCTCTCCTGCTCTCCTCACCCCACTTCTTTCGGCTGAGATGTCTTGGGAAGATCTGTGCACATATCATACTGTCTTATCTGTACGTTCATGTCCACCCAACCCTACCCTAACCCAGAATGGGAGCTGCCTAAGCACAGCGCCTGGGCCTTCCCAGCTGTATCTTTAGTATCCGGCACACCGCCTGGCATGTTATATGTACTCCACTTGTTCTCAAGGACAGGGTGATTGACTGATGGGTGAACCTTCCTGCGGCAGCTCCAAGTGTCTTTTGTATGTGACATGCTTGGTGCGAGGTCAGAGGGAAGCTCCTCTAAGCCAGGTGTGGCCCAGAGTGGAGCCTGTGCGAGGGCGGTGTCGACGGTGTCGGGTGTGGGGTGCCGTTCCGGGGACTGGGAGCCCCTGAGGACAGAGCCTGTGGGAAACCTGCAGGTCTGGACTGTGGGATCCTCCTGCGCAGGAGGGGCTTGCTATGGTCTTCTCATCCAGCCTCTTGCTGTGTTACATGAGGACACGCTGCTCCAAAGGCAAAGGGACTGCCTGATCCCAGGCTCCACCCCCAGCCCAACCCGGTTCCCAAGGACTTGCAGAACCAGCTGGGGAATTAGAGAGCTCACTTCCCAGTCATCAGAGGACTCCCGCATGGGTCAGAGCCGGGTCACAAAGATAGCCATCAAGCTCGCTCCTTCTTCCTCACACTCTCTGGGCCAGGGCAGTGTCTGCCCTTAGGACTGTCATCCGGACAGGCACCAGCAATTCTCTGGCAGAGTACTGACACTCACCTGTCACCTGGGGTCATTCTTTCCCTTCCTCTGGGCTCACTGATGTCATATAAGGCTGCAGGGTTATGTGAGGGACAGAGCTGCTCAAAGGTTGGCCTTATCATCATCACCAGTATTTGATTATGGTTACATTACTATTATTAGCTTATATTTCTATAGTACTTTATGGCTCACCAAGTACTTTGCTACATGTGATCTCATTGGACTGAGTGGCATATAAGTGGCTTTCATTTTAGAGATGAGAGAATGGAGATTCGGAAGAGGAATGTGACAAGTCCAAAGTTAGTATGGCAGAATGGAAACTCAAGAGCAGATGTCCTTGTTTTATATTCAGTTTTATCCCACTGTCCTCACTCAGCTCAACTGATTCTTTTTCCACTTTAGGGTTGGTAATGGAGCACNATATAAGTGGCTTTCATTTTAGAGATGAGAGAATGGAGATTCGGAAGAGGAATGTGACAAGTCCAAAGTTAGTATGGCAGAATGGAAACTCAAGAGCAGATGTCCTTGTTTTATATTCAGTTTTATCCCACTGTCCTCACTCAGCTCAACTGATTCTTTTTCTACTTTAGGGTTGGTAATGGAGCACCACTGGCCCTCAAGTCTTCCATTTCTAATAGAATACACCCCCATCACCCATGTCTCCTGGATCCCAGAAAGAAACATGGCACCTCTGTGGTTGAGGCCCACGGTGCTCCTGAGATGAGTTCCTTCTAGGGTGCTGGGGTTGGGGGTGGGGAACTTGTGGGAAAGATGCATTGAAAACCCCAGGAAGTGACAGAGCTGGGATGACCTAAGAGTGAAGGATTAGAAGCTCTCATCATGTGCCACAAGGGCGCTTCATTAGCCGTCAAGTTTTCTGATTCAGGAGACTTTCTGCTCCGGGAAATGAAAACTTGTGTCCCACAGCCTCGGGATTAGTGGGAGATGGTCTCTGTTGTGGGAAGCTGGCTTTTAGCCTCTCACACAGGGTATCCAGGTGCTGACAGAGACTCACACTGTTCTCAGCCAGCTCGGTGGTAGCTGATGCCAACAGTGGCACATGGCTCTCCTCTCACCCTTCCTTCTCTCCTTCTCTCCTTCCTTCCTCCCTTTCTTCCTACTTCTATTCCGCCCCACCGCCTCCTTCTCTTCCTTCCTTCCTTCCTTCTTTCCTCCCTTCATCTTCCCACAAACATTTAATGAGCCTCTACTAGGTAGCACTAGTGGTAAGGAACCCACCTGCAAATGCAGGAGACATAAGAGACCCAGGTTCAGTCTCTGGGTTGGGAAGATCACCTGGAGTAGGAAATGCAACCCACTCCAGTATTCTTGCCTCTCCAATCCCACGGACAGGGGAACCTGGCAGGCTTCAGTTCATATGGCTGCAAAACAGTCGGACATGACTGAAGTAACTAAGCCTTAGCACTATGTTCAGATCATCTTCTGGGTCCTGGGGATTCGGCAGTGAACTGGAAACCTAAAGGGATCAGCCACCCGGTACATGAAGAGCTTGGTGTGGAGTCTGAGCTCTCTCTGCCACAGAGAAGCTCTGAGCACTCGGGATATTGTGATACCTGCCAGGAGCTGAGAGGAGTTCAGAGAGCTGGCCTCACCTAGAGGAATCCCGCAGAGCAACTTCCGAGGGAGGGCAGTCACTGAACCCACCACGTCAGAGTCCCAGCTCCTGGTCCCCTCAGGCCGCAGTCCAGTGGGGAGGTCAGTCTCAGGCACCAGGAGTGACTTTCCCGTCACCTCTCAAAGTCTGTGGGGTTCCTGTCCCTCAGCTGGGCAGCGGGCAGTGGAGTGGCCACACTGTCAGGCACTGCCAGACTGTGTCCTCGCGTTACAGCTCCCCAGGTCCTCCTTCAGTGCAGCTGTGGCCAGCGAATCAGGCGTTTCCATCTCTTTCCAGAGATGGAGAGGATTAGGGCTGGAGCGCCGGTCCTGACTTCTGGAGCCAGTTTCATCCTCTCAATGAGGAAGGATGAGTCAGACCTTTGACAGATTCCTAGGTGACCCAGATTGTCTAAGAATCACTCCAGCAGGATCTGACATCCCCCTATTTATCTAGAAAGGATCCAGAATTTCCAGGGTGTAAAGTTTCCTCATTTGCCCAGCTCCCGGGGAGACCAAGGCAAACGTGCTGCAGATAAGTGACTTCAGTCACAGTTTCCAGTGAATCAGGCTGAGTCAAGGTCAGAACATGCTCTGCAGGGACTATGACAGCCCCGTGGGCCTCCTCCCTCCCTGACAGTGATGATGAGCTCATTCCTCCCTTCCTTCTTCACTCAGCAAGTATTTTCTGAATGCTGTGTGCTCTGCATTAAATCCTTGAGGACACAGTGGTGGACGGTGTGAGGCATCTGCCCCCGAGGAACTCTTTCAGGAAGTCTGAGCATCTGTTAGGTGCCAGCCTTTGTGACATCCCCCAGGCTCACAGAGTGAACACTCAGATGCTAATGTGAACAGTCTCAGAATCCAACAAGGGAGGCCAATTATGAGCACAGGGCACAGCAGATGCCCTGTAAGAGAGGCCCTTCATTACAGGGTGCTGGTGATGGGGTCCCACTGGGGCAGGTGTTTCACAGGATGGTCCTTGGGACCATGTAGGAGTGGGGGGCAAAGTGTGTTCTGAGGGTGCATGCAGGCATGTTCAGGGGTGGTGATAACATAATGTAGTTACAGTGTCCCTACAGTACAGGGGAGACCTGCACCAAGCTCTTCATGTACCAGATGGGAGGCCAATTATGAGCACAGGGCACAGCAGATGCCCTGTAAGAGAGGCCCTTCATTACAGGGTGCTGGTGATGGGGTCCCACTGGGGCAGGTGTTTCACAGGATGGTCCTTGGGACCATGTAGGAGTGGGGGGCAAAGTGTGTTCTGAGGGTGCATGCAGGCATGTTCAGGGGTGGTGATAACATAATGTAGTTACAGTGTCCCTACAGTACAGGGGAGACCTGCACCAAGCTCTTCATGTACCAGACGGTTGATCTCTTTAGGTTCCCAGCTCACTGTTGAATCCTCAGGACCCAGAAGATGCTCTGAACATAGCAGAGGCTCATTAAACAATTGTGGGAGGCGAAGGGAGCCTGGGGAGGTAGAAGTTGCCAAAGTATGAAGAACTCAGGCACCATTTGGAGGGACTTGGATTGTTTTCCCTTTGGGGGTAATGTGTTTAGTCTCTTAGTCATGTCTGACTTTTTGCCACCCCCTTCCTGTCTTCAGTCTTTCCCAGCATCAGGGTCTTTTCCAATGAGCCTGCCATGGGATTTCCCAGGCAAGAATACTGGAGTGGGTAGCCATTCCTTTCTCCAGGGGATCTTTCCAGCCCAAGCCCTGGTCTTCTGCATTGCAGGAGGATTCTTTACCATCTAAGCCAGCATGGGAGCCCCACAGAACTATTAAAAAATTGAAATAGGCTCAGATTTACATTTAGACAGATGGCAAGGGTCTGAGGAAAAGAAGCAGTAGAACTGGGAGAGGAGAACCTGGGTGTGTCACTGGATGTGGGATTAGGATGAAGGAGAGGCTAGGATGGCACTCAGTCTTGGGTCTGAGGCCATTTACTGAGGGAACTGACGGGACTGGTGGGGAGGGGGTAGCGATGGTGGATTCTATGCATTGGTTGCTGTCAATGGAACATCATTTTTGCCCTTGAGGGCTAGAATAAAGAACAGGGAGCAGGAGGAGGGAGAGAGGCCCTTACCTGGCAGTAATGGGAGGCACTTGATGGAGGAAACCTAAGGTCTGAGAGGGTCTGTGGATATCGAGGCAGAGGTGAGAAGACCAGAATATGAGTCAGCTTAGTTCAGTCACTCAGTCATGTCTGACTCTTTGCACCTCCATGGACTGCAGCATACCAGGCTTTCCTTGTCCATCACCAACTCCCGGAGCTTGCTCAGACTCATGTCTATCAAGTCAGTGATACCATCCAACTGTCTCATCTTCTGTCATCCCCTTCACCTACTGTCTTCAGTCTTTCCCAGCATCAGGGTCTTTTCCAATGAGTCAGTTCTTTGCATCAGGTGGCCAAAGTATTGGAGCTTCAGTTTCAGCATCAGTCCTTCCAATGAATATTCAGGACTGATTTCCTTTACAATTGATTGGTTGGATCTCCTTGCAATCCAAGGGACTCTCAAGAGTCTTCTACAAAACCACAGTTCAAAAGCACTAAATCTTTGGTGCTCAGACTTCTTTATGGTCCAACTCTCACATCCATACATGACTACTGGAAAAACCATAGCTTTGACTAGACCAACTTTTGTAGGCTAAGTAGTATCTCTGCTTTTTAATATGCTGTCTAGGTTGGTCATAGCTTTTCTTCTAGGGGATGAGTAGAGAGGAGTAAAAAGACATTCTAGAGACTGAATTCCCTGGGTGAAACAACCTTCAGTCCTAGGACAGAGCCAGACATTTCCCCAGATCACTCATTGCATTTGAGTGGAAAAGACTGGCACAAGGGTAGCAGGAAATTTTGGTCATTTCGTCATTAAGCTAGAGACCTCAAGCCTCTGGTAAATTGCTCAGACTCCTATTGCATGACTCAGGCATGCTCCACGTGCCCGCCAGAGCCAGAGCAGGGATGGAGAAGATGCGAAAAAGTCTTGACCTTGCAAGGTCCGGGGGAGTCTGGGGAGAGCTGGCGGTGGTGGGCGTGGTGGAGGAGGAGAGGGGATGAGGGGCAGCTCCAACCTATAGTTGTGAACTCTAGTTTCCCAGATGTGTGAGTGTCTTTCCTTTTTGTTATAGGTAAGATACACTTCCTACTTTATGATTTTTTTATTTGTCAACAGAGTCACTGCTACTTGAAGTTGAATGACGTGGAGTGATGAAGAGAAGACATTATATATATATATATATATGTATATATAATGTATGTTTAAACTTTTAATTTTGTATTGGGGTATAGCCGATTAACAAACAATGTTGCGATAGTTTCAGATGAACAGTGAAGTGACTCAGTCATACATATACATCTATCAATTTCCCCCCAAACTCCCCTACCATCCAGGCTGCCACATAACATTGAGCAGAGTTCCATGTGATATGCAGTAGGTCCTTGTCAGTTACCCATGTTAAATATAGCAGTGTGTACATGTCCATCTCAAACTCCCTAACTATCCCTTCTCCCCATTCTTCCCTCTGGCAACTGTAAGCTCATTCTCAAAATCAGTGAGTCTGTTTTTGTTTTGTAGGTAAGTTCATTTGTATCTTTTTTTTTTTTTTTAGATTCCACATATAAGGGACATCATTCGATATTTGTCCTCTGTCTGACTTACTAAGAGAGGACTATATCTGTCACACATTTCCCAATTCCGTTCATTTTTTAAAATCTCTTTCTTCCTTGCTTTTTTTTTTGTCTTTCCTTCCTTCATCTCTTCTCTACCTTTTTCGCTTCCTTCCCCATTTTCCATGGTTAACCATGCACCCAGTCTGGAGCTAAGCGCCAAGTTTACAGTCAAATGTCTTCAGACCCAGGGTGTGAACATAATCAATTGAGCTTTGTGATCTCAAGAAAGCAGGTGGTGTTTTGGGGTAGAGAAAATCTTTTCCCTAATAGTGGATTCAGGACCTGCCTCACTTTTGTTACAAGTAAGATATAATTCCTACTTTATGATTTTTTATTTTGTCAGCAAAGTCACTACTGCTTGAAGTTGAACGACATGGAGTGATGAAGAGAGGACTATATATATATATCTATCTATCTATATATAGATATATATATATGTAAAGTGGTCACTTTTCATTTCAATAAACCCTGGTTCCTTCTGAGTGCAAAGAGTGGTACAAGGCAGCCCCTGTCAGTTACCAGCTGGGCTCAAGAGTTGGGAACCGTGAGGCTCCCGGGCCTTTGGCATTGAGATTTGTCTGGGCCACGATGTCCCCTTCCTTCCAATTGGCTCTGTTCAGTACGCCAGCCAGGACGCCCATGTTCTCCCAACTTTGGGAATTCAATAAAAAGCTAATGTAGGGTTCTGACTTCCACGGAGTTTATGATGCGGCTGTGCAGGGTGTTGTGAATCACCTGAGACAGTGAGGCTGGCAGGGAGGATGCCTGGAGACCAGATGGGAAGGGAGGTCGAAGCTGAGCTGCAGATGGAGGGTGAGAGGGTACATTGTTCCTGGTACCAGGAGCAAGGAATGTGCATAACTCTCTCCCTGTGCCTCTAGCACCAAGGATGGTGCCTGGTGCTGAGCAGAAACTCAGAACACCTGCAACACGGAACAGAAGCACCAGACACCTTTTTTGGTGAAGCCTTCTCTGATACTTTCAGTGAGTTTAGTATATCTTCACTAAGTGAGATATTTTATTATCCAAGGAACGTGATAATCCACATTTTTCCTCATTGCAGGAAAATTAGAAAATGGCGGTAAGCAAAAGGAGAAAGAAATGCTCAGGATTCGCCACCCAGAAGCACATTCTGTTGACATTCTAATACAGATCCATCCAGACATTTTTTTTCTGTTTATTTACATGTATTATTTATGAATACACAGACATATTTGGAGAGACTTACATAAACAGAATGGCCTTTATCATTTATGCTGTTGTAACTTGCTATAAACTTTACAGAAACTCTCAAATCTACTTTGCTGAAGCTTTGGTCCACAGTCACCATGCGTGCATGCTGAGTCACTTCAGTCGTGTCTGGCTCTTTGCAACCCTATGGGCCATAGCCTCCCCGGCTCCTCTATCCATGCGATTCTCCAGGCAAGAATACTGGAGTGGGGTGCCATGCCCTTCTCCAGGAGATCTTCCTGACCCAGGGATCAAACCCCACATCTCTTGCATCTCCAGCACTGGCAGGCAGGTTCTTTACCACTCGCGCTACCTTGGAAGCCCCCGTAGTCACCGGTCTGCTCCTAGTGGAGCTCACCAGGACCACTCTCAGTGGGCAGGGATGGTGGCCTCATCTCTGGCACTGGCCTGGTTCCCTGTAGGGCCTCAGTGTCAGTGGGAAGCTGAATCAGTTCCCTGCTGAAGACGTTCCACTGATGATGGCAAACATCAGGGCAGACTAAGCAGCCGAGAGGGACAACCCGGCTTCCCAGGGAGTCACGGGTCACACGTCCCTACCGGACACACACTTGGCCTCTGTGTGACCGCTGTCAGTTGCTCTGCAGCCAGCCTCTCCCTGCTGCCTGACCGCAGCGCCCAGCCTCTCCAGCTGGGAAAACAAGGTTCCTCTGTGCACATGCTCCCAGGAGCCTCCTGGGCTATTTTTACTCCTCAGGGTCGTCTCCACCCTGGAAATTGACTTCCTCTCCCAGAGAGGAATCCTCCTTTCTCTGGTTATTTACTCTGGAGGCTCCCACGGCATGCCCGCCTCCAGGCTCCAGCTATGGGAATGCTCCCCACGGAAGAGGAGATAACACCGCTGCTGGCCCGGAGCCCCAGGAGGCGTGCGCTTCCGGGGTCAGGAATCCACAAGCAGGTGGAGCTGAGCAGGCTGAGAACCAAGCGGGAGGTGAAGCTCTTTCAGGAAGTGCTATGTGCACCTGAGGGCCCTGGGCAGCTCTGTGAGTCAGGTTCTGGTGTTCCCGCTTCACTCACGTTGTTGACATGCATTTCATGGAGGTGGTGGTGCCCGGGCCGGCAAGATGATAGCTCTGTGGTTTGAGCCCAGAACTGCTGGAGCACTCCAATCACTTGGGGCAAGAAGAAAACCTTATTTAAAGGCCAGTTTTACACTATCTTTCAAAAGAGGAGTATTTATGGTTTGCTTTTTTTTTTTTTTTTATTGTAGTACAGTTGACATGTAGCATTATGTTTGTTTAAGATGTACAAAGTGTTGATTTGGTACATGTATAGATTGCAATATGATGACCACTGTAGCCTTGGCTAACAATACTACCATGCCACGTAGTTACTGCCATTATTTATTTATTTATTTGTGGTGAGAACATTTAAGATCTAGTCTCTTAGCAACTTCAAAGTATATTATAATACAGTTGACAATATCACTATGCTGTGCATTACCTCCAGAGCTTGCTCATCTTCTAGTTGGAAGTTTGTACTCTTTAACATCTCCAAGATTCCAGCTTCCCTCCACCCCGCCCCCAAGTTCCTAGTAACCACTGTTCTACTCTGCATTTCTATGACTTAAGCTTTTTCAGATTCCACATGTTTAAGTGACATTTTAAAGGTATTTGTCTTTGTGTTTCTGACATCTCAATACAACCCCCCCAGGTTTATTTATGTTGTCACAATAGCTGCAGCTCCCTTGCTCTAGAGCGTGGGCCCTGTTGATGTGGTACACATGCTTAGTTGCCCTGTGGCATGTAGGATCTTTCTAGACCAGGGATAAAACCCGTGTCCTCTGCATTGGCAGGTGGATTTTTAATCACTGGACCCCCAGGGAAGTCTCAGATATCTTTTCGATATGCTGCTTTCCTTTCCTTTGGCTATAAGTCCAGAAGTGAGATTGCTGGATCATAGTTTTATTTTTAACTTTTTGAGGAACCTCGATACTATTTTCCGTAGTGGCAGAACCAGTTTATATTCCCACCAATAGTGCACAGGTTTTTTTCCCACATCCTGGCCAACACTTGCTAGTTCTTGTTTTTCTTTTTTTTTATTATAGCCTCTCTAACAAGTGTGAGGTAATATCTCACTACGGGTTTGATGATGATTTCCCTGATGGTTACTGATGTTGAATATCTTTTCATGAACTTGTTGGCTTTTGAGAGGCTTTCTTTGTATGAATGTTTATTCCTTTTTCTTTGGAAATATGCCTATCAGATTTTCTTCTGTCATTGAGTTGTATGAGTTTTTAGAATATATTTTGAGTATTAACCCCTTATCCAATAAAAGGTTTGCGAGTATTTTCTGCCATTTCATAGGCTGCCTTTCCATTTTGTTGATTATTTCCTGTGCTGAGCGGAAGCAGCTTTGTAATCTGATGTAGTCCCATTGGCTCTGTTGCTTGTGCTTTTGGATCATATTCAAAAAGTTACTGCCAAGACCAGTATCAAAGAGCTTCTTCTCTATGTTTTCTTTTAGGAGCTTTATGGTATCAGGTCCTACGTCTAAGTCTTTAATACATTTTGAGATAACTTTTGCGAGTCGTATAAGACAGAAGCCCAATTTCACTTTTCTGCATGCTATTAACTAGTTTTCAAACACCATTTTTTTTCCAGTTTACTTTTCACAGCATTTAGTTTTTTATTATTTATATATGTTTTATTATTATTATTATATTTTTTACTTTACAATATTGTATTGGTTTTGCCGTATATCAACATGAATCCATCATGGGTGTACACGTGTTCCCAATCCTGAACCCCCCTCCCACCTCACTCCCCATACCATCCCTCTGGGTCATCCCAGTGCACCAGCCCCAAGCATCCTGTATCCTGCATCGAACCTAGACTGGCGATTTGTTTCTTATATGATATTATACAAGTTTCAGTGCCATTCTCCCAAGTCATCCCACACTCTCCCTTTCCCACGAGTCCAAAAGACTGTTCTATATATCTGTCTCTTTTGCTGTCT
>SJYX01013726.1:165352-222715 GCA_006410675.1 Oreotragus oreotragus
GGTCATCACCCCTGGCCTTGGGCGCAAAGTGGCTTCTCCCGGCCGCCCCTGGCCTCGGACGTCAGGTGTCTCTTCCCGGCCGCCACTGACCTCGGATGAGGGGTAGCTCCTCCCGCCGCCACTGACCTCAGACACAGGGTAGCTCCTCTCGGCCGTTCCTGTGCCGTCGCGGCCTGGCACTCTAGGTTGCTGCCCCTGACCTCGGACGTGGGGTAGCTCCTCTCGCCCGCGCTTAGTGCGCCGGCCTGGCTCTCGCAAGCGGCCTGAATGTACACAACAGGTATGGCCTTTTGCTTTGACTTGATGGACCTTTGTCGGCAAAGTAACGTCTCTGCTTTTTAATATGCTGGCTAGGTTTGCCATAGCTTTGCTTTCAAGGAGCAAGCATCTTTTAATTTTATGGCTGCAGTCATCATCTGCAGTGATTTGGGGGCCCAAGAAAATAAAGTCTGTCACTTTTCCATTGTTTCTCCATCTATTTCACAGCTGTGCCAAGTGAGAAACTGCAGGAATATCCCCATCAAAAATTTTTTTTGTTTCTTAGTCAACTGAAATAAAACGAACAATTTTCCTCTTGAAATTAAGTCACTTCCAAGGGAATCCATGCTTCCTATAAAACTGTTTGGGATTACCTCTGCAACCAACAATGCAAATTTATTGGCCTGGACTTGTCTTCCACTGTTTCCAAAACACCCCACCATAGAGCCATCGAGCAAATGACCCACAAGCTGCAGAACAATTATACCAAAGAAATTCTCACACTGTTAAGAAAATGATAGGACCCACAGCAAATTTTCTAACCTGGGGATCTGGCAAAAATCCCTGAGAATCCCCAGGGAATCTGAATTTGGAGGCCAGTGGGACTGGGAAAACGGACTCTTGGAGGGTACAAACAAAACCTTGTGTGTACCAGGAGCCAAGAGAAAGGAACAGTGTATCCACGAGAGACTGAGCCAGACTTGCCTGTGAGTGTCCAGCAATCTCTGGCAGAAGTGTGGGGCGAAGCGGCCTGCTGCAGGGTCAGGGGCATGGAATACAACAGTGGGTGCACAAGTCCTTTTGAAGGAGGTCACCATTATCTTCATTTAAGTGAAAGTTGCTCAGTCGCGTCTGACTCTTTGCAATCCCACAGACTATACAGTCCATGGAATTCTCTAGGTCAGAATACTGGAGTGGATAGCCTTTCACTTCTTCAGGGGATCTTCCCAACCCAGCAATCGAACCCAAGTCTCCCACATTGCAGGTGGACTCTTTACCGGCTGAGCCACAAGGGAAGCCCAAGAATACTGGAGTGGGTGGCCTATCCCTCCTCCAGGGGATCTTCCCAACCCAGGAATTGAACCAGGGTCTCCTGCATTATAGGTGGATTCCTTACCCAACTAAGCTATCAGGGAAGCCCATTATCTTTACTGGGCTTCCCTTGTGGCTTGGCTGCTAAAGAATCTGCCTGCAATGCAGGAGACCTGGGTTTGAGCCCTGGGTTGGGAAGATCCCCTGGAGAAGGGAAAGGCTACCCACTCTAGTATTCTGGCCTGGAGAATTCCATGAACTGTACAGTCCATGGGGCACAAATGAGTGACTTTCACTTTTATTTCACCATAATTTGGCCACAGGCCAAACAACATGGAGGGAACACAGCCCCACCCATGAACATAAAATTGGATTGCAGATTTACTGAGCATGGCACCACCCACCAGAACAAGAACCATTTTCCCCCAAAGTCAGTCACTCCCATCAGGAAGCCTCTTATCCTTATCCATCAGAGGGCAGACAGAATGAAAACCACAATCACAGAAAACTAACCAAACTGATCACAAGGACCATAGCCTTGTCTAACTCAATGAAACTATGAGCTATGCTGTGTAGGGCCACCCAAGACAATGGGTCATGGTGGAGTTATGACAAAACATGGTCCCCTGGAGAACAGAAAAGCAAACCACTTCAGTATTTTTGCCTTGAGAACCCAGGAACAGTATGAAAAGGCAAAAAGATATGACACTGAAAGATGAACTCCTGAGGTCAGTAGGTGCCCGATATGCTACTAGAGATCAGTGGAGAAATAACTACATAAGAAATGAAGAGATGGAGCCAAAGCAAAAACAATGCTTAGCTGTGGATGTGACTGGTGATGGAAGTAAAGCCCTATGCTGTAAAGTACAATATTGCATAGGAACCTGGAATGTTAGGTCCATGAATCAAGATAAATTGGAAGTGGTCGAACAGGAGACGCCAAGAGTGAACATCAACATTTTAGAAATCAGTGAACTAAGATGGACTGGAATAGGCTAATTTAATTCAGATGACCATTATATCTACTACTGTGGGCAAGAATCCCTTAGAAGAAATGGAGTAGGCTTNGGAACCTGGAATGTTAGGTCCATGAATCAAGATAAATTGGAAGTGGTCGAACAGGAGACGCCAAGAGTGAACATCAACATTTTAGAAATCAGTGAACTAAGATGGACTGGAATAGGCTAATTTAATTCAGATGACCATTATATCTACTACTGTGGGCAAGAATCCCTTAGAAGAAATGGAGTAGGCTTCACAGTGAACAAAAGATTGTGAAATGCAGTACTTGGGTGCAGTCTCAAAAATGACAGACCTCTGTTCATTTTCAAGGTAAACCATTCAATATCACAGTGATCCTAGTCTATGTCCCAACCACTAATGCCAGAGCTGAACAATTCTATAAAGACTTAGACCTTCTAGAACTAACACCAAATGGCATTTGGTACTACTTTGGAAGTAAAGACCTCAAGGGAGCTGAAGGTTGTGGGAGCCATCCGACCCTGTGCATCTCTGAATGTGAAAGGACCATGTGTATCAGAAAACGAGCTTGGCGTCAGTGGTACGAGTCAGTGGAAAATCTGTGGCCTGGATCCCACAAGGACACTCGCACCTACTTTCAAGTAGTCAACCAGCACAACGCCCGGATCCTGCAAGGAGGCCGAGGCTCCATCCAGTTCGTCACGCGCTCCCAGCACTCCAGCACCCAGCGGCGCATTGGTGTGACCACCGTTGCCCACAATCGGGCAGATGTGCAGAGCCAGCTGAAGCACATCAAAGCGGCATTTGACCAGGAGGTGGCTGCGATGCTGATGGCGCGGCTGGGAGTGTTCCGAGCCGAGTCGCAGGAGGGTCCAGACATGCTCTGGTGGCTGGATCGACAGCTCATCCGGCTGTGTCAGAAGTTTAGAAGAAGACCTCGTGTCATTTAGGTCATCGGATTCCTTCTCTCTACACCCTCAGTTCATGTTCCATCTTAGAAGGTCTCCATTCCTTCAAGTCTTCAACAACAGCCCTGACGAGTCACTGTATTATCGGCACCACTTTGCCTGGCAGGATCTCACCCAGTCCCTCATCATGATCCAGCCCATCCTGTATTCCTACTCCTACCACGCGCCCCCAGAGCCTGTGCTCCTGGACAGCAGCAGCATTCTTGCTGACAGAATTCCGCTCATGGACACTTGCTTCCAAATTGTCATTTATCTTAGTGAGACCATAGCCCAGTGGCGGAAAGCAGGCTACCAGGACATGCCCGAGTAGGAAGACTTCAAGCACCTCCTGCAGGAGTCCCCGGACGACGCACGGGAGATCCTGCAGGCGCGGTTCCAGGGGCCGCGATGCATTCACATGGAGCACAGGGGCAGCCAGGCTTGACTTCTTTTGTCCAAAGTGAATCCGTCTCAGACACACAATAACCTGTATGCTTGGGGACAGGAAACAGGAGCACCCATCCTCACTGATGACGTCAGCCCACAGGTGTTCATGGATCATCTGAAGAAGCCGGCTGTCTCCACTGCTTGTTGAGTTAAGGATATGGGCAGGAAATGGAAGAAAACTTTGTCACTTTGTGTTCACAATTGCTTATAAAGGCTTAACATTCCTTTTACTTTGTCAGTGGATTTTAATAAATAATCAAAGGAAGTCTTTAGATTTTAATTTATTTGTATTCCTTATCTGTGCCCTTTTTCTTACTTCATAGAATTCTAAGGTCATAAAGATTTTGGTATCGGTAGGTGTTTATATGCATTTTGTATCCTAACTTTTAGAGTCTGTATAAAATCAGAGCTAATGTATTTTGCCAACTTGCTTACATGAAAATCATAATGGTCAGAAAGGCAATAAATCTGGATGAAGAAAAAAAAATAAAGATTTCCTTTTCACCATAAGAGACTGGAATGCAAAAGCCGGAAGCCCCTTTTTATAGTGATGCTTAAATAACCTGCCTGAGTTTGCAGATCTGGAAATCGGTGCCAGACAGTGTCCAGCTTAGAGCTGAGGTATTTCTCCCTGTTTTACTTCCTCTCACTGCAGTTTTCATTGTGAATACACCATATTTTGACTAACCTTGTCAGCTAACTAAACTTTGATGACTTTAGTGGGGACCTAACTTGCCCTCAGGACATTGTTTGCAGGGTTCCATCGCAGGCTTGCAAAACCTATGTCTTCCGCCCCCACAACCCCAATCAGGTTTTCTATACAAAAAGGATTTTCTCAGGCTGGATGCTCTTTTCTTAGAGTCTACCAGAACCTAGGCTTCACTTCTGGCAACTTCCACTTCCATCGAAGTCTAGTTCTCCAACTTCACCCTCAGCATATACCCAGTCCTGCCACCCTACCGTGGGCAGACCACAGATGCCTTCTTTAGGACCACATGTGGAAAGAGAAGCCATTCTGAGACTTCTGCCCTTCCAAAGGGATTATTATTGCTGAGTCAGTGCTCTTTGTGAGTTCTTTTGGTCCATCAAGTTCAGGTAAGGAGAGAAGCCAACCACCCACATCATCTGCATGGGGCCTGCCTCAAATAGCATCACTGAGACAGCAAGCATTCCTAGTCCAGACTGTGGCATCAACTGGGTCTCCCTGGCGGCTCAGTGGTAGAGAATCTGCCTGCTAATGCAGGGATGCAAGGTCAGTCTCCAGGTTGGGAAGATCCCCTGGAGAAGCAAACAGCAACTCACTCCAGTATTCTTGTCTGGGAAGTCCCATGGACAGAGGGGCCTGGTGGGCTACAGTCCACGGAGCTGCAAAGGGTTGGACACAACTTAGTGACTTAACAGCAGTAACAACATGGCATCATCCAAGAATGAAAAGTCCCATTAGATAGTTGGCCTGGGCTTGGCACTTTACTTTGGATCTCTTTCTTTATTCCAAAAGGTCCATTTAATTTCCATGTTGGGAATTTCCCCTCCATTTCCTATACCAAAGAGAAGAGAGTACTTCCCTTCGCAGAGGTCTAGAACCCTACTGACTGAGCTTGGGAAATCAGGAACATAGCAGAGCTGCTTGTGAGAATGACAGGCATTGAGTGAATCGTTATCTTAGTTAGAGGCCAGCAATTCTCAGGGGATCTTCCTGTGGGTTAATACTTGACATACTTATGGAGGGAGGAATTGGGTCCTTGGGATGTGAGGGGAGGGTAGTCACCTGTGCCCCTTGGGAAAGATGCTATCAGCATCCTGCCCTTGGTTGGCATTGCCTGATGCCAGGTCAGAGCTGAACCTGTATAAAAGGCAGAAGCTCCTGGCAGCACCTCAGTCCACCTGCCTCCAGAGTAATCTGCTCCAGTGTTGAACCAGGTAGAGGACCAGGAGGGACTCTGGGTGCTGGTGCTTTGGACAGAGAGAAGCCCTGGGTGGAGGCTGAAGACAGTCTTGAAGGAAGACAAGTAGAAAAGTGGATTTGGCAGAGAAGTTTCTGCTGGAAAGGGGAGGGAGGATTAGGAGAAGGAAAAGGATTGGCATCTTTCTGAAGCTGCAAAAAGTTCATTTGAAATTATGGAGTTCTTAGGTTGAAACTCTTTGCATATCTCTTGTAACTCATTTGGGGAGGCTGGGTTTTAAAATCTGATCACCATATAGAAGAAATCTTGTGACATTATAGCTCAGTTTTAAATGTAAGGAAGTTTTTTGGGTTAGTTGAATTTAAAATTTCTCAGTTTTCTTCCAGCTCCATTCAGTTCCTGCCAAGATGTCCTGCCAGCAAAACCAGCAGCAGTGCCAGCCCCTGCCCAAGTGTCCCCCCAAATGCCCACCCAAGTGTGCTCCCAAGTGTCCTCCCAAGTGCCCAGCCCTGTGTCCCCCTCCAGCGTCTTCCTGCTGTGCCCGCAGCTCCGGGGGTGGCGGCTGCTGCAGCTCTGGGGGTGGCGGCTGCTGCAGCTCTGGGGGTGGAGGCTGCTGCAGCTCTGGGGGTGGAGGCTGCTGCCTGAGCCACCACAAGCTTCGCAGATCTCTTCGACGCCGACACCAGAGTGCTGGCTGCTGCAGCAGTGGAAGTGGCCAGCACTCTGGGGGCTCCGGCTGCTGCTCTGGGGGGTGTTCCTCTGGGGGCTGCTGCTGAACTGGGTCGTGAAGACCAACCGAAGAGCAACACCGCAGGATTCAAAGAGCTGATGACCTTCCCAGCCTGAGTCTTCTCTTTTTCTGGCTTGGAAGATTGGAAGAAGAGAATGGAAGGGCTTCTGAAAATCTCAGAAAGTCCCTCTTCTTCCTGCCACGTTCTTTCCATGGTGAGGTCTAGAGGTTAACCTCTGATACTCACTGGCCTCATTTCCCACTAGATAGTTCTTTGGCGGGCTCAGTATTGGACTTTGGGTTATCACTATAACCATAAAGCTTTTTATTCCTGGTGTCACTGCCTCCTGATTGTTTTGTTCACCTTTCCCACTCCCTATCCACTGCCTCAAGCCATCTTCCCTCCCTTTCTTCTAAATACAAGTCAACACTTAAAAAGTCAGTTTGGGAAACAGGTTTAGCACCAAAACTACTTAGACCTCTGAGAAACAATATTTCCTTTTATGATCTGAAGGAGGGAACTTTAAGCTTGAAGGAAAGAATCACATTGGAGACCATTACTCTGACACAAGCTTCCCATGAGAAGGGTTGGGAACAAGATTTTCCAAAAGGACATGGTGGGACCCAGAAAGGTCACAGTGAGATGACTCTAAGAGGGTTTCCTTCCAGCATTGTTGATTATTTAAAAAAAAAACAAAACACACAACTTTTATTTCCTAGTCACAGGCAATAAGATCACGCGAAGTGGGCTCCAGGGAATAAACACTTTTACTTTACTGATTATTATAATCCTGGGTGCTTCTGTTAATTAACTAGAGAGGAGAGCTGATGGAGGTTAGTTTCTGGGCGATGAGTTTAGGAGGCAGGTATGGAATTTCTGAGTCCATTTCCTCTGGCTCCTGAAAGCCAGAGTTTGAGTCTGAGTGGGGAACCAAGAGGGGCTTCTCAGGTGGATCAGTGGTAAAGAATCCACCTGCCAGTGTAGGAGATGTAGGAGACCCGGGTTCAATCCCTGGGTCAGGAAGATCCCTTGGAGAAGGAAATGGCAACCTACTCCAGTATTCTTGCCTGGGAAATCCCATCGACAGAGGAGCCAGGCGGGTTATAATCCATCGGGCTGCAAAGAGTCAGACATGACTAAGTGAGCACAGGGAACCAACAAGGATTCCTTCCTCTGCACCACTTTGGTTGGGGTTAGGGGGTGATGTGTGTGAGGAGGCGATGGAGGCAAGAGCCCCGGGAGCTTCTGTCACTGGGTTGGGTTTTTCCTTTAGGAATAGGCTGATTCCTTCAGGAAAGACTCAAAAAAGTTAGTGATAGAAATAATTCTGAATCAGCCTTTTATGTTCAAGATGAACAATTAGCCCTTCCTTCGATACGAGTTAGAGGTGACGGGTAATGAACGTTAGTGTATGAGGCTATAGCAAGTCCACACAGTGAGCATGTACTTGCCCAGATCGTCTCCCAGAGGAGGTCCTGTCTCCATCTTGTTACTCCAATACTTCCTTCTCTTTCCTACCATTGGCCTCACCTCTCTAATATCTCATCTGTACTCACTAACAGGTGGCCCTAGGTACATGCAACCTGTTAATCAGGCTCTAAAGCCATGTTAAACGAAATTGGTATCTTTTCGTGACTTGCCTTTCCTTGTCTGCCACACCCAGCTCACTCATCCCCAAACCTGTCTCCCCATCAGCTCTTGACTTCTTAGTGCTGGATCTCTCTTTTACCTTACATTCACGGTTGTGGGCAGCTGCACTGCTTAAGAAGCAGTTCTGGTACCAGTTAGCCTCCAAAGTCTCTCCCAGTTCTTAAAAGTTGGTTATTCTGTATGTGTGTTAGTTGCTCAGTTGTGTCTGACTCTTTGTAACACATGGACTATAGCCTGCCAGGCTCCTCTGTCCATGAAGTTTTCCAGGCAGAATACTGGAGAAGATCCCCTGGAGTGGGTAGCATTTCATTCTCCAGGGGATCTTCCCAGCCCAGGGACTGAATCTGTATCTCTTGCATTGCAGATGGATTCTTCACCATCTGAGCCACTAGGGAAGCCCTAGATATTCTAAAGGCACCATTTTTGATGGACACCTTGGACCTTGGGACAGGTCTCCTAGCCTCCCTCCACCCTCTTTCGCCACACTTCCTCCCTTCCTTTCTCTTTCTTTCCTTCCTTCCTCCTTCTCTTTTCCTTCCTCCCTTCCTTTTTCTTCCTTCTTCCCTTCTTTCTTTCTCTTCACATCGGGCAGTGGCCCCAGGGAGAACCTATCTTCAAAGGGAGTTTGAGATGAGGTCAGGAGCAGAGAGTCTCACAATCTGACTTCGTATTTGTCACCTGGACCAGTATCCTGCATGAGTTTTTCTTTTAGGTCCATCAGGGCTATATGGGAGGATGATAGATAACCTGACTGCATTCACAGCTTTCCTGGTCTTAACTGTTCCATAACTTTGCTTGGGTTCTTCTTCTTGTCTTCAGTGACAGAGAGGAATTGCCACTGAGATTCCCACAGGCACATCTCCACCATCATCTTCACTCAGTCCCACCTGGAAGCATTTGGATGAAACCTACCAGGCTTTTCCCATAAACTGCAGTCTTCCTTGAGGGGCTAAGGACCAAGATCCCAAGAGATGTGAACCAAGATACCAACTAGACTACAAACGACCATCTAGATAACTGCCTTGGGATGCGTGTGTGAACAGGGGAACAGTGTGTGTGTGTGTTTATGTGTATGACTGTACACTGTAGAAAAGGGCAAAGAGAACAGTCCCAAGAGAGGGCCAGACCTCTCCTCACTTGGGCCCCCAGGCCCTGTCTTAGCACACACACAGCCCTCCCAGCTATGAACAGAGTCCTATTTGGAAAGTAAACATGCTACAGCAATCCTGGCACCTCTGTGAGGTGACTTGAATACACACGTGCATCACCTACGGGGCTACCTGAGTGATGAATGTCTCTGGGATGTGTCAGCTGACCACGTCTGTTGGGAAATGGGCCCCTCCCAAGAGCCAGTGCCTAACTGGGTTCTTATAAAAGGTTCTCTGGCTGGACACTGCTCAGTCCACTGCCTAGCAGGTGGCCCACTCCAGCTGGAAAACTGAGTGAGTCTTCTAGCGAAGCCAGGGTCTGGTAAGTCTCCAAGTGGAACTTGGGGGAGGAGGATGGGAAGAGTTGAAGACAGAGGGGAGGAGAAGGCAGAACACAGCTAGCGGGGAGATGTAGGAGGAAGGCCCTGGAGAGGGCCCCAAGCTTCAAGTGAGCTGACCTTGCCCTCAGTGAGCACATAGAAGCTGGATTGGGGGTGGGGGGCTGACGGTTACAGAGCACGTCTACAGCAGAGATGTGACTCTGCTAGAACCCAGACCTTTGGCTCCCTGGACTGTGATGTATTTCCATCCTTTGCCCCACTCTCCTTTTCCTATGGCCGTGGGGGATGACAGGCATAGGCCAGGACATGCTTCTGGCGTTTGTGGACCCTTTAGACCCAAATGATTGGGACAGACAGATGCATGTGTGACTTGAGTATTTTCTAACTGTCGTCGCTTAGTCACTTAGTCGTGTCTGGCTCTTTGCGACCCCGTGGACTATAGCCCACCAGCCTCCTCTGTCCATGGGAATATCGAGGCATGAATATTGAAGTGGGTTGCCTTTCCTTCTCCAGGGGATCTTCCCCGACCCAGGGATCTAACCTGAGTCTCCTGCTTGGCAGGTGGACTCTTTACCACTGAGCTACTTGTGGAAACCCCATTAGTGTTAATGCAGTGCTGATGGCTAGGTGAACACCACTTGAAGCCCTATGGCTACAGACAAGTGGCTGAGGGGAAAAGAGACGGGAGAAGATTTTGGACTGAATCAGACAGAAAAATTGCCACAATATCCTTTCTTTTCCACTGTAAAGAACTTGGGTGGCCCTTACTCTAGTCTGAGTAAAAGGGTAACCATTGATTTCTTTTCATAGGCTGTAGCTACTCGAGGCAGGTTTTACTCAGGGGAAACTCACTCACTGAAATACCTGTTTGGGGGTTTCCTTTGCTTCCCCTTTTTCTTGCTGTGTGTGTGTGTGTGTGTGTGTGTGTGTGTGTGTGTGTGTTTTCCTTCCTGGCATTAGGCCAGGCTCACGTGCTCACAGAGTCACATCTCAAAAGCCCCGTTTGGAAAGAAACAGAACTCGCATAAGAAAAGCTGCTTCTCTTTCAGGTTCTCCGTGAAGATGTCCTCGCAGCAGAGCGCCAAAGGCTCTTCGCAGGGCCCCTCCCCTTGTCCCGCCCCGGCGCCCGCCCCGGCGCCCGACACCGCCTCCTGCAGCTCCGGCTGCTGCGGGAACGGCTGCTGCGGCAACGGCTGCTGCGGCAACGGCTGCGCCGGCTCCAGCGGGGCCTCCGGCTGCTGCGGGGACTGTGGCTGCGGCGGCTCCAGCTCCGTCGGTTGCTGCTGCTTCCCCAGGCGGCGCCGCCGGCAGGGGAGACGCGGCTGCTGCTGCGGAGACAGCTGCCAGAGGTCCCAATACTCCAGCTCCTCTGGCTGCTGCGGATGCTGAGGCCGCTTCCATACCCTCGCGAGAGCTGCTCCCACCCCGCGTCTGCGCCCCTCCGTACCGCGCTCCCCTGTGAGGCGGGGCCGCAGAGTTTGCCTCCCTGCAAAGCTAACCGCTCTCGGATGTTCGGACACCCACTCTGTATTTAGCCTCACAAAGCTCCCCGACCCACGTGTGTTTTTTCTCCTTGGGAACCTGAAACCCGTGGGTGGACTTGACTGTCTGCATGGGCTTGCACACAGTTGGCGCTCAATAAATGCTTACTGATTTGATTGTTGTTTGAAGACATGTCATAATAAAGCTTCTGCCTCCTGAGAACACTCCTTTTGTTATTTGTTCTTTCGTTTGTGTATTTATCATCATGTTCTGTTACTCCATCCTCTCCGCTCAGCTCTGGCTTGGGAGATTCGTAAATGTCTGCTGCTGCTGCTGCTGCTAAGTCGCTTCAGTCGTGTGCGACTCTGGGCGACCCCAGAGACGGCAGCCCACCAGGCTCCCCCGTCCCTGGGATTCTCCAGGCAAGAACACTGGAGTGGGTTGCCATTTCCTTCTCCAATGCATGAAAGTGAAAAGAGAAAGTGAAGTTGCTCAGTTGTGTCCGACTCTTTGAGACCCCATGGGCTGCAGCCTTCTAGGCTCCTCCATCCATGGGATTTTCCAGGCAAGAGTACTGGAGTGGGGTGCCATCGCCTTCTCCTTGTAAATGTCGGGAAACTGAAATTCATGCCTGCAGAAGAGTGGCTTTCTGGTGCTTAATCTTGATAGCAGAAGTCACATATGGGGCCAGACAGTGTTCTGAGGGCTTTATGGGACATACATCATCTCACAGTGACTCAAAGAGGTAGGTGCTGTTAGCCCCATTTTATAGAAGAGAAACTGAGGTTAAGGAGCTGGTTGAAAGACATTCAGCCAATGCATGATGGACAAACCAGGACTTATGCTCCTAACTGCTCTGCTTGGTCCTGGAAAGCCTTCCAGAGCCTTGCTCCATGGAGGTGCTCACTCTCCTATCCATCAGGCACAAGTAGCTGTGGGGCAAAGGTTTGGATCTGCAGTTCTTAAGGGGCTTTGGAATCAGGTGAACTGAGACTTAACTTTTGGTACAGAGGATCACTAGCCAACTGTTTTGCCAGTTGGCAAAGCCTGCCTGTCCTGCAGCTGAGGTCCAACAGAGAGCCATGGGTTTTCGGGACCCTGCAGGATAAGTGCCGGGCACGGAAATGTGGGAATGTCGTTCCCTAGAGGTGACGGCTGTGATGGAGCCATCCTGAGTAGCTCCGATACCCCATCCAGTCATTTCAGGAAGAGAAAACACAGCAGTGTCCTCTGTAGAAGTGTCGCTGGGCTCACAAGGGACGAGGCGATAATAACGGTGCTAATAATAGTGGCAATAGTTACCATTTGTTGGGCATTCACTCTGTTCTCATGCTTCCTTGGCCACAAGGTTAGTCGTGTTGCATATAATATCTCATTTAAATCCTCACGATAATCTCAATCTATAGACATGAAGTTCCCTATGTTTTAGGTGATGATGAAACTGGGGATCTGTTTCAGTGACTTGGCCAAAACTGCACAGCTAGTGAAAGTCCGAGGCACCCAGATGGTGAGTGAGGGTGATGAGATTTGAACTGGGGTCTGTCTGACTCCAAAGTCCATCTTCTCAGACTCAAGGTGTCATATTCTCCTGCTTTAGAAATGACCATCACACTCTGGCCTCTGAAGACACACCCAGGCTCTTAGAAAATTGAAGCTTGGCTTCTTGGCTGCTGCTTCACCCATGATCCAGTGACTGGTAAACTCTGTCACAGCATCCACCCAGCCCAAGTTATTTGCTTAGAAGCAAGGTCAGAAACGTTTCATTGATTCATCCAGGATATTTAAAGTTGAGACTCAATGACCCCTGTCAGGAAGGCTCTGAAAGGCAGTCCCACTCTGGATGGGAGGGGCCCTTGTTTCCATCTCTTAGACTCTGTAGTTTCCAGTAGGAGATGATTTGTGGAAATTGTTTACAAACAAATGACATCACCCATGGACCTGACACTCCCACACCAGTGATGTGTGTTGAGGCAACAATCCCTGGAACTTGGTGGAGAGGTGACGTGGGAAGGGAGAACTGCCTGACTCAGAACAGACAGATTGGAAAACCAGCCTCAAGGTGGGAGGCGACCCTTAATCAGGAAGCTGAGGCATAGTTTTGGAAAAGAAAGGTGGTGATTCACTGAGAGACATGTGACCCCAAAGGGAGGACATGCCCTTGAACATGAGGCACAAAGATATGAATTAAATGGCTGGCTGTGAGATGGTGGTACTGCCAGGTTCAAGTGTCCCTGACCCCCAGCAGGCCACTGCAGGGAGACTCTGATGAGAGAGGTTTGGGCATTCTAAGAATAGTTCTATTACAGAAACCCAGAGAACTACTTTGGATGGGCTAGAGCTCTTTGCTCATGGCCACATAGCCTTTTCTGATTTCCAACAGCAAGTAAAGCTGTATTAGTGGCACAGACATTCCCTTGGAGGTGGTGGCAGTCACCCCTGGGAATGCTGGACCTAAGGGGAGTTGGCAATATGAAATCCTACTCAAAGGTTGTCACCCAAGTACAGTGTGACAGGCAGAATCAGGTTTCTTATCTTTGGGGAATAAGGCTGAAAATGATCAGTAAGACAGTGACAGCATTGCTGAGAGTATTTTATTCATGATGGATCCAGTTCCTGCTTAATTTATGTTATTACAGTAATTAAAAAGGCAACTTATATAGAACTTAGCAGTTTTTAAGGTGTTTTCACATATCTCTTTTACAGTCTATAAGACGTATTATGTTCTCTGTTTAACAGATTGGGGGAGGCTCTGAGAGTTTACCTGATACACCTGAGGTTATTCAGCCAAGAAGTGGCAGTCTCTGGACTAGAGTTTGTACTGCTCTCCAAGAGAGCCAAATGCCACTTCTTTCTAAAAAACAAAACATAATTGGAGTATAATTTACAATGTTGTGTTAGTCTTAGATGTACAACAAAGTCAGTCAGTTACACACACACATGCATGCATGCTAAGTCGCTTCAGTTATGTCCTACTCTTTGTGACACTATGGATTGTAACCCATCAGGCTCCTCTGTCCAGGGGATTTTCCAGGCAAGACTACTGGAATGGGTTGCCCTAGCCTTCTCCAGGGACTCTTCCTGACCAAGGGATTGAATCCACATCTCTTTATGTCTTGGCAGTTGAGTTCATTACCACTAGTGCCACTTGGGAAGCCCATTCATATATCCATTCTTTCTGGATTTCTTTCACATATAGGCCATTACAGAGTCTTGAGTAGAGTTCCCTGTGCCTTACAATAGGTCCTTACTAGTTATCTATTTTATATAGAGTAGTGTGCATATGCCTTTCCTAGTTTCCTAATTTATTCCTACCAGCTGCGTAGGCCCTGGTAACCACAGTCTGCTTTATGCATCTGAGGAGCCACATCTTAATCTGTACACTGGGATAGCTGAATGTTACTGTTGTTTAGTTGCTAAGTTGTGTCCAACTCTTTTTCAACTCCATGGAATAGAGCTTGCCAGCCTCCTCTGTCCATGGGATTTCCCAGTCAAGAAGACTGAAGTGGGTTGCCATTTCCTTCTCCAGGGGATCTTCCTGACTCAGGGATTGAACCTATGTCTCCTGTGTTGACAAGTGACTTCTTTACCACTGAGCCACCAGGGAATAATGGTACCCAATTAATTATTTAGAGACAATGTTTATTTATTGCTTGTCATTGCATTCCTAGCATTTAAACTGTTCCAAGAACATATTAAAAGTTAATAAGTAAATGGATATTAATTAGTGTATCATGTGTAAAATATTGAATGAAACAATTTTAGGAGATGCACAAATGTATGTCTTGACCACAAGGAGATTATAGTCTGATGTGAGAAACATGGTAAACAAACATACAAGATATGAATGATAATAGCACATACAAGAAATAATGTCACAAATGGATACATGTATTATATACAAATACAGGAAAAATAAAAAACAGAGCAACACATAGATAAGCACTGCTGCTGCTGCTGCTGCTAAGTTGCTTCAGTCGTGTCCGACTCTGTGCGACCCCATAGATGGCAGCCCACCAGGCTCCCCTGTCTCTGGGATTCTCCAGGCAGGAACACTGGAGTGGGGTGCCATTGCCTTCTCCAATGCATGAAAGTGAAAAGTGAAAGTGAAGTCACTGAGTCGTGTCCGACTCTCAGCGACCCCATGGACTGCAGCCTTCCAGGCTCCTCTGTCCATGGGATTTTCCAGGCAAGAATACTGGAGTGGGGTGCCATTGCCTTCTCCAAGATAAGCACTACAAGGGTTCAAATGAATTTAGATGAGAAAGTTTTGTGTGCATGACTGCTCAGTTGCTCTGTTGTGTCTGACTCTTTGCAACCCCATGGACTCTGGCCCACCAGGCTCCTCTATTCATGGGATTATACAGGCAAGAGTACTTGAGTGGGGTGCCATTTCCTCTTCCAGGGGATCTTCCTGACCCAGGGATTGACTCTGGCTCTCCCACATCTCCTGCACTGACAGGTGGATTCTTTACCTGCGAGCCAGGGAAGCCCGTATAAATAGATAAATACAAGGACCTGTTAACTAGTACAAGGAACTCGACTCAATATTTTGTAATAACCTGTAAGGGACAGGAATCTGAAAAAGAATAGATAGATATGTAAAAAAAAAAATTAAGTTGTGTAACTTCTCTGAAGCCTTAGTTTTTCATTTGTAAAATTTAGCCTACTCTATAGAGCTGCAAAAGAAATTAAATGAGATAATGTGTGTAAATCCACTTAGCACAATGAGTACCCAATAAACTGTAGCTATTATTGTACTTGGCTGCAATCACCAAAACGACAGAATGATCTCTGTTCATTTCCAAGGCAAACCAATCGATATCATGGTAATCCAAGTCTATGCCTTGACCAGTAATGCAGAAGAAGCTGAAGTTGAACGGTCCTATGAAGACCTACAAGGCCTTTTAGAACTAATACCCCCAAAAGATAAAGATATCCTTTTCATTACAGGTAACTGGAATGCAAAAGTAGGAAGTCAAGAAATACTTGGAGTAACAGGCAAATTTGGCCTTGGAGTACAGAATGAAGCAGGGCAAAGGCTAATAGAGTTTTGCCAAGAGAACACATTGGTCATAGCAAACACCCTCTTCAAACAACACAAGAGAAGACTCTACACATGGACATCACCAGATGGTCAACATTGAAATCAGATTGATTATATTCTTTGCAGCCAAAGATGGACAGGCCCTATAAAGTTAGCAAAAACAAGACTGGGAGCTGACTGTGGCTCAGATCATGAACTCCTTATTGCCAAATTCAGACTTAAATTGAAGAAAGTAGGGAAAACCACGAGACCATTCAAGTATGATCTAAATAAAATCCCGTATGATTATACAGTGGGAGTGAGAAATAGATTTAAGGGACTAGATCTGATAGAGTGCCTTATAAAATATGGATGGAGGTTCATGACATTGTACAGGAGACAGGGATCAAGACCATCCCCAAGAAAAATAAATGTGAAAAAGCAAAATAGCTGTCTGAGGAGGTCTTATGAATAGTTGTGAAAAGAAGAGAAGTGAAAAGCAAAGGAGAAAAGGAAAGATATACCCATTTGAATGCAGAGTTCCAAAGAATAGCAACAAGAGATAAGAAAGCCTTCCTCAGTGATCAATGCAAAGAAATAGAGGAAAACAATAGAATGGGAAAGACTAGAGATCTCTTCAAGAAAATTAGAGATACCAAGGGAACATTTCATGCAAAGATGGGCACAATAAAGGACAGAAATTGTTTGAACCTAACAGAAGCAGAAGATATTAAGAAGAGGTGGCAAGAATACACAGAACTGTACAAAAAAGATCTTCAGTTCAGTTCAGTTCAGTCTCTCAGTCATGTCCGACTCTTTGTGACCCCATGAATTGCAGCACGCCAGGCCTCCCTGTTCATTACCATCTCTCGGAGTTCACTCAGACTCACGTCCATCAAGTCGGTGATGNCATGAACTGAGAACTTCCATATATAAAAAAAGCTGGATTTAGAAAAGGCGGAGGAACCAGAGATCAAATTGCCAACATCCGTTGGATCATAGGAAGAGCAAGAGCAATATTTTGAAAGGAATTTTTTTTTTTTTTGAGCTGTATGTTTCAACACTTGTCTTAAAATATTCAGTAAACTTTGTAAACAGATATGTTGTCTTCTGAAGGCTTTGTTCTTCCACTCATAGAGCACAGGTAGAGTAAATTGAGCCTAACTTTTAAGGGTCCTAGGATTTTTGGAATGGTAAAAGATGGCTTCAAGTCATCAGCTGCCTTAGCCCGTAACAAAAGAATCAGTCTGCCCCTTGAAGCTTTGAAGCCAGGCATTGACCTCTCTTGAGCCATGACAGTCCTAGAGGGCATCTTCCAATATAAGGCTGTTTTGTCAACAATGAAAATCTGTTACATAGTGTAGCCACCTTCATTTATTATCTGAGCTAGATCTTCTAGATAACTTGTGGCAGCTTCTACATTAGCACTTGCAGCTTCTCCATTACACTTGCTAATATAAAGTTCTATATTAGCACTTTTATATTATGGAAATGGCTTCTTACCTTAAACTTCATGAACCAACCTTTGCTAGCTTCAAACTTTTCTTCTGCAGCTGCCTCCTCTCAGCCTTCACAGAGTTGGAGAGAGTTAGGTAGGGCCTCGCACTGGATTAGGCTTAAGGAATGTTGTGGCTTGTTTGTCTTCCAGCCAGACTACTAAAACTCTCTCCATATAAACAATAAGACTTTTGTTTTCTTATCATTCATCTATTCACTGGAGTAGCACTTAAAATTTCCTGCACCCCCGCAGTCCACGCCTCCCTGGACAAGTTCTTGGCTAATGTGAGCACCGTGCTGACCTCCAAATACCGTTAAGCTGGAGCCTCGGCGACCCCTACCCTGGCCTGGAGCGCCCTTGCGCTCTGCGCACTCCCACCTCCTGAGTGGGCTGCAAAAAAAAAAAAAGAACTTTTCCTTTGCAGTCACAACCTGGCTAGTCAGTGCAAACTTTTGGCCAGTCTTGCTAAGTTTGACAATGTATGAAATCTTCACAAAATTTCTGGATTTTTATCAATATGCTCTTATGTCTCCCATCATAGAAAATGAACTAAAGTAAACATCAATCACACACACACACTCCTGAATTCCTAAAACAAAAAAAACCCTTCAACTACTTTCCCAATTTTCTGTTTCCCTTTACAGGAAAAAAGCTCAAAGGAGTCATCTATATTTGCTGCTCTTTTTTCCACCCATTTTAATTCTCTCCCTGCTAACCCTGTCCTTAACCTCCATACTACTAAATACGATGGTCAGTCTTAAATGATCATTTGACTTGACCTACCAGCAACACGTGATGCTGAATCTTTGACTTTCTGAACCCCACTCTCTTGAGTTCTCCTCCTGCCTCAGTAGCCTCTTTTCCAGTCTCTTCTGCAAGTTATTCCTCATTTCCCTTACCTCCAAGAATTGGCATGTCCCAGGGTTACATCTCTTCTCCGGCCACACTCATTCACTGGGTAACTCAAAATTCTATGCCTTCAAAACCCACTATTTATTGAAATCTGAATTTTCTATCTTGAACCCTAGGTTCATACACCCAGTTGCCAACTTGACATTCCAGTTGGGTAAATTAGGTCCTGATCATTCACTGCCCTTATGAAAGAACATCACACATCCCTGTTGAATAATTATCCCATGGCCATAAGACCTACAGTCTTTATTAACATCAGGCTTTGTCATGAAACAGGCTTTGGCTAATATATTGTGAGCATGAGTGGTATATGCCATGTCTTAGCAGATGTCCATTTTTTAAAACTGAAGTGTAGTTGATTTAGTGTTGTGTTAATCGAGCAGATGTTTTAAGAGCTATTGCATGATTCTGCCATAGCTTCTTTCCCTCTTTCTTGGGAATGGCATGTTCCACATAGGGGCTGTTTTATTTTAATGTGGTTTCCTGAATAAAAAAGGCACATGGAACAGAAAGACAACCAACCCATAACCATTGCAATGTGAGCATTACTGAGATTTGGGAGATCACTAATATTTCAAATTCAACATATCAAGAAAGAAAACTCCCAGTTTCTTTGTCTCGCTTTCAAAACAATTCTCTTGCAGTCTTTTCCTCATCATTAAGTGACATCTTCATCCTTTCAGTTGCCCTAAACTTTGGCTTTATGCCTGGCTCTTTATTTTTCATATAATGAACACTCAACCCCTTAGCAAGATCGACGGGCTCCAGCTCTGAAATATACTTAGAATCTACTTCTCAGCATCTCAGTTACTATCTTCATGTCAGCCATCATCATATCTTGCTTGAATTTTCAAAATTGACTCTTCATTGATTTCCTCCTAATCCTAGCCCTCACATTGCTTCAACACAGCAGCTTGTGATCTTTTGAAAATATATTAGATCATGTCACTTCTCGAAGCCCTCTCTGTAGTTTCTCATCTCATACAGACTAACAAAGTCTGTTCGGACGAAGCTTACAAGTCCTCCATGATGAGTTTCTCCACCATCTTTCAGTTGCCATTTTCTACTATTTTCTCCCTGCTTGTTCCAGCTAGACTGGCCTCCTTTCTGCTTTTTATACATCCTAAGTATGCTCTCCACCTAGGGCCTTTGTACTGCCTGAAATACTCTTTCCACCACATGCCTGCACAGTATGTTGCTTTGCTTCTTCAAATATCTATTCAAAGGCTACCTTAACAGGGACTTCCCTGGTGGTCCGTTGGCTAAGACTCTGTGCTCCCAATGTAGGGGGCTGGGGTTCAACCCCTGGTCAGGGAACTAGATCCCACATGCCACAGCTAAGAGTTTGCACATGCTGCAACAAAGATCAAAGATTCCACAAGTGGCAAGTAAGACCTGGTGCAGCCAAATATTTTTTTTTTTAAAAAGCATAGATTAAAGTTTACTTTATCAGTGAGGCCTTTCCTCACCACCCTTTATAAAGCAGCAAACCCTCTCCATTTCTCTCCCCACACCTCTAATTTTTCCTTGTTTTATTTTTGACAATAGCCTTTATTACCTGCATACTATAATTTTATTTTGTTTATTGTCTATCTCTACTAACATGTAACATCCATGAGAGCTGGATCTCTAGAAACTAGATTGGCATAGTAGGCATTCAATAACTGTATGTTGACAAGGGAATATTTCATGTATGATGCTATCTCTAGAGATATAAAAATTAAAAAAAAATAGACTCACAGTCTAGTTAAATGACTAGCACAGCACAGCTCCATGGTGCTCCAGCGACTGTGAGAAGATCCCTACACCCAAGGGCAGAGAAGCCCCAGCAAGACGATAGGTGCTGGAGCAGTGGCTAGATGGCACTGGAGCAACTTTGAGGAGATATCCCAAGTCCAAGGGCAAAGGAGAAGCCCCAGCAAGATAGTAGAAGGGGAAAGATTGTGTTTAGAATCAAACCTCATACCTGCCAGAGACTTTCAGAGGACTCAAATATACTTTGTGCGCAATAGGACCCAAAGACCCCACAGAGGCTGAGACAGAACTGTGTTTGGTGTCTTCTGAGGAGGTACGGGTCAGCAGTGGACAGCTGCAGGGGAAGGGGCTCTGGGTGCAGCAGCCTTGGGTATGGCATAAGCCCTCTTGGAGAAGGTCACCATTACCCCACCACAGAGAACGCACTGGTCATAGCAAACATGCTCTTCCAACAACACAAGAGAAGATTCTACACATGGACATCACCAGATGGTCAACACTGAAATCAGATTGATTATATTCTTTGCAGCCAAAGATGGAGAAGCTCTATACAGTCAGCAAAAACAAGACCGGGAGCTGACTGTGGCTCAGATCATGAATTCCTTAGTGCCAAACTCAGATGTAAAGTGAAGAAAGTAGGGAAAACCACTAGACCATTCAGGTATGAACTAAATCAAATTCCTTAAGACTATACAGTAGAAGTGATAAATGGGCTAAAGGGATTAGATCTGATAGACAGAGTGCCTGAAGAACTATAGACAGAGGTTCATGACATTGTACAGGAGACAGGGAACAAGACCATCCACAAGAAAAAGAAATGCAAAAAGGCAAAATGGTTGACTGAATAGGTCTTAAAAACAGCTATGAAAAGAAGAGATGTGAAAAGCAAAGGAGAAAAAGAAAGATATACCCATTTGAATGCAGAGTTCCAAAGAATAGCAGGAGAGATAAGAAAGCCTTCTTCAGCGATCAATGCAAAGAAATAGAGCAAAACAACAGAATGGGAAACACTAGAGTTCTCTTCAAGAAAATTAGAGATACCAAGGGAACTTTTCATGCAAAAATGGGCTCAATAAAGGACAGAAATGGTATGGACCTAACAGAAGCAGAAAATATTAAGAAGAGGTGGCAAGAATACACAGAAGAACTATACAAAAAAGATCTTCATGACCCAGATAACCACAATGGTGTGATAACTCACCTAGAGCCAGACATCCTGGAATGCAAAGTCAAATGGGCCTTAGGAAGCATCACTACGAACAAAGCTAGTGGAGGTGATGGAGTTCCAGTTGAGCTATTTCAAATCCTGACAGATGATGCTGTGCAAGTGCTGCACTCAATATGCCAGCAAATTTGGGAAACTCAGCAGTGGCTACAGGACTGGAAAAGGTCAGTTTTTATTCCAATCCCAAAGAAAGGCAATTCCAAAGAAAGCTCAAACTACTGCACAATTGCACTCATCTCACACGCTAGCAAAGTAATGCTCAAAATTCTCCAAGCCAGGCTTCAGCAATACATGAACCGTGAACTTCCAGATGTTCAAGCTGGATTTAGAAAAGGCAGAGGAACCAGAGATCAAATTGCCAACATCTGCTGGATCATGGAAAAAGCAAGAGAGTTCCAGAAAAACATCTATTTCTGCTTTATTGACTATGCCAAAGCCTTTGACCTGTCTCTTATACACATCTAGATGTGTATAAGAGACAGGTCAAAGGCTTTGGCATAGTCAATAAAGCAGAAATAGATGTTTTTCTGGAACTCTCTTGCTTNGAAAAAGCAAGAGAGTTCCAGAAAAACATCTATTTCTGCTTGATTGACTATGCCAAAGCCTTTGACTGTGTGGATCACAATAAACTGTGGAAAATTCTGAAAGAGATGGAAATACCAGACCACCTAACCTGTCTCTTGAGAAATCTGTATGCAGGTCAGGAAATAACAGTTAAAACTGGACATGGAATAACAGACTGGTTCCAAATAGGAAAGGGAGTATGTCAAGGCTGTATATTGTCACCCTGCTTATTTAACTTCTAGTAGAGTACATCATGAGAAACGTTGGACTGGAAGAAGCACAAGCTGGAATCAAGATTGCCAGGAGAAATATCAATAACCTCAGATATGCAGATGACTCTACCCATATGGCAGAAAGTGAAGAGGAACTAAAGAGCCTCTTGATGAAAGTGAAAGATGAGAGTGAAAAAGTTGGCTTAAAGCTCAACATTCAGAAAATGAAGATCATGGCATCTGGTCCCATCACTTCATGGCAAATAGATGGGGAAACAGTGGAAACAGTGGCTGACTATTTTGGGGGCCTCCAAAATCACTGCAGGTGGTGATTGCAGCCATGAAATTAAAAGACACTTACTCCTTGGAAGGAAAGTTATGACCAACCTAGGCAGCATATTAAAAAGCAGAGACATTATTTTGCCAGCAAAGGTCCGTCTAGTCAAGGCTATGGTTTTTCCAGTGGTTTCTCCAGTAGTTTTTCCAGTATGGATGTGAGAGTTGGAGTATAAAGAAAGCTGAGCACCGAAGAATTGATGCTTCTGAATTGTGGTGTTGGAGAAGACTCTTGAGAATCCTGTGGACTGCAAGGAGATCCAAACAGTCCATCCTAAAGGAGAACAGTCCTGGGTGTTCATTGGAAGGAGTGATATTAAAGCTGAAACTCCAGTTATTTGGCCACCTGATGCGAAAAGCTGACTTATTTGAAAAAAACCCTGATGCTGGGAAATATTGAGAGCAGGAGGAAAAGGGGATAACAGAGGATGAGATAGCTGGATGGCATCTCCGACTTAATGGACATGAGTTTGGGTAAACTCTGGGAGTTGGTGATGGACAGGGAGGCCTGGCGTGCTGCGGTTCATGGGCTNGATGCTGGGAAATATTGAGAGCAGGAGGAAAAGGGGATAACAGAGGATGAGATAGCTGGATGGCATCTCCGACTTAATGGACATGAGTTTGGGTAAACTCTGGGAGTTGGTGATGGACAGGGAGGCCTGGCGTGCTGCGGTTCATGGGCTCTCAAAGAGTTGGACATGACTGAGTGACTGAACTGAACTGAACTGAACCACTTATTAATATGAAAATTAGTTAAGTCAAACCCAACTACAATTTTTGTAACAATTAGGTTCCAAGTCCTGTAACCCAATTTGTTACAGGACTTCCAATGAAGGTAAGTGACTGTGGACTGAGTTATTCACAAGACTTCATGGAGAAGGGATCTGTGTTGGTTTTGAAGGATGAAGACACTTTGGGAGGCAGAAACTCACTTGTTTATGCAGTTACTCAACTCTGTCAGAAGCCTTTTGTGGTGCTGGGATAGGATGAAGAGTGAGACCAAGGCTCTGCCTGCATGGACCTTACCTTCTAGACAAAGACCGACAACAAAGTGAGCAGGAAAGTCAGATTACTCCACATAGTAAACAGTGTTGTGATGAAAATAAAGAAGATAGATGTACAGATGTGAACTGAAGTTTTATGGAGGTTTTAGATGGGGACCAGAGAAGGCCTGGCTGAGAAAACACTGAGCAGAAAAGTTGGGAATCATCTTACAGAGCAGGAAGGCATATGATTACAAGGTTCCTACCTCCCTGGCCGCCTGAGGCTATGATGCCTACAGAGTGCTCACAGTTATGCTGGCTGCATTAGAACCTTTCACTACTAGGAGTGAGTGAGTGAGTGAGTGAGTGAGTGAAAGTCACCCAGTCATGTCTGATTCTTTGTGACCCCATGGATTCTACAGTCTGGGGGTAGTCTTTCCCTTCTCCAGGGGATCTTCCCAACCCAGGGATCAAACCCAGGTCTCCCGCATNTGAGTGAGTGAAAGTCACCCAGTCATGTCTGATTCTTTGTGACCCCATGGATTCTACAGTCTGGGGGTAGTCTTTCCCTTCTCCAGGGGATCTTCCCAACCCAGGGATCAAACCCAGGTCTCCCGCATTGCAGGAAGATTCTTTACCAGCTGAACCACAAGTAGCTTGGAATTCCAGTTGCTTGGCATACCGGTTTGATGGTGAGAAAAATCAGATACTATGAGCTGGGCATTGTTTCACGTAATCTTCACAACTCTTCCATAAGCTGTTTTTTTTTTTTTTTTTCCCTCTCATTTTTGGGATAAGAAAACTAAGATATTATTATATTAGGTAGCCATCTCAAAGTTGTACAACTTGTAATTGGTAGAACATGATTTTGCATCTGACTCCAAAACCAGTGTTCTGAACACTGAGCTCTAATATGTGTTTTTAGAGGAAAGGTGAGCAAAGAAGGAGAGTAGTTTTTATGCTTGAAGAGGGAGGAGGAAGAAGATCCAAGGCAGAGGTGGTGGTGTGTAGAAACACCATGAGAACACGTCCTTAGAGAAGAGAGATGAGACCAAATGATGGCTAAATCAAGGAGTTGAAACTGCGTATAGCTGTGGCATATGATGGTAGGAAAATAGTTTTGAAAGAAATACTTTAGAAAGATAGCATGCATGCAAGCTAAGTTGCTTCTGACTGTTTGTCACCCTATGGACTGTAGCCCACCAGGCTCCTCTGGCCATAAGATTCTCCAGACAAGAATGCTGGAGTGGGTCACCATGCTCTCCTCTTGGAAAGATAGAAGTTTATCTACATAACATTGACAGTACTCTCTGACATGACCTAAGATTAACTCAGTTCAGTTCAGTTCAGTTCAGTCGCTCAGTCGTGTGTGACTCTTTGACATTCCATGAATCGCAGCATGCCAGGCCTCCCTGTCCATCACCATCTCTCGGAGTTCACTCAAACTCATGTCCATCAAGTCGGTGATGCCATCCAGGCGTCTCATCCTCGGTCATCCCCTTCTCCTCCTGCCCCCAATCCCTCCCAGCATCAGGGTCTTTTCCAATGAATCAACTCTTCGAATGAGGTGGCCAAAGTATTGGAGTTTCAGCTTCAGCATCATTCCTTCCAAAGAACACCGAGGACTGATCTCCTTTAGAATGGACTGGTTGGATCTCCTTGCAGTCCAAGGGACTCTCAAGAGTCTTCTCCAACACCACAGTTCAAAAGCATCAATTCTTTGGCGCTCAGCTTTCTTCATAGTCCAACTCTCACATCCACTGGAAAAACCATAGCCTTGACTAGATGGACCTTTGTTGGCAAAGTAATGTCTCTGCTTTTTAATATGCTATCTTGGTTGGTCATAACTTTCCTTGCAAGGAATAAGTGTCTTTTAATTTCATGGCTGCAATCACCATCTTCAGTGACTTTGGACTAGGCAGTGGTAATTAGGAGGCTCTGGAGGAGGAAGTAAATGGAAGAAATATGGCATACCATTTTGAGAAGGCACAGTGGCCCAGACTAGAAGTGAGGATCTTAACTTCATACATGACAGTGGGTGAGAAAAGGAAATGGCAGATGTCAGAAGAATAGGGAGAGCTGGGTGATGCGTTGGGACTACAGAAGAGGAGGCAACTGGGGTTCTCTCAGGCTTTGTGGCTGATGACTGGAAAATGATGATACCATTGACAAAACAGAGAAGTCAGGAGAAAACAGATGTGGGGAGGAAGAGGGTAAGTTCAATCTAGGAGATGTTGAGTTTGAGTTGCTAGCAGCAGGTAACTGTGAGGCAGGATGTGGGGCTGAAACTCCAGAAACAGAATCCCTGAAATACATAGAAATAAATCATGTAGAGATGAAAGTCAATTACTTGAGAATGAATG
The DNA here is from genome assembly GCA_006410675.1 of Oreotragus oreotragus. NCBI lineage: Eukaryota > Metazoa > Chordata > Mammalia > Artiodactyla > Bovidae > Oreotragus > Oreotragus oreotragus. Next base: position 191,145 of record SJYX01013726.1, read on the forward strand.
TGTTCCCATCTCTTCAGTGAAAGTTATTGAGAGAACAGACCTGGTTTGCACTGCAACAACCTCAGTATAGAGACTGGTCACAGAAGGTACCCAGTCAAAATGTGCTGGGTGAATGAATGGGCAAACAGAAAACCACGAATTGAATAGAGGGAGAAACTGAACTCTTAGTGGGGAAGGTGAGTTCCAAATGAAGAGGGCAAAGAAGAATTAGAGAAACTACTCAGAGATTTTGACTAGACAATTCATAGGACTATATTGAGGCCTTAGAGTCTAGAATTCCAAGGAAAGGAGAACCAGGACAGTGCAGAATTTCAGAAGCTAAAGTGTTTCATCCAAATCAGGTTAATTACACAAGACCTTTCCTCCTATTGCATGATCCATCTTGGACTCTTTAAACCATAGAACAGTTATAGTAAGAGATTCCATCTGGAGGGATAGATAGCAGCTTCATCTTAATTAAGAGGAACTGGTTGAACAGGAAAACTGGCATTCATACTAAGTGAGGAAAACATCCTCCCTAATGACACCGCAGAAGATCAGAATGATTTGGCGCTGATAAATCTGAAATATGTCAGTTTGCCTCAGGACATGTGATAGTCCACCCTAGAGAAGCAAATATCTCCTCTTCTCTGCAGGCATTACATCAGAGCAAGAGCTATGGCTCTAGGTGTATCTCATTTAATGATGTACCTCATTCTTAAGAATGCATTAGATCTATTGCCAATAATGTAACTATATCAGCTCTGCATGCCTGGAAACTTAGCTTGCAGTGCTGAAAAGTCCATTCCTCTATGGGTATGGAGTGTGATTACACGTACCGAAAGTCTGGAATTAAACTTCTCCTTCTATGCCTTCCCTCCATCCAGGGATTTTCTGTTCATTCATAACTTCAATCTTTCATTCATTAAAGCCTTATTAATCACTTACTATATGCTAGGTGTTAGTCACTCAGTCACATTTGACTCTTTGAGACTCCATGGACAGTAGCCTGCCAGGCTCCTCTGTCCATGGAATTCCTCAGACAAGAATACTGGAGTGGGTAGACATTTCCTTCTCCAGAGGATCTTCCTGACCCAGGGATCCAACCCAGATCTCCTGCATTGCATGCAGATTCTTTACCAGGTGCTGTTAGTGGTAAAGAACCCACCTGCCAATGCAGAACACAAGAGGGATGCAGGTTTGATCCCTGGGTCTAGAAGATCTCCTGAAAGAGGGCATGGCAACCAATTTGAGTATAGTTGCCTAGAGAATCTCATGGACAGAGGAGCCTCGGGGGCTACAGTCCATGGTGTCACCAACAGTTGGACATGACTGAAATGATAGCATGCATGCATATGCTAGATACTGTCTGATACAAAGAAGTAACTCTTCTCCAGTGGTTCAGTGGTTCACACGGAAAGGGGACCACTTATCTTGCTGAGGGGTTAGCAAAACCTACTGGTTAAACTTAGTCCTGAAGGATGTATAGGAGTTGGCCAGGCTGAGAAGACAGAAAAAAAGGTTTAAGTTAAAGTAAACAGCTTTTAGTGCAAAGGCTGGCAAGGCGAGTACATGTTTTGTAGCCAACAGTTTTGTAGCTCAGGGAAGCCGGGGCAGGTGTGATTATACAGCTGGTCATGGAATAGATAAGGCCTGGCCTTATGAAACTGCCCATAGCTCCTGAAACTTTATCCTGGAGGCCTAGTGAACCATGATATTTTGGGACTCAGCAGGTCTCTCTTCCATGTTTTCAATCATGCTAAAGTTACTTTAGCTTAAAAAATGAGAACATTAACTTAATCTCCAGCTACCATGCCCATCTATCTTTTTTCTTTCTCTTAGTGTCTTCTTCCAGTTTCAAAGAGTGCCATTCATTGTTTTATCTTTTATCAAATCTTCCTTAATCCCATTGAATAATGTTTATTCCACCAATCATTATGCTAGATGATCTCACTCCAGGGTCACCAAGTCATCATTCAAACTCTACATCCGATAGTCTTCTCTCAGTCCCTAGGATCTTAACTCTTTGTGCCCAATTGACCACTGTTGACCAGCTTCTATACCTCCCTTTGTGACACTGCCATTTCCTCAGTGTTGGGGCTTTTTAATAATTTCCATCCTGCTATTCTCTCTCTTAGCTCCACCTCCAAATCTGCACATTATATTTGGAACCTAATACCTACGGTTCAGTCCACAGCCATCTGATTTCTATATTTATAGAGAAATCTCATTCATTTACTCATTCTCATACTTTTCAGTTCAGTTGAGTTCAGTTCAGTCATTCAGTCATGTCCAGCTCTTTGCAACCCCATGGAATGCAGCATGCCAGGCTTTCACATCCATCACCAACACCCAGAGGTTGCTCAGTCTCATTTTCATTGAGTCGGTGATGCCATCCAACCATCTCATCCTCTGTCATCCCCTTCTCCTCATGCCTTCAATCTTTCCCAGCATAAGGGTCTTTTCTAATGCATCAGTTCTTCGCATCAGGTGGCCAAAGTATTGGAGCTTCAGCGTCAATATCAGTCCTTCCAATGAATATTCAGGACTAACTTCCTTTAGGATTAACTGATTTGATGTCCTTGCTGTCCAAGGAACTCTCAAGAGTCTTCTCCAACATCACAGTTCAAAAGCATCAGTTCTTTGGTGCTCAGCTTTCTTTTTGGTCCAGCTTTCACATCCGTACATGACTACTGGAAAAATCATGGTTTTGTCTAGACAGACCTTTGTTAGTAAAGTCTCTACTTTTTAATATGTTTCCGAGGTTTGTCATACTTTTGTTGAGGGTCTAACAAGTACTAGGCTCTTGGTTAGGATTTCAGACAAAAAGACACAATCTGGGTGATTCCCTTATGTGAATGTCTCCAAAATCTGCATTTCCAGCTATGACATTTCCTGTAAATTACAGGTTGGAAGCTTCTGATTCTCATATAATACTTTCATTTGGATTATCTCAGACTCATGCATGTGTGCTAAGCCACTTCAATAGTGTCTGATTCTTTGTGACCCTCCTGGACTGCCAGTAGCCTGCCAGGCTCCTCTGTCTATGGAATTCTCCAGGCAGGAATACTTAAGTGGGTTGCCATGCCGTTCTCCAGGGGATCTTCCAACCCAGGGATTGAACCCACATCTCTTAGGTCTTCTGCATTGACAGGCAGGTTCTTTACCAGTGCCACCTGGGATGCCCATACTAAATATAACTACCTCTCAGATTACATTGTTGTTGTTTTTGTTTCTGATTTTTCTGCTTCAGATGGTGGGGCCACTGTTACCATCCACACTGAAAACTGCAGTGACAGCTTCAAGACCTCACAGCATGTGAGGTCTAGTTCCCTGACCAGGGATCAAACCTATGTCCCCTGCACTGGGAGCATGGAGTCTTAACCACTAGAACACCAAGGAAACCCCCCCTTTTCCTTGCTTTTCTATCTGACTAGTCACCAAGCTAGGTGGCTTCTTCATCCCAAGCAGCTCCCCCTTTTGCCCTTTTCTTTCTACTCTATCACCATCATCTTTTAATCCTCAACAAGAAATTGGGCAATGGTTTAGGAAGTAAAGGGTTTAGGAAAGGCACCTGCCATGTGGTGCCAGGGGAGGCTGAAGAATCTTAATCCTTGCCTACAAGGGGAAACGTGGAAATGACTAGCTGTAAAGGGGCTCTCATAAGTCGATGCCATATCTGCTAGATAGCTCTTTATGCTGACACACCTGACAGCACAGTAACCCTTTTTTGTCCTCTTCCTGCCTTACCTTGTATTGTTGGCCAATACTATGTCTTCATCTTAACCATCTCAAGTTAACCATCATCACTTCTAGTATTTTATACTGTCAATGCTTGTTTATTTTAATCCTCATTTTCACCTCCACCCCACCCAGTTGCTACGTCAAGTCATTCTTTCTTTCTGGATTCTATTTCCTTCTTCCTGAAGTAACTACTTTGCTAGTTGCTTTAGCTACTATCTGTGACTGTCAAAACCAATCTTTATCTAAAGATATTTTAATTTGTTCTTCATCCTTCAGTGATATTTTAGCTGGATATAGAATTCCAGCTTGGCAAATTTTGTCTCAGTTTGCCTTCAAGATATTTTCCCCACTGTTTTCTGACACGAATGTTCGAGAAGAGTGCTGTCAGACAAAATTTTGCTTTTTTGGAGGTGATCTGTTTCATCTCTCTGGTGTTCTTCACGACTTCTCCTTGAGATTTGTGTTTCTGAGGAGTCGTGACTGTCATTAATTCTCAAAAAAGTTAAGCTATCTCTTCAAATACTTCCCCTCACTCATTCTTTCTTTTATGGAACTCTTATTAGGAACACGTAGGACATTTATACCCTCTATTCCAGAAAACACTGCATTCTATATCATTTCAACATATCTATTCCAGTTCATGATTTCTTTTTGTAGCTCTTAATATATCATTTGCCACTTGTTAGTTTACTCCAATATTTATTCTCCTTTCCTTTCACATTAATTAAACTTCTACTTTTTAGTCAGGTTCATGGCTGTGCAGAGTAAGTATCACAGGCTCTTTTGCAGCTAAGCATGCCCATGTGACTCAGTTCTGGGCAACAAGATGCTGGTGGAAGTATTGTCAGGATACTTTGTTAAAGGATAGACCCATGCCCTTTGCTCCTTTCCCACCTTATCTCTTCTTTCCTCTCTCTGCTTGGACTGTGTATTAATGGCTGGAAGTACATGCTGAACCAAAAGAACAAGCGTCATCCTCTATGAGCTGTAAACAGGAAGATGGAAGAGGTATCAGTCCCAGATGGCTGTGGGACCATAATGCCAGTGCTGGTGGCCACACTCTGGAATTTAATGTGAGAAACAAAACTAATTTTAGGTGAGAAACTCACAACTTGTTAAACCACCATCTTTTTTAATCTTCTGCATGTGTGTGTGCTAAGCTGCTTCAGTTGTGTCTGACTCTTTGTGACCCTATGGACTGTACTCTGCCAGCTTCCTTTGTCCATGGGATCTCCAAGCAAGAATACTGGAGTGAGTTGCCATGCCCTTCTCTAGAGGATCTTCCCAACACAGGGATTGAACTCAACTCTTTATGTCTTCTGCATTAGCAGGCTAGTTCTTTACCATTAGCACCACCTAGGAAGTCCTTTTTATCTTTTGTTTTAGCCAAATCTAATCACTGATTTTGAAAAATTATTTTTTAAAATCAAAATATATTTGATTTAGAATGTTGTATTAGTTTCTGGTATACAACAAAATGATTCAGTTATACATATACACACACACACATATATATATATATATATTCTTTTTTCGTATTCTTTTCTATTTTGGTTTATTGCAAGATATTAAATACAGCTCCCTTGTGCTATACAGTAGGGCCTTTTGTTTATCTATTTTATTTATTGTTTTTCGGTTGCTCAGTTGTGTCTGACTTTTTGTGATCCCATGAACTGCAGCTTGCCAGGCTTCCCTGTCCTTCACTATCTCCCAGAATTTGCTCATGTCCATTGAGTCAAGCTGGTTTTAGAAAAGGCAGAGGAACCAGAGATCAAATTGCCAGCATCTGCTGGATGATCAAAAAAGCAAGAGAGTTCCAGAAAACATCTATTTCTGCTTTATTGACTATGTCAAAGCCTTAGACTGTGTGGATCACAATAAACTGTGGAAAATTCTGAGAGAAATGGGAATAGCAGACTACCTGACCTGCCTCTTGAGAAACCTGTATGCAGGTCAGGAAGCAACAGTTAGAACTGGACATGGAACAACAGACTGGTTCCAAACAGGAAAAGGAGCACGTCAAGGCTATATATTGTCACCCTGCTTATTTAACTTATATGCAGAGTACATCATGAGAAACGCTGGGGTGGAGGAAGCACAAGCTGGAATCAAGATTGCCGGGAGAAATATCAATAACCTCAGATATGCTGATGACACCACCCTTATGGCAGAAAGTGAAGAAGAACTAAAGAGCCTCTTGATGAAAGTGAAAGAGGAGAGTGAAAAAGTTGGCTTAAAGCTCAACATTCAGAAAACTAATCACGGCATCCAGTCCCATCACGTTGTGGCAATTAGATGGAGAAACAGTGGAAACAGTGGCTGATTTTATTTTTTGGGCCTCCAAAATCACTGCAGATGGTGATTGCAGCCATGAAATTAAAAAAGATGCTTACTCCTTGAAAGGAAAGTTATGACCAACCTAGACAGCATATTAAAAAGCAGAGACATTACTTTGTCAACAAAGGTCTGTCTAGTCAAGGCTATGGTTTTTCCAGTAGTCATGTATGGATGTGAGTTGGACTATAAAGAAAGCTGAGCACCAAAGAATTGATGCTTTTGAACTGTGGTGTTGGAGAAGACTCTTGAGAGTCCCATGGACTACAAGGAGATCCAACCAGTCCATCCTAAAGGAGATCAGTCTTGAGTGTTCATTGGAAGGACTGATATTGAAGCTGAAACTCCGGTATTTGGGCCACCTGATGTGAAGAGCTGATTTATTTGAAAAGACCCTGATGTTGGGAAAGATTGAAGGCAGGAGAAGGGGATAACAAAGGACGAGATGGTTGGATGGCATCACCAACTCAATGGACATGAGTTTGGGTAAACTCTGGGAGTTGGTGATGGACAGGGAGGCCTGGTATGCTGAGGTTAATGGGGTTGCAAAGAGTCAGATACAACTGAGCGACTGAACTGAACTGAACTGATTGAGTCAATGATGCCATCCAACCGTCTCATCCTGTGTTGCCCACTTCTACTACCTTCAATCTTTTCCAGCATTAAGATCTTTTCCAATGTGTTGGCTCTTTGCATTAGGTGGCCAAAGTATTGGAGCTTCAGCTTTAGCGTTAATCTCTCCATTGAATATTCAGGGTTGATTTTCTTTGTGATTGACTGATTTGATCTCCTTGCTGACCAAGAGACTCTCAAGAGTCTTCTCCAGCACCACAGTTCAAAAGCATCAGTTCTTTTGCACTCAGCCTTATTTATGGTCCAACTCTCACATCCATACATGACTGCTGGAAAAACCATAGCTTTGACTACTTGTAGTAGTTCATATCTGCTAATCCTCAAATCCTAATTTATCCCCCTCCTACTCCCTTTTTTCTTTGTTTTAAATTTCTTATTTAATATTTGAAATAATTAGAAACATATTTATTTTTATAATAGTTAACAGATAGTTCTTTAATCTGAAATTTTTTTGGCAGTCTAATTCTACTGATTATAGAATTAGGACATAATGACTTTCACTGAAGGTGAACTCATAATTCAAAATTACAAAACACATAAGAAAACAATCCAGTGTGAGTTTTTCTTCAGTGGGACTTTATTTGTGGGCATCTTATATAGTTTTTGTGAAGACAAGTCCTTCTAGAATAATTTGGGGTTGGTTTCTGTCAAACAATCCAGATCATCTTCCTGGGATGAATTTTTATTTTAATTCCTTAAATAAGGGAATTTTTTCAGATCACGTGTGTGGTATACTATGGAAGAACAGCAAACCAATATGAAATACAGACCTATGGTTATAAATGGTAGCCATAATCCCAGACTAAGGTGGGGCTTCCTTGATGGCTTAGTGATAAAGAATCTGCTTGCAATGCAGGAGATTTAGGAGAGAGGCGGATTCGATCCCTGGGTCCGGAAGATCCCCGGGAGGAGCGCATGGCAATCCACTCCAGTATTCTTGCTTGGAGAATCCCACGCACAGAGCAGCCTGGCAGGTTAGAGTCTACAGGGTCACACAGAGGCTGATATGACTGATGTGACTGAGTGCTCATTCAGGCTAAGGTGAGCGAGCTTCCTTGTGTCTGCGGTATCATTTCTTCTAGTCCGCCTTTTTTTTTTTTTTTTTAAACTGAGGATGCTCTTTGTTTCGTTCCCAAAAATGTCTCTTTCTCTTCACGACTTTAAATCTCAACCACCTAGAGAATGAATCTCCTTGCCCTCAGGCAGCTTCCATATCCACTTATGGATTTCCTATATTGGTTTGGTTTTAAATTCTCCCTTAAATTATGAACCTTGAGAATTTTTCTTCTACTTGCTTGCAGGCATAGATACACATTAAAAGAATATTTACACTATTTTACCTAAACAGTAAAATGGTTATAACAAAGAGTTTTAGAGTTTTCGAATAAGAAATATTACCACAATCAGTAGTTGGCTATTTGAAAGTTCCAGGTTTTCTCAGCTATGCTACAGGAAATTAAGGTAACGAATTTCTGCTCTTCTTAGGAACAAGTATGCCTTGGGGACTGCTATGGAGGAATCAGCAGTATTTGTTACAAGAGAAACTCAAAGTGGGGCCAAGATCCAAGGACCAGCTGTCGATACTTATTCCAGAGAAACTCAAAGTGGAGTCAAGATCCAAGGACCAGCTGTCGATGCTTATTCCATTGTTTAACAAGGCAGGTATCATATACAGCTACTAGACTCTAGGTTTCTTGGGGACAGTAGTTGCATCTTACATATCTTGGTGTTTTCCTGTCTGCTTAGTGCTATGATTTGTATATAGAAGATGCTCAAAACAACTGTTGATTGATAGTTGACAGGATGAACTCTATAATTTAATCCTCACTTTGTGCTTTGTATTCATCAGAAAATTACAGCAAGGTGTGGTACATTCTTAATACAAAGCAGCGCATTAACCCTGCACTCCACCCAGGCCAGAAACATACAAAAAAATGGCTGGGCTCATTTTTGACATTATATCCATTCCATAACTAAGAAGTGGGTGACAGAGGATAAGATGGTTGGATAACATCGTTGACTCAATGGACATGAGTTTGAACAAATTCTGGGAGATAGTGAAGGACAGGGAAGCTAGGCATGGGGTCCATGGGGTTGCAAAGAGTTGGACACAACTGAGCGGCTGAATAAGAAAGTAGAAATTATTACTGCATTACCTGTTTAGTTAAAAATGTCTTTTTTAAATTTAAGGATTAAGAGTCTAAAATTCACAATATCTTTAAAGTTTGAAATGATTATTAGAGAATCACTCATTTAGTGCAGAAAATGTCCCTCTATAGTAACCTGGTTAATGCTTAAACATACTAGCCATAGCATGTTAACTCACTCCCTCACAAGATAGCTTATTTCATTTTGAAAATTTTAATATGTTAGATAATCTTTGTATTAAGTTTTCTGTAATATAGCTTTTTTCTTATTATTTAATAATTCTCTTCATTGTAGAAAATATAAGCATAAGTAAGCAAAATAACTTATAATTCTATCATCCACAGAAAATCATTTCTATTCCTGGTTGTGTATTTCCCCAGATCTTTATCTATGCAAACTTTTTTTCTTTTACCAAAACATATTCGGATTGTGAGTGCTGTTTTTCCATTTGAACTTTTCACTAAATAATATAGTACAGCATATTTTCATGAGCACACACACACAATGCAATGCAATAAACACACACATGTGCCATGTTCTGTTCAGTTGCTCAGTTGTGTCAGACTCTTTGCGACCCCATGGACTGCAGCCCGCCAGGCTCCTCTCTGTCCATGGGGATTGTCCAGGCAAGAATACTGGAGTGGGTTGCCATGCCCTCCTCCAGGGGATCTTCCCAACCTGGGGATCTTCCCAACCCAGCGATCGAACTCAGGTCTCATGCCTCGCAGGCAGATTCTTTACCAGCTGAGCTACAAGGGAAGCCCGCATGAGAATGAACACTCATCCATAGCATCCTTTTGATGTTGGAATAATTTTTCATTTTGTGCATTGTCCCTCATTTATTTAACCAGTTTCTATTGCCAATAACCATTGTCTTGCCTCCAGTTTGTTGCTGTAGTTAAATATGTTGTAACATACATAATTTATTCATACAACAAATATTTATTAAGCACCTTAACTGTGTCTTGCACTATGCCAAGCACGGAGGATTCAGAAGGGAGNAAGTTTGAAATGATTATTAGAGAATCACTCATTTAGTGCAGAAAAAGTCCCTCTATAGTAACCTGGTTAATGCTTAAACATACTAGCCATAGCATGTTAACTCACTCCCTCACAAGATAGCTTATTTCATTTTGAAAATTTTAATATGTTAGATAATCTTTGTATTAAGTTTTCTGTAATATAGCTTTTTTCTTATTATTTAATAATTCTCTTCATTGTAGAAAATATAAGCATAAGTAAGCAAAATAACTTATAATTCTATCATCCACAGAAAATCATTTCTATTCCTGGTTGTGTATTTCCCCAGATCTTTATCTATGCAAACTTTTTTTCTTTTACCAAAACATATTCGGATTGTGAGTGCTGTTTTTCCATTTGAACTTTTCACTAAATAATATAGTACAGCATATTTTCATGAGCACACACACACAATGCAATGCAATAAACACACACATGTGCCATGTTCTTTTCAGTTGCTCAGTTGTGTCAGACTCTTTGCGACCCCATGGACTGCAGCCCGCCAGGCTCCTCTCTGTCCATGGGGATTGTCCAGGCAAGAATACTGGAGTGGGTTGCCATGCCCTCCTCCAGGGGATCTTCCCAACCTGGGGATCTTCCCAACCCAGCGATCGAACTCAGGTCTCATGCCTCGCAGGCAGATTCTTTACCAGCTGAGCTACAAGGGAAGCCCGCATGAGAATGAACACTCATCCATAGCATCCTTTTGATGTTGGAATAATTTTTCATTTTGTGCATTGTCCCTCATTTATTTAACCAGTTCCTATTGCCAATAACCATTGTCTTGCCTCCAGTTTGTTGCTGTAGTTAAATATGTTGTAACATACATAATTTATTCATACAACAAATATTTATTAAGCACCTTAACTGTGTCTTGCACTATGCCAAGCACGGAGGATTCAGAAGGGAGAATAACTTTCTGTTTTCCATGATAATCTTTGAAGGAGGAAGACAAAGATTTCAAGTAAACAGATCACAAATAAGACACTCACAAATAGTAATAATTAATATGGAGACGATAAAACAAGGTAATGAAATACAAAGTGATGGAGTTGAATCTGTGATTTAGGCACAGAATGTACACTGCCACATAGCCACTGCATAGCCTTAGGTGGATCTGTGGAAGTGGAATGACTGTATTTGGCGCTAAGCTATTCTCCTGCCGTGGTGCAGAGGGCCTGCTTCTTGGCATCCTTACTGATGCTGGGTTCTGTGCTGAGTCTCACTCCTGCTCCTTGGCCATCATGGGCCAGCTCAGGAGAAGCCATCAGCTCTCTATTTGCCTCAGCAATATTGTCCCTCAAAACCACAGAGCTTCATGCTTTATGAAGAACTTTCATATGCAAATCTAATGTATTCATTATTTTGTTTTCTTTCATTATGGACAATTTCAAAACCTGCATAATATGAGACAGAGTAGAATAACGAGCCTCTAATTACCAAGCTTTCAGATTTTAAGAAAAACAACATGCCAATAAGGTTTCAGCTACTATGCCCACTCTCCACAAACTTTTTTTCTGGATTATTTTAGGCAAGGGTAAGACATCACATTCTTTCCTACCCATAAATACTGCAGTATGTATCTCAAAACATAAGGGCATGTTCTTTTCTTATACAACTTTAAGGTCATCATTATTCATAATGGAGTTAACAATACTTTAATGTCATGCAACACCTAGCTCACATTTACATTTCCCATGCCTAGTCACTCTGAGGCTCCATGAACAGTAGCCTACTGGCTCCTATTTCCATGGGATTTTTCAGGCAAGAATACTGGAGTGCACTGTCATTTTCCCCTCCTAGGGATCTTCCAGACCTAGGGATCAAACCGGTGTCTCCTGCATTGCAGGAAGATTCTTTACCAGATAAGCCATTGGGGAAATCCTCATATTTCCACAATTACCTTTTTTTGAATCAAGTTGCAAACAAGGTCCACATGTTCTGGTGATATGTCTCTTAACTTGCTTCTCATCTGTAATAGTCCTGCTCCTCTTTGACATCATTCACTTTTAGAAGAAACACTTGTAGAAGAAATATGCTGCTAAGTCACTTCAGTCGTGTCCGACTCTGTGTGACCCCATAGACGGCAGCCCACCAGGCTCCCCCGTCCCTGGGATTCTCCAGGCAAGAATACTGGAGCGGGCTGCCATTTCCTTCTCCAATGCATGAAAGAGAAAAGTGAAAGTGAAGTCGCTCAGTCTGTCCGACTGTTAGCGACCCCATGGACTGCAGCCCACCAGGCTACTCCGTCCATTGGATTTTCCAGGCAAGAGTACTGGGGTGGGGTGCCTTTCTTCTAAAATACATCAAGAATTTCTCATGTCTTCAATTCAGTTCAGTTCAGTTTAGTCAGTCAGTCGTGTCCGACTCTTTGAGACCCCATGAATCGCAGCAAGCCAGGCCTCCCTGTCCATCACCAACTCTTGGAGTTCACCCAAACTCTTGTGCATCTAGTCGGTGAGGACATCCAGCCATCTTATCCTCTGTCGTCCCCTTCTCCTCCTGCCCCCAATTCCTCCCAGCATCAGGGTCTTTTCCAATGAGTCAACTCTTTGCATGAGGTGGCCAAAGTATTGGAGTTTCAGTCTCAGCATCAGTGTTTCCAGTGAACACCCAGGACTGACCTCCTTTAGAATGGACTGGTTGGATCTCCTTGCAGTCCAAGGGACTCTCAAGCGTCTTATCCAACACCACAGTTCAAAAGCATCAATTCTTNGAGTTGTTTAGTCGTTAAGTTGTGTCTGACTCTCTTGTGACCCCAGGGACTGTAGCCTGCCAGGCTCCTTTGTCCATGGGATTTTCCTGGCAAGAATACTGGAGTGGGATGCCACTTCCTTCTCCAGGCAATCTTCCTGATGCAGGGATGGAATCCTGCATTGCAGGCAGATTCTTTACTGTTGAGCCACTAGGGCCTCCCCTCACCCCCCAAAGAGTAGCCAAGAGAATATTTCAGTCCTTTACTCAAAAGGCTCTGCCTTTCTAGTGCCTTCAAATTAAAGTTCAACCACAAAGCCGTATACAATCGAGCCCCAGCCTACTTTTCCATCTTTGCTTTATTGTACTTACCCCTGGCTATCTCCCTGTCCTCCCCACTAATCCTCATTCCTCCCACTGACTCTGCACTAACCATTCAGTCTTCTTCCTGATTCTAATTCCTGCCTCTAAGCCTTTCACTTATTATTTCTTCTTCTTGCAAGATTGTCTCCAGAGCCACATCTTCCCAAAACTGGCTCATCTTTCAGATTTCAGTTCAAATATACTCTATGAGGCCTTTCTAGAATACTCTATCAAAGTCACCATTGCACGCCCCTCTCTTATTTTCTTCCTGTTCACTGTTGTACCCCTAGTGCCCAGCACTGGTTCCATGCATTCAACCAATAAGTCAGCACTTGCTCTGTGCCAAACACGGAACCAGGTAACAGAGTGGTACACAAGACTAGTGGTGCTTGTAGAGTTTTATTCTCTGAAGGGAAGCAGGCTGACGGACATCAAGCGGTGACATGCAGCAAGAAAAATTATGGGTAAGGGAGACAGAGTGAAGGAGAGGCACTATTTTAGGGCAATCATAAATGCCAATATGGTGGCATTGGGCAGACTTGAAGGAGGTAAAGAGGTAATCTATGTTTATTATACTTAAGCAGAGAAACATCATGTGCAAATGTCCTGAGGAGGGATAGTGTTAGGTGCTGAAGAAACAGGAAAGATCCCACTGTGGAACCTAATGTACAAGGTGAAGAGTAGATGAGCTCGGAGAGGCAGTAGGGGGCCTTGCACGCCAAAGGACTTGAACTTTACTCAATCAGTTGAGAAGACATTAAAAGGATCTCGGTAGAAGACTGACAGGACATGGATTTATGTTTTAAAAGGATCACTCTAACTGTCTAGAGGTAAGACTGAAAGGAACCAGGCTGGTATGATAATGGCTTGCAACAGAGAACAAAAAGGGACTGCATTCTGGATATTTGTCTAAAGTAAACAGAATTTACTAACAGACTGTGGGATGTGAGAGAAGTCAAAGATGACTCCATGACTATTAGCTTGAGCTCCTATAAAAATGGAGTTGCTATTTACTTCCAGGGGGAAGGGTATAGTGTTGGTCACAGTAAGTGTGTGATGTCTGTTAGTCACCTAAGTAGTCACTTCAAGTATATGGTTAGGCGTACAAGTCTGGAAATGAGACAGATCTGGACTGAAAGTATGTATATTTGTCTTTGAGAAACTTCAGCTTGTAGAAATGATTTAAAGCCATGAACCAAACGAGATCACCTGCAGCTAGGGAGAATACAGGAAAGAGGGCCTGGGGTACACCACAGTATTTAAAGATCAGGAAGATGAGGAACCAGCAAAGAAAACTAAGAAATAGCCAGTGAAGAGAGAGAAGACAAGAGAGTGTTACCCACAGTCCAAACAATGTGTTGAAATTAATGTCAGATCTTAGTATCCGACCTGCACTGATTAAAGATTTAAATCACAGAATCCGGTGAATAAAGATAAACCTCCAGAAAACTAATATTCTCTTACTAGGAATATTACCCTGGACTGTTTCCTTACCGCTTAAAAAAAAAAAAGATTCCATTTCTGGAGCAATTTACTCTTTACTCGGTCCTTCATAAATTCAACTACGACCTGCCAGATACTAAGGACTTGGGAGACACACAGACAGACTCATTCTTTGCACCTCGGACTTTCAAATCACTCCTGCTGGGAAGAAACTTCATTAACATAAAAAGAATTCGGCTGGTGGTTGAGCAAGGCGACGTCCACATGCCACCCACGTAGATGGCAGAGCGAGGTCGGAGGGCAGGTGCTCCAGGTGGCCCCAGCCTGCCACTCACTGGCGTCCCACAGATCGACAACTTAGCAGTCTTACCTTCCCAGTGGCGCCTTCTCGGAGCCCAGAGGGCGGGGAGCACAATCTTAACAGAAGGACAAAATCAGTCACTTCCCACTGGGCCAAACCCTGGAGCCTCCATGTCTCCAGCAATCCAGGCCCACGCTCGGACCCCTTGGCAAAGCAGTCCACCCGTCCGTCCACCCGACCCCGGGACCAAAGGACCCCGCCCTAAACCGCGGGAGTCTCTGCACTACAAGTCCCACCAGGCACCGCGCGTCCGCAACCGGCCAGTCTACGCTCCGCCGCGGCGGGGCCACCTGGGGTCTGTAGGCGCCACTTGCCCCGTCGTCGGTCAGTACCTGAAAGCGATAGAGGAAGGCTTCGGGCCAGAGGACGAAATAGGCCGGGCTGATGAGACCGAGTTTGCCGACTAAAGGCACCGCGACGGTGGCGGCGAACCAATAGCGCGTGATGGTCGGGATGCTCCTAAACCAGTCCCCGATGTCCGACATCTTCGCCTCTTCGGTGGCCGGGATGCGCACAGCCGCCCGACTCCCCGTCCCGGCCCCCTCACGACGCGGCCTGCTCTGCGAGTGGAAAATGTCCAGGCGGAAGCCGCCCCAGCCCCCGGTGCAGAAGGCGGGGACCGGCGGACGTGGCGCCACCGAATTCGGACCAGCAAGGGAGAGTTCGGCGGCGAAACTTCCCCTTCCGGCGGCCGCCGACGAAGTTGACCAGAAGCCCCGCCGCTTAAAGGGCAAGCATAGTTTTTCACCACTGGGTAGAAGCTTGGTGTCTCGGAGGCGGGGCGGAGAGGGGCGGGGCCGGGCTGGGCCGACAACAGGACTGGTGGGGAACAGTGGTTGCCAGCAGCAACGACAAGTATTCCGGCCAATGGCGAGACTGAACGCCCTCTACCTAGTCCAGCGGATTTATAATCCAGGTAGGTCTACTTGGCGAGTATTTAAAGGAAAAGGAGGAAATTAAACTACCGCGTAGCTCCTCATTTGTTCATGGTTTCGGACAAAAGTTTGTTGAGGGCTTGCTAAGTGCCAAATAGGGTTCTAGACCCTGGAGGTGATGCAATCATCAGAGCTGTTGTACCTTCTCCTCTGGAGCTTACATACTAACCAAGATAGGGAGGTAACGAGCAAATAATTTAATAAGATAGTTACAAGCGAGTGGTAAGAAAAATAAGGAAAATAGGATATTGAGGGGTAGAGTGGCAGGGGGGGAGTGCAGAAGTGTGGGAAGAGATGGCCACTTAAAAAAATTTTTTTTCAGGTTTTATTAATTTTTGGCCGCACCCTGCAGCATATACGATCTTAGTTTCCCAACCAAGGATTGAACCTGAACCCCCTGAAATGAAAGACTGAGTCTTAACCACTGGACAACTGGAGAAGTTCCTGAGAGATGGCCACTCTAGATGAAAATAGTCAAAGAGAACTTGCAGGAGGTGACCCTTGAGCTGAGCACCCCCAAGCAAAACTCTGAGGAGTTTTCCAGGCAGAAAAAATAGCCACTTTGCACACACATAAGAATGTTCCCTGCCATGTCAGTAAACAAAGAATGTTGACTTCCATTTCAGTAAACAGTGACTATTGCCTGCCATCAAGCCATCAGCCACTACAGCACCCAGATAGTGGGCGCCCAGGAGGAAAACAGGATACTGGCTCTAAATAGTTAAGATGTATATCTAAGGTATAATTTCAATGAGCCAGATTCTTCATCTTCCCGTAAATCGAAAAGCACTAAACCATTAACTTGAGGGGTCTGGTTTTTGTGATTAGTACTAATCTTTTTATATTTGACTATGTGCTTTGTTTCAGCAAAACCTCCTATACATCCTGACTTCTCCCTTGCCTCTTCAGACCAGTTCTTCAGAGCTGTGTTGTTGTTTAGTCACTAAGTTGTGTCCAACTCTTTTGCGACCCCCATGGACTGTAGCCCCGCCAGGCTTCTCTGTCCATGGGGTTTCCCAGGCCAGAATACTGGAGTGGGTTGCCATTTCCTTCTCCAGGAGATCTTCCTGACCCAGGGATTGAACCTGTGTCTCTNAACTCTTTTGCGACCCCCATGGACTGTAGCCCCGCCAGGCTTCTCTGTCCATGGGGTTTCCCAGGCCAGAATACTGGAGTGGGTTGCCATTTCCTTCTCCAGGAGATCTTCCTGACCCAGGGATTGAACCTGTGTCTCTTGTGTCTTCTGCCTTGGCAAGCAGGTTCTTCACCACTCACACTACCTGGGAAGTAAATTCCTCAAACAAAACCTAACTCATGACTTTTAGGTCATGCAGTTTTTCTTCAGTCAACAGCTCCAACTAGCTTGAATTGTTGAAGGAACTGAAAGCAGAAATGATCAAGACTCAATCTAGTTTACTGGGTAGGACTTAAAAATTACATGTAGATGAAAATCCATCATGCTTTTAAAGGAATATATCAAAGAATGCAGAGTAGATGTTTTCTGGTTGTTTTCAGATGTAGGATTGCTGGGCTGCACCCTGCAGACCCTACAAACCCCTTACATGCCCAGCTTCAAGACCAAAGAAATGATGATCTTTTACTTTTATCAGTTCATTTCACTTTTTCTACTTCATATTTAGTGCTCCCATTTCACTTAGTTTATGTTTTTCAATTTTCCATCTCTTTTTGTTGTTGCTAATTTTCTCAAGACTTTATCAAGCACGGTAGAAAAGCTTTTGTATCCATTTATATAAATAGTATGTATAATATATCTTTTAGAAAGCTTGTGAATTTTTGTCTAACTGAAAAAAAGATATGATACTTTGATTCCACTTGTTTAACTTAGTATGAATAGAATGCTAGGCTTTTAATTAAAAACAAAAAGATATGCAACAAGCAACAAAGGTTTACTGTATAGCACAGGGAACTATAGTCAATATCTTGTAATCACCTATAATGGAAAATAATCTGAAAAATAACATATGTCTATATGTATAATAAAAAAGATATGATACTTTGATTCCACTTGTTTAACTTAGTATGAATAGAATGCTAGGCTTTTAATTAAAAACAAAAAGATATGCAACAAGCAACAAAGGTTTACTGTATAGCACAGGGAACTATAGTCAATATCTTGTAATCACCTATAATGGAAAATAATCTGAAAAATAACATATGTCTATATGTATAACTGAATCACCTTGCTGTGCACCTGAAACATTGTAACTCAACTATTCTTCAATTATATACATATGCTGCTGCTGCTGCTGCTGCTGCTAAGTCGCTTCAGTCGTGTCCGACTCTGTGCGACCCCATAGACGGCAGCCCACCAAGGCTCCCCCATCCCTGGGATTTTCCAGGCAAGAACACTAGAGTGGGTTGCCATTTCCTTCTCCAGTGCATGAAAGTGAAAAGTGAAAGTGAAGTCACTCAGTCGTGTCCAACTCTTCGCATCCCCATGGACTGCAGCCTACCAAGCTCCTCCATCCATGGGATTCTCCAGGCAAGAGTACTGGAGTGGGGTACCAGTGCCTTCTCCGTTTATACATATATATAAAGAAAAAAATTTTTTTTTGAAAAGGCCAAAGGAAGAGCCCGGACTCAACCATGGAAACATCAATGGTTAAATGGATAAAGGTAGTTTACACTTCTGAAGCAAGGTCCTGGAGCAACACCTCACCATATGTGGCAGACGGTGGTCAAGACATGGTAGCAATTTTTGCTACTTGGGAAAGGGGGAAGTTACCAGTTATGGGGAAATTGGCATCAGGTTGGGTCATCGGTTACCAGGGAAACTAGCAGGGGAGTGTGCCCTTCACTGCCCCTTTGATAAGCTATCCTGGGGAAGATGTTCGGATCTAAAGATTAGAGCAGTCACTAGCTGGGTCAGGGGTAGGACGCCAGCCGTGTGAGTCAGGTGTAGGTGAAGCAGGCACTGTCCAGCAGGGGATGTACAGTGAGCAAGAGAACACCCGTGTTGGTTGGCCGGATCATATCAGGACCTGCAGTTTAAGACTAATGCAGCCAGCCAATAGAAAAACCACTAGGAACACACTTGTAGTCCAGAGGGTTAGATTTCTTAATTTGCTGGTGGGGGAGAATGCACTCCAGAGGAAGCTGGGCATCTTGCTAAACAAAAGAGACTAAGGTCATTGGATTCTAAAGAAGGGCAGAGTTCTGGCATAATTTCAATGAAGGAGCGTTTTGATAGGCTCAGAACAGAGAGGAGCTGTGTATAAAAGTGTTAACATCAGACCTAGGCCTAAGCTGAGAAGCTGATCCCGGGTCCTCTCCTTGGAAATCTCAAAAATTAAGATAAACGTAGGATGTTTGGCCTGAAAACTCCTTATCTAAAGCTTTGAGCTTGTACTTCTCAGCCTGTGTCACAATGACCCATATTCTTCAGGTCCTTCAGCAAGAATGGGGTGTTCCATCCACCAGGATATAACTTCAGACTGCAAAGTTTCAATCAATCTATTATTTTTTGAGAACATTCCTCAGCACTACGTCCTCGATGTTAATTAACAAAAGCATTTTTTACAAAACAAAAAGGCACAAAATATTCCATAGTCTAAGAAGCATATACAATATTTGGGGGCCTAATGGATATCAAACAGTAAATATTGGGTTGGCCAAAAAGTTGTTTGGGTCTTTCTAGAACATCTTACAGAAAAACCTGAACGAACTTTTTGGCCAACCAATGTGTGAAGCAACCGCTTACCTGTACAAAGTTGTTGGGAATGTACATTGACACAAACTTTATGAGAAGATACTTTTGATATAAAATAAAGATAAGAATGCTATATAAATAACAACATTTGGAAAATTTGCCTGTAGTTCCTTCCCATATCTCTCATTTTCTTTTAGCCACTACCCATCATAACCCAGGTGGCGCTAGTAGTAAAGAACCTGCCTGCCAACGCAGGAAATGTAAGAGCCTAGAGTTCAATCCCTAGGTCTGCAAGATCCCTGGAGAAGGGCATGACAGTCCACTCCAGTTTTCCTGCCTGAAGAATCCCATGGACAAAGGAGTCTGGTGGGCTACAGTCCATAGGGTCTCAAAAGAGTTGTACATGGGTGGAGTGATTTAGCACGCATGCACACATCATATCCAAGGTACAGTGAGAGAAAGTGGGTTATCTAGCTTAAGTGCAGGGCTAAATAAGGTTTCTCTGATGAAACTGTAAGTAAGGTGCATAAGGGGGGAAAAAAAAGAACAAAACAACATTCACCCAGTGTTTGTCAGGATTTATTTCTAGGTCATGTTCTAGAATTGAGAGTGTTCACTCTGAAATTCAACTTCAGACTTTAGAAACACAAATTTATTAAGTTCCCTGGTGGCCTAGTGGTTAGGATAACCTGAACTATGTCTCTCCTGCTATATCCAAAATATATTTCCTATTTTTTTCTCTTTAAACAAAGAAAAAAGAACTTTAAAAGTTGGAGGGAGAGACTTCCCTGGTGGTCCAGTGGCTAAGGCTCTTCACTCCCCATGCAGGGGGCCTGGGTTCAATCCCTGATCAGGAAACTAGATCCCACGCTCCGCCACTATGCGTTCTCATGGCGCAGCTGAAAGGTCTCGTGTGCCTCACCTAGGACCCAGCACAGCCAAATAAGTAAGTACTTTTCTTTAACTGGAGGGAGACCAACAGTGGAGAGCACAACTCTGCCTCGTGCTGAACCTCAGCAGTGCGCTGTTGAGTGACACTGACAGACAGGGAACTGATGAATTAAATACCTTTCTGTCACAACAGTTACATAGGAACACCATCCCAGTGGAATGACTGCCATCTGAGTGCCTTCTAGATTCAAGAACGCCAAAGCACACTGCACAGATGTAATTAATCTTTATGTTAACTAGTAGGAGGGGGGTTTTGTTAGCCCCGCCTTGTAGATGAAGAAGCTATGGCAAGAATAATAATTCATCTCTGATGTACCTGGCAGAACCAGTCCTGTATTTGTAGTCATGTGCCTGGGATTTTTTAAAATTTGGCACACTGGACTAGGAGACAAAGGGATTACTAAGTAGCATATAAAGCATTTCCTATTTGTTATTCTGATGTCTGTGTGTGTGTGTGCGTATACTAAATAAGCAGCCTTCTACACAGTGTAGAAGAATCAACCTGGATTTCAGTCCTGTCTCTGTCCTCTGCTGATTGTGTGACCACAGGCAAGTCACTAACCTCTTAGTTGATTCTTTCAAAAGGGGAAACAGTATTACCTGCCACCTACGTTGAGGTTGTTTGTTGAGAGCCTGCTGTTTACCAAGCTCTGTGGTTGTGTTTTCTGGGCATCAGCTCTATTACTGTTCACACTGTTGTTCCCAAAACTCAGGCTCTGTTCACTGGTGCTGGGTAGAAGCTCAGAGACAGAGTTTGGGGTGAAATAAAAAAGAGTAGCTTTATTGCTTTGCCAGGCAAAGGGGGCCACAGTGGGCAATTGCCCTCAGAACTGTGTGCTCCTCAAGGAGCAGGGCATAGTCAGCTCGTGGACATTTTTTTGACTGGTTTGTGGTGAGGTAATCAGGAGTTACCATCCTCAGGTTTTTGGTTCCAACAGGTCTGGGGTCTATGTGCTTGTAGGCACCATACACTTAAATTCTCCCATCTGGTGGGGGTTTCAGTGTCTGCAAAACAACTCAAAAGACGTGGCTCCAAATATTATAGCACTTCTCCAGTGATACAGTAGTGAAGAATCCACCTGCCAATGCAGAGCACATGGGTTTAATCCTGGTCCAGGAAGATTCCACATGCCTCAGGGCAACTAAGCCCATGCGCCACAACTGCTGAGCCGGGGTGCCCTAGAGCCAGCGTTCCACAGCTAAAGAGGAGCCCCTCCTTGCCACGGCTAGGGAAAGCCTGCACACAGCAGCGAAACCAAAACCCGGCGCAGCCAAAAATAGAGTTAAAGTTGAAAGAAAAGAGCTTCAAGGTATACCCACAGATAAAAGACTAATATCCCCAAGGAAATAAAGAACCTGTAAAAACTGAGGGGAAAAAAAGACTAAAAACTCAACAGAAACGTGGACAAAATACACAGATACTTCACCAAGAATTATATTACCCTAAAACATATTGCCAACAAAGGTCCATCTAATCAAGGCTATGGTTTTTCCAGTAGTCATGTATGGATGTGAGAGTTGAACTATAAAGAAAGCTGAGTGCAGAAGAATTGATGCTTTTGAACTGTGGTGTTGGAGAAGACTCTTGAGAGTCCCTTAGACTGCAAGGAGATCCAACCAGTCCATCCTAAAGGAGATCAGTTCTGAGTGTTCATTGGAAAGACTGATGTTGAAGCTGAAACTCCAAAACTTTGGCCACCTGATGCATAGAACTGCCTCATTGGAAAAAGACTCTGATGCTGGGAAAGACTGAAGGCAGGAGGAGAAGGGGACGACAGAGGATGAGATGGTCGGATGGCATCACCTACTCAATGGACATGAGTTTGGGTAAACTCTGGGAGTTGGTGATGAACAAGGAGGCCTGGTGTGCTGTAGTCCATGGGGTTGCAAAGAGACAGACACAACTGAGTGACTGAACTGAACTGAACTGAAAACATATTGAAAGATATTCAACTTTTCTCATAATAAAACCATACTCAGATACTATTTCTCACCTATTAGATTGGCAAAAATCAGTACCCCTAGGGAGGGAATTCATCATAATAGAAACAACATATCAGTTCAGTTCAGTTCAATCGCTCAGTCATGTCCGACTCTTTGCAACCCCATGAACTGCAGCCCACCAGGCCTCCCTGTCCATCACCAACTCCCAGAGTTCACTCAAACTCATACATTTACCCTTTAATCTAACAATGTCAATTTTGGTAATTCAACCTGAAGATAAACCTATAACAGTACATTCATCCTTGCCCCTGACCTAAATGCCAGTGGTGCCCCCAGTCATTGTGATAATCCCAAAACAATCATGATACGGGTTGAATTATACTCCCCCAAAAGACATAGTAATGCCCTAACCCTCAGTACCCTGTGAATGTGACCTTATTTGAAAATAGAGTCTTTGCAGATGTAATCAAGTTAAAATGAAACTAGGCTGGATCAGGGTGAGCTAAACCACTAGATTAGCAATGACTTGGTGTCCTTATAAAAAGAGAAAACAGACACAGACACACAGAGGGGAGAAGGTCATGTGACGACAAAGGCAGAGATTCGAGTGATGCATCTGCAAGACAAGGGACATAGGGCTTGCTGGCTGCCACCTGAAGCTATATATAAGAGGGGCAGAGGCTCTCCTTAGAGCCTCCGGAAGACCCAACCCTGCCAGTACCTCAGTTTCAGATCTCTGGCTCCTGGAGATTTGAGAAGATACATTTGGGTTGTTTTAAGATGGCTCAGCGGGTAAAGAATCAGGAGACACAGGAGACGCAGTTTCAATCCCTGGGACAGGAAGATTCCCCTGGAGGAAGAAATGGCAACCCACTCCAGTATTCTTGCCTGGAAAATTCCATGGACAGAGAAGCCTCACTGGNCAGCGGGTAAAGAATCAGGAGACACAGGAGACGCAGTTTCAATCCCTGGGACAGGAAGATTCCCCTGGAGGAAGAAATGGCAACCCACTCCAGTATTCTTGCCTGGAAAATTCCATGGACAGAGAAGCCTCACTGGCTACAGTCCGTGGGGTCACAAAGAGTCAGACACGATTGAGCAACTAAGCACGCAAGCACCCGAAGTCACCAAGTTTGTGATCGTTGGTGACAGCCCTGGAAACCAAATACAAAGCTCCCACGTGGGACTTCCCTGGTGGCACAGTGGCTAAGAATCTGCCTTCCAATGCAGGGCACATAGTTTTGATCCCTGATCCAGGAAGAGTCCACAAACTGCGGAGCAACAACACCAAAGTCTGTGCACCTAGAAGCCTGTGCTCTGCAACAGTGAAGCCACTGCAATGAGAAACCCTTGCACCACAACTAGAGAAAGTCCTTGCGCAACAATGAAGGGCCAGCACAGCCATAAATAAGTAACTAAAAGCTCTCTCACACAGGGTGCTGAACACATTACAGGAAACCTGTCTTTGTGTCTCCCTCCTGCTTAGTGTCCAGTCCCCTGCTCAGACATCACCCCTCAGGCGGTGTCTTCCCTAATCCCCTTGATCAAAGTCTCACCCCACCCCATTGCTCTCGTCCCTTTACCCTGCTTAAAATTTTCTTTTCTTTTCATTACCTAACATGATATCGTTTTTTTCTTTAGTTATTGTCTGTCTCCCCAGCTAGCATGCCAGCTCCATGCAAAGGCGACTGACTTTCTCTTCTTTCCTGTTATCCACCAGCAACCAGGACAGCCCTGGCCAGAAGTAGGCACTTCATTGACATTTACTGAACCAAGGAGGGAGTACGCCTTTGCAAAGAGAGGGCAAATGTAACTTTAACATAGTGAGGAAGAGAACAGACTAGCTTCCCTGGAGAGGAGACTACAGAGAGATACCAAGAGGTTCTGAGAGCTGGAAAACCTGGAGGAAAAGTCATGTGAGATATTTTATTGGGAGTTGGAGGTGTGTCCTCATTTAGTCATGGAATTTTAGCTGCAGATGTGATGTACAAAACATGCATATGCTTGCCTGGCAAGGCGCTGGAGCCAGAAAGGCTACATCTGTCACATTCGTTTGAAGCCAATCCAAGTAGGCTAACGTGCGTTTGGAGAGCTCTGAGAGAATGTTATATCTTGTACATGCTGTCAGCAGCAGGAGGGGAAAACGTGTTGGGAAGAGAAAACAGATACTGAACAAGCTACATTCGTGCTGTGAGATCACACACAGGGATTCTCAGCCGTGGTGCTATTGACACTTTGGTGCTGTTTACAGTTGTTGGTTGGTGAGAGCCTTCCCTGTGCAAAGGATGACTGGCAGCAAATGACAGTCTCACCAGTTATGATAACCAAGAATGTCTGTAGACATGGCCAAACATCCTCTGGGGTTCTGGGAGCAAACTCACCCCGGTTGAGAACCATTGAGTTACATATGGTGCCAGTCCACTCTCCCTCCTTCATTTGTAACTCCACACACACACGTCGTAGGACAACCCTTCAACGCCCCTCAAAGGTGATTTGTTCCTGTGTGGACTCCCTCCGAATGTGCCCCGATATTTTCTGAGGTCATCTGTGGTCAACCATTTTATTAGTAGCTTCCAACAAAACACATCTCTCTGAATTCCTGCCCAAGCATAGTTCCCATCTACACTGAGTCTAGACATGATCACGTGGCCTACTTCAGCCAATGGGACATTGGCAGGCATGGTATAGAAATAGAAGCTTGTTAAACACTGACACCTTCGAGCTTGTCCTATTGGAACATTCCTTTGTTGGGAGCCAGAACAAAGTTCAGGCTAGATTCCTGAAGGACCAGAGGCCACATGGAGAGAAGCACTGGTAGATGAGAAGTCATCCTGGATGTTCCAGGATTCAACTTCAACTGAATGCAAACATGCGTGACCTTGGCTACATCATATGAAGCAGAAGAACTGTTCAGCTGAGCCCAGTCAACTCACAAGACTGTGAAAAACAGGAAATCAGTTTTGTTTTAAGCCAAAAAGTTTTGAGGTAGGGTACTACACAGCAATAGTCAACTGAAAACGATGCTGGGAAAGATTGAGGGCAACAGGAAAAGGGGGCAACAGAGGATGAGATGGTTGGATGGTATCACAGACTCAATGGACATGAGTTTGAGCAAACTCAGAGATAGTGAAGGACAGGGAAGCCTGGCGTGCTATAGTTCATGGGGTTGCAGACTTGGACACGACTTAGTGACTAAGCTACGACAACAATAACAAGTTGATGAAAGAAACACTGAAGTGTTGGAGCAGGCTCATGTTAGCTTACAAGAGTGAACTGTGCGATTTTCGGAATCAATTATCAAATGTTAAATTATACTAACTTAGGTTGAAATAAATTATATTTTAAAAAAGATAACACATAATCAAAACATATCATCTATTTTTTAATTAATTTTTATTGGAATATAGTTGATTTACACTGTTGTGTTAGTTTGTGTCATACAGCAATGTGAATCAGTTATACATATATATATACACATGTCCACTCTTTTACATTCTTTTCCCATATAGGTCATTACAGAGTATTGATTAAGGTTCCCTGTGCTATACAGTAGGTCCTTATTAGTTACTTATTTTATCACTTCTTAATTATTATACTCCTTTTTACTATTATATATGGTCTTTTTAAAATTTTTTTAAGGTATGGTCTTGAGGTTATTTTTTTATGAGTGTTTTTTTGATGTGGACCATTTTTAAAGTCTTTACTGAATTTGTTACAATATTGCTCCTGCTTTTTATGTTTTGGTTTTTTGGCCAGGAGGCATACGGGATATTAGCTCCCTGACCAGGGATCAAGTCCATACCCTCTGCATTGGAAGGCGAAGACTTAACCACTAGACTGCCAGGGAAGTCCCCCTCTTGAGATGATTTGTATCTAAGCCCATGCGCCACAGCTACTAAAGCCCGGGGGCTAGAGCGTCTCTTCTGCGACAAGAGAAGCCACCGCAACGGGACACCCACAGACAGCAGTTAGAGAGTAGCCCCTGCTTGGTCGCAACTGGAGAAAGTCCGAGTTCCTCAGCAAAGACCAACACAACCAAACCATTAAATAAATAAATCTTTAAAAAAAAAAAAAAAAAAAGGTGGGAAATTTGCAACCACTGCCCATTCTGCCATGGAAACGGGAGCTTCACCCTCTGGTCCCCTCCTGCCTTTAGTCAAGAGAAGGCCTTTTAGAAACCCTGGTCTATGTGAGTGGTTTCTCACAGTATGTGGGAATGATCTTGCTGCCTGTCAAGATCAACATCACACTTTCCCCTCTGCTTTGATACTGTACCATTTCAGCTGTAGGTGCCAAATCCTTTTGATTCCACATGAAATACTACCCTGGATTGCTTTCATGTATGTTTTATGAGTACCCCTAGGCATGAATATTTATTTAAGCAACTCAGAGCATATCCCTTTGATTTTCTTTCTCTGTCCTCACTCATGTTTAAAGGGTGGGGGAGGTGCACAGTGTCATAGTTCACCTGTAATGGCTTTGGCCTCCTAACCCCTTTGCTTACAGGGCCAAATAGTCATCTAGGAAATGGAAAACATTGCCTGGCTTTGTGTCAGTTAGCAGCATGACACACATTTCTGTTTTACTAATGAAACAGCTCTTTCCTGTGCAATGTCAGCTTTCCTACACAATGTGTCAACGTACCCTTGTCATCCAAATGTTGCCTGTTTGGATCCCTTCCACAGTGACTGACCTGGTCAACCCTTCATCCACATTAATATTGTCTATTCATTCAGAGACACTGTCAAGAGAATGAAAAAACAAGACACGGGAGAAAATATTTGCAAAACAAATATGACAAAAGGCCTATATCTGGAACATATACAGAATCCTTAAACTCAATAATAAGAAAATAAACAGCCCAATTATAAATCAGGCAAAAGATCTGAGCAGATATATGCAGAAGCAAATAATCATGAGAAGATACTGAATGTCATTTGTGATTCTAGAAATGGAAATGAAAATCACCACGAGGTACCATAATGCCCTAGAGTGGCTATAATTACACAGACTTCTCATAGATGCAGAGTACCTGAAAATATCTTACACTACTCAGTATTGGTGGGGATGTAAAATGACAGCTACTTTGAAAATGCTTGATGCTTTCTTAAAAAGTTAAACCTACACTTACTATCTGGTCCAGCCATTCCACATCTAGGGGTTTACTTGCCAAAGATGGAAACACATATTTATACAGAGACTTGCACAGAAATGTTCATAACAGCTTTCTTGGTAATGTTCCTCAATAGGTGAATATACCCACTAACTGTATATAAATACCATAGAATACTACTCAGTGATAACAAAATATGAACCACTGATATACCCAACAATATAGTTGACTCTCAAAATAATTCTGCTGAATGAAAGAAGCCAGACCACCCCCCTCAAAAAAAAACAGTACCTAGTTAACACTCCTTTGTATAAATTGCTAGATTAACTAATCTAAGAAACAGAAAGCAGATCAGTGGTTGTCTGTGGATAGGGTGGGGTAGGAATAAAAAGAGATTGCAAAGAGTCAGGAAGAAAATTTGGGAGGTGATGGATGTAATCATTATTTTGATTATGGTGATGGTTTCACAGGAATATATTTATGTCAAAATTTATAAAATTACACACTAAATATGTGCAGTTTATTCAATGCAGATCAGTGGTTGTCTGTGGATAGGGTGGGGTAGGAATAAAAAGAGATTGCAAAGAGTCAGGAAGAAAATTTGGGAGGTGATGGATGTAATCATTATTTTGATTATGGTGATGGTTTCACAGGAATATATTTATGTCAAAATTTATAAAATTACACACTAAATATGTGCAGTTTATTCAATGTCAATTACACATCAGTAAAGCTGAAAAAAATTATATATGTATAGGATGTATCAGTTATTGACTAAGTAATGATTCAAGATGGAACTAGAAGGACTTCCCTGGTGCTTCAGTGGCTTAGACTGGGGGCTCAGGTCAGGGAACTAGATCCCACATGCCACAATGAAGGACCCCTGTGCTGCAAGTAAGACCCAGTGTAGCCAAATAAATAAATATTTTTTTAAATAAACATTTTAAAATATTTATTTTAAAATAATATTAAAATTTCAATAAAATTTTTAAAACATTTGTTAATAAATATTTTTATTATTTATTTTAATAACCTAAGGGATAGGCTATCCACTCCAGTATTTTTGGGCTTTCCTTGTTGCTCAGCTGGTAGAGAACCTGCAATGTGGGAGACCTGGGTTTGAACCCTGGGTTGGGAAGATCCCCTGGAAAAGTGAATGACTACCCACTCCAGTACTCTGGCCTGTAGCAGTCCATGCACCACATAATCCATGGAGTCGCAAGAGTCAGACACGCCTGAGCGTCTTTCAACTTTCAAGTTGGTCTACCAACTTGGGTTATTGAAATTGGGAGACTATAATGACTGGAAGCATGCACATCTCTTCAATTATCAGCCTGACCTTCAGACCAGGTCCAGTTAAAGGTAGGTGCAAAGTGGGTGTCCAGAACATCTGTAATATAGAAACCTCTTTATTCGTATCTGAAATTGACTTGAATGGTCACATAGGCTGTGACAACCCATACAAGCTGAGCTGCAGGCAGGTTAAAGCAGAGTCATTCCCTAATGGGAAATCATTCAGCAGATTTGTCTCTGATACTGATGAAATGTTGTATAGTTTGCCGTGTGAGACACAAATGCGGGAATAACCTGTGTTTCAACTTATGCATCAACAGGAACTTCCCTGGAAATCCAGTGGTTTGATCTGGGAACTAAGATCCCACCTGCCCCACTCATGGTGCAGCCTAAAAAAATAAAAGAAACCAAGTTAAATGATCATAAGCTTAACATCCTAAATTTCATGGATAATAATCCAAACATTCATACACAATTTATCACCATTTCAAAGCTAATAAATAAAAATAAGGAATGCAATCATCTTCTCTGTGATGGGTTATTAAGAGTTGTCTGGTCTCTCAGGGCCACCCCTTGATAACAATACAAAAAGTTTCTAAATCCGCATTGCTAAATTTTTGTGAGAGTTCTGCTTTTCTGATAGAGTTTGAGCTTTTAAAATATCATGGCCATGTAATTTTGAAAAAGTGAATTTTCTCCCTGTAGTGGATTGAATAGTGGGCTCCCAAAATACAAACCCACTATCTAATCCCCAGAATGTATGGATGATACCTGATTTGGAAATTAGGTCTTTGCAGGTGTAAGTAAATTAAGGGTCTTGAGATTATCCTGTGTTATCCAGGTGGGCCCTAAATCCAACGACAGGTGTTCTTATAAGAGAAAAGTAAAGGGAGATTTGAGTTAGAGATTAGAGGAAAAGAGAAGGTATGGTGAAAATGAAGGCAGAGAATGAAGTGATGTCTCAAACCAAGGAAGCCAGCGGCCACCAGGAGCTGGAAGAGAAAAAAAGGAGGGAGGGGGAGTCTTCCCTAGAACCTCTGGAGGGAGCAGCCAGCCAACACTTGATTCAGACTCTGGCTTACAGAACGGTGGGAGAATAAATTTCTATTGTCTTAGCCGCAGCCTCAGGAACCAACACTACCTCACAGAGCA
This sequence comes from Oreotragus oreotragus, assembly GCA_006410675.1. Lineage (NCBI taxonomy): Eukaryota > Metazoa > Chordata > Mammalia > Artiodactyla > Bovidae > Oreotragus > Oreotragus oreotragus. The sequence continues at coordinate 220,922 of SJYX01013726.1, forward strand.
CTAAGGATGGGAACAATGGTACTATCAATATTGTAGGTACACTATGAGGATTAAATGAATTAAATGAATTGATACTCCTTAAGCACTATATAAGAGTGATACCCGCTGTGCTTAGTTGCTCCGTCAAGTCCTACTCTTTGTGACCCCATGGACTGTAACCCGCCAGGCTCCTCTGTCCATGGGGATTCTCCAGGCAAGAATACTGGAGTGGGTTGCCATGCCCTCCTCCAGGGGATCTTCCTAAGCCAGGGGCTGAACCCAGGGCTCCCGCATTGCAGGCCAATTCTTTACCGTCTGAGTCACCAGGGAAGCATGTTTGATACCTAGTTCCCAGGTGGCGCTAGTGGTAAATAACTCCCCTGCCAATGCAGGAGACACAAAAAACTCTGGTTCAATCCCCGGGTTGGGAAGATCCCCTGGAGAAGGGAATGGCAACCCACTCCAGTATTGCCTGCAGAATTCCAGGGACAGAGAAGCCTGCTGGGCTACCAGCCCATAGGGTCTCAAAGAGCCCGACACAACTTAGCTACAAAACACCAACAACAAAGCAGTATAAAAGTTCTAAGTAGTCTTCAGAAAGAATTTCTCTGGTGTCAACACAACCTACTGTTGATCACACTGCTTTACTGATGCATGTCTGGTGAATTGGACACTATAGTAGTGAGCCTCTTTCTGGTCAAGGCTATGGTTTTTCCAGTAGTCATGTATGGATGTGAGAGTTGGACTATAAAGAAATCTGAGCATCGAAGAATTGATGCTTTTGAACGGTGGTATTGGAGAAGACTCTTGAAAGTCCCTTGGACTGCAGGGAGATCCAACCAGTCCATCCTAAAGGAGATCAGTCCTGAGTGTTCATTGGAAGGACTGATGTTGAAGCTGAAACTCCAATACTTCGGCCACCTGATACGAAAAGCTGACTCATTTGAAAAGACCCTGATGCTGGGAAAGAGTGAAGACAGGAGGAGAAGGGGACGACAGAGGATGAGATGGTTGAATGGCATCACCGACTCAATGGAGATGAGTTTGAGTAGACTCCAGAAGTTGGTAATGGACAGGGAGGCCTGGCATGCTGTGTGTGGTCCATGGGGTCACAAAGAGTCGGACACGACTGAGTGACTGAACTGAACTAGACCTGGAACTGAAACAACACTCATGACGACGGTGAAAAGGTCAACAAGAGCAGACTATCAAGATTCTTTTTGAACCAGAATATTCTATAAAAGGAACCCTTTAACTCTCCATGCATTTGGGTCCTTTCTTCTCTATTAGTTGTCTGTACAACTTCTTAATCCCCAAACACAATGTGAGAAATGATCCGGGGCCACTGGGTAAAATTATTTTCTTTGCTTCCCTTGGGAGTCTAAAACCCACCGAGGTGCCCAGAGATCAGAATTCCCAAGGCGATACCAAGCGCCCATGTTCAGTTCAGTTCAGTCGCTCAGTCGTGTCCGACACTTTGCGACCCCATGAATCGCAGCACAACAGGCCTCCCTGTCCATCACCAACTCCCGGAGTTCACTCAGACTCAAGTCCATCGAGTCAGTGATACCATCCAGCCATCTCATCCTCTGTCATCCCCTTCTCTTCCTGCCCCCAATCCCTCCCAGCATCAGAGTCTTTTCCAATGAGTCAACTCTTCGCATGAGGTGGCCAAAGTACTGGAGTTTCAGCTTTAGCATCATTCCTTCCAAAGAAATCCCAGGGCTGATCTCCTTCAGAATGGACTGGTTGGATCTCCTTGCAGTCCAGGGGACTCTCAAGAGTCTTCTCCAACACCACAGTTCAAAAGCATCA
>SJYX01013726.1:229507-250597 GCA_006410675.1 Oreotragus oreotragus
TTTTTTTTTTTTTTTAAAGAATTAAAGCTCTCGTTTTAACAGCATCTCTAGTAGCTTGTTTTTTCTTAAATTTCAGCCTTCATTATTTCTAGTTTATCAGTATTGTCAGAGTGAACTAGATCTAGGAATCTTTACAGATTCGGTCGTCACTCTTCCTCCTCCTCTTTTCCTTCACCAAACAATTTAGTGAGAACGCATTAGGTGAGAATTGATCGAGGAAGTCATCACTGCAGTGGGGGTAGGTGGAAAGGGAGAGTCAGAAAGTGTCTGTGTGGGGATGGGGGCAGTCATGGGAAAGACGGGGGCTTTGGTCAAATGAGTGTATTGAGGCTAATGGGGGCCAGGTTCCTGACTATTAGAAAGCAGAGTTGCAAATATGGAAAAGGAGAAAACTACACTAGACCCTCTGGACCTGGCTTGCATTTGTTCTGTTTGTATGAACCCTTGGTTTTGAATATATAGAGTCAGACAGAGAAATAAATAGAGGTATGTGTATGAGAAAGTGAATGAATTATATGAACATAAATTTCCTACCTTTGTTCACTCATAGGGCCTGGAAGCAATAACACCCCAGTAGTAATGAATATACCCAGTGCCCAGTTCTTTTCTAAATACCAGTCTGCTTCAAAGAATTGGGGATCCTTGGAGAAACAGCCAGTTTTAGGATGGAGGCAGGGAAGACACAAGATAAGCCTGCAGTGCTTTGTAGCCAGAAAGAAGGACTCAGTCAAAGAAGGATGGGGATGTGTCCAAAGGACAGAAATGTCACCTTGAAGGTGCTCTCTCTGGGCAGATTAGAGACAGTGAGTTTCAAAATAAATGATAGTGGTGGCTCGTAACCCACTGAATAAAATGGAAATCTATGAATTCATGCTGTAGTCAACAGTTTAATGAGAATAGATGTTTTCAGTCACAGAGTACCTCCCCCCAAAGTACTTACTAAAGAGGAAAAGCAGTAATTTTACAGTGAAGAAGCCTGGCAAACACCACCTTATCAAAGGATTAAAGTTAAAATAGCCAGTAGTGGGGCCAATCAAAGTTTGTGGTGTGCCGCCTGAGAGGGTGCAGTGGTGAGAACATAGCGTCACTCCTGTCACAGTCCTGCCAAAGACAGGTGCCCTGAGTCTAATCAGCAGAACCAGCTGGCAAAGCTAAATTAAGGGCACTGGATAGCAAGACTGGCTTGTGACCTTCACAAGGGTCAGGGACCTGAAAGATGCGGACAGCCTGAAGACTCTTGCAGACGGAGGGAGCCTAGACACATGACAAGTCAAGCCTTGGATCTGGACTGATCTCTTTGCTGTAAAGGACGTTTTTAGGACAATGGACAAAACTGAGGTCTGGGGATTAGACAGTAGTGATATATAATGTAGTTTTCAGATTTTGATTTTATTGTGATTATATAGGAAAATTTCCTTGTTCATAGGAAACGTGATTTCAGTAACCTGTTCTCAATAGTTCAGGGAAAGAAGAGCTCATAAATGATTTATCTGTCTGTGATTTCCTGGGTAGAAATGTGTTAATCATTGTTTCCACTCCTTACCTAATGGTCGTAATTCTCCCACCCATTACTCTTGTGTAACCTCTGCAGCCAGTTCCCAGTTTTAAATCGATATACCTATCTCTTTGCTCCCACTCAACAAAATAAAAATCCCCAAACTAAACAAAATAAAAACAGTTGTTGATTGACTCCATTGTAGAGCAGTGAACTTCAGCACCAGTGATGCTCTTGCTTCGTTTGCTTATGTCTGTTGTCATTTACTCTTTCCATTCTTCTCTGAGTTTTCTAAACCTTAACCAATTTCTGTGGTTCCTTGTGTTCAGACTCTACTCTTATTCTGACTGCCTAGCCTCCTAATTCATGGAAAAATAGATACCCTCAAGCTTCCTTTCCTTCTTCCCACCACAACCTCAAATATATCTGTAAGTCTGTTTGTAAAACTAGATGATCTTCATTTGTAACATTGCTAATCTCTATCTTCTGTGGCTGCCCATGGGACTTTGCACCCTGAATGTTCCTCTCTTTTATTCTGTCCACTGTTCCTTTTCTCTCTGTAAATATTCACATCTGAGTAGAGGTACGTGTGGCGTAGCTGTGACAGGAGATCAGGCCTGTCTAATCCTAAAGGCCACTACAGTGGGCTCACTCATAATCTTCCTAATGGCTTAATCCAGTGGTCGCGTTTCAGTTCTCATCTTACTAAATACTCTTGTCTTCCACCCTTTATGAAATTTTTCTTTTGCTGCAAGGTACAACTCTTTCCTGACTTTTCCGCCTCTGAGGTCGGTTTTCCCCTTGCTTTGCTGACATTTTCTACTGTCTTTGCCCTTATTGTCCTGCTACTGGGGCATTTGTCCCCAGCATGCTTCTTTCCATATTCTCAGTATTCTTTTTAATTGGCTCATTACCACCAAGCCTCAGGCTTCAGCTGCCATGGAACATTGTTAACTCAGACCTGCTTCTCCCGCCCACTGGGGAGCTTCTAGATAGCACTGTCTAATGCGGTAGCCACTGACTGCCCTCAGCCCTTGAGAGGTGGCTTGGCCAAGTTGAGACGCATTGATGGTATAAAATACACCGGGTTTTGAAGACTCGCTGTGAGAAAAAAGAATGTACAATATCTCTGATAATTTTTTATTAAATATTGAAATAATATTTTAGATACACAATGAATTAAGTTTAACATGTTAAGATTAATTTTATATGTTTTTAACTTTTAATGTGGCTTCTAGAAAATTTTCAGTAACACACATGGCCTGTATTCCATTTCTTTGGGACAGCACAGCTCTAAATGCTTTTCAACGGCCTTCATCAGTTCAGTTCCGCTCAGTCACGCCGACTCTTTGTGACCCGGTGGACTGCAGCACGCCAGGCCTCCCTGTCCTTAATGCTACGTGTTTAAAAAACCAGAATTACTATTTCCTACCGCCACACTTATTCCTCTTTTGCCTCAGTTTGAAAACTTCATTTTTTTGGTTAATAAAACTCTAGCTAGGTGCCAAGTACTCTGCCAAGCACTTAAACACACATTATTTCACTTAATCATCATGTGGTCATTTAACCATCACAACACCATGGACAGCCTTATGAGACATCTTTTCTCTCCACTTCACATGTGAGAAATTCCTGATTCCTCCCTCTTCACCCCCGTTTGATGCCTCACCAGGCCTTTCTCCCCTTGACTTCTGACACCTCTTCCCTTCTTCCTTCCATTTGACACCCAGAGTCCTCTTCCTAAAAGACATGCCTGGCCGGGACTCTGGTCTGCTCAGAAGTTCTCGATGGCTTCCCATCCCACGTAAGGAAGGTCCAAACTCCTTTCCATGGCAGGTAGCACCCTTTGTCATCTCCTTTTGTTCTGCCAAAATGGGAGTTCATTTAGCTGGGTTTCACTTTCTTGTTTAAGGACTCCGCTGACGTGAAGTTTACGATATTGGGAGAAATTGTGATACTAACACAATAAATCTCTTACTAGGTTTAATCTTGTTCAGCGAACAGCGCAAGCTGGCACAGCTCTGGCCTTTAATCTTCATAGGAAGTCTGAATTCCTTGTGGCATTAGCTGATTATTCTATTAAATGTTTCGATACAGGTAAGAAGTCCTATTTATTTTTTGAAGCAGAGTGATATGTAGGTGGAAATACTGCAGGGAGTTGGCCAGTCTGTACAGTCTGAGGGGAGGGAACAGACCCAACAAGACAGCTCTCACTTCAGACACTGGCCACAAGTTTGGGGGTCCCAAGGCCATCCTCACATCAGATCAACAGGCTGCAAATTCAGGGTTCATAACTTACAGCAAAAGGATACAAATTAAAACCAGCCAAAGGAAGAGACGGATAGGGTGGATTCTGGGAGGCCCCCAGAAGAGATGCTTCCATCATCCCCAAGGACACATTACTCTCCCAGAATTCACACGTGGCCATCTGCACCAAGTACTGCCACACCAGGAAACTGACCCAAGCTCTTGAGTTTTTATTGGGACTCATCAGCGTTTGGTTGCCAACTTGGTTGAACTCCATTTCCAGCCTCCTCCTCTCTGGAGGTTGGGCTAATAGTATAAGACCCAAAGCCTCAGCCTTCTAATCACTCACATAGTTGGTCATTATGGTGTGGCCAGTCCCCACTCTGAGGTTCTCTCCGTAGCACAAACCATCTGTTTTGTCCAGGGACCTACCACAGATAACAGAGACACTCCCACCACTGGGGAAATTCCAAGGGTGTAGAAGTTGCTGGACAAAGGCCATGCATATCTCTCTTTGAAGGCCAAATTCCTTACTGCACATGTTCAAGAATAATTACTTTTAAAATTTTACATGTGTATTGATATTTTTTGCCACATTACATTTTTTAATAGAGAACTAAAGAGTTCTATAAACTGAACTTATTATTAAGAAAAAAATCTCAACTGTGTTTTTTCTTGTTATTAATGTATCAGATACAATATTTAGAAAGATTGTAAACAATAAGAATAGTAATAATAGTGTTGCCCAACACTTATATAGTGTTTACTCCTTGCTAGGTACTGTTCTATGATTTTATACATATTATTAATTGTAATCATCATAGTAACCCCCAGAGATGGTTACTGTTGTTATGCCCAGTTTTCAGATGAGGAAACTGAGGCACAGAAATAGATTAACCAGGTTTCCACAGCTTGGTAAGCAGCAGAGCCAGGATTTCTAATCTGGGAGTCTTGCTGCAGGCCCCTGGCCCCAGTCACTGCCACCTTCTCACAGCACCTGCAAGAAGGAAAGGCAGTCGTGCCCAGAGACAGTCACTGCTTTTGTATCGGGGCCCACCTGTCTAATCTGTTTTCTTTGCATACACCTTTTTTATATTTTAACAAATACATGATCATCCTATCTATAGCATTTGGTAGAATCACTTCCTTCCCTTGTGAAAAATTTATGTTTAAGATCAATACTTAATAATTCTACTCTAGAAGTGTTTGCAGTACCACAATTACTATATTGTTCGGCCTCACCCTGCAGGCTTGTGGGCCCTTAGTTCCCCAACCAAGAAATTGAACCGGTGCCCCCTGAAGTGGAAGCACGGAGTCCTAACTGCGGGGCCGCCAGGGAATTCTAATACTGTGACTAGTAATGTTTAACCTATTACCTTTTGGTGGATTTGAAACTGTTTTTAGTTTTGGGTATTACAAATACTGCTGATACAGAAGTTCTGATACACTAAGTCTTTAAACTCATCTGTGACTGCTTTCCTTGGATTCCATTAGTCTCTTCTCTCATCTTAGTTGTATCTTTTATACCCTCTCCTGTCTTATCGAAACCCCTGGTAACGAAGCCCTTCCCTTAGGTGCTGTCTCCACCTCCCCAACCACCTCCCTTTCTTCACTGCCAAATCCTGCTTCTTCACCGCGTCCATGCATGGATTCGGACTCTTGCCTCTTCCCCTGCAACCCCCACTCCAGGCTTCTGAGACTTCTGTCGCCAAGGTCTTTAATAACCTCTAATCACATAAATCCTCTTTATACTTTCCGTTTTGTTTCTCCATAGCTTTTAACACTATAGCTCACTTCAGGAGTCTTGGTTTTCTACTGTTAACCTCTCTTGGATCTACTTTTCTGACTTCTTTTCTGGGTTCTTTTGCGATTCCTAGGCTTTTGGATGGGGCTTCCCTGGTGGCTCCGAGAGAAGGAAATGGCAACCCACTCCAGTTGGGTATTTGACCCAATTAAAAAGAAAAAGTAGAGGAACCCACACAGGTTGTCAACTTTTAATTTTGTTAATTGACATTGGAAAAAACAATATAACTTCATGAAATGGAGTGTTTTTTTTTAACAAACTTAGAAATATATAATAGATTTAAAGGTGGTATTTTAAATTTAGTTTTGTGGAAAACTCATCATGTTATGCTTATTTTTCTCTTCTCACTGAAGGCCAGTGAAAAATTGCCCATTAAGTGACGCCAGACTTCAGACTGGTGTTTGGAAGCCAGTCCTCCCTTCCCAAGAGTTTATCTGTTCCTCTGTCTTCAGTTTGACCTACTTTGTATCTTAATGTTTCCCAGATTTCCATCTGGCTTTCTGGCTTTTCTCCCCTGGTGCATCTTTCTGGAGGAACAGACCAAATCGGACCATAAAACTGTAACATGCCTGTCATAGGAAACGTGGAAACACAGAAAAATGTAAAAAGAAAAATCACTACAATTTTACTACCCATTGATAATTATCGTGGAGAGTTTTTGATGTTTTCAGACTTTTTTCTCTGCCTGTGTGTCACACATGCAGACACACACACACCGAATCAGTTTTTAGAAATCAAATCTGTCATCTCTTCTGACACTGCTAAGTCTGATCCCCCTCGTGTATTTACGTCACGTGGTAGAGTCGCCTCCTGTTTACGTAACTAAACTGGAGGCACCGGAGCCACTGAATCACTGAGTCCTTTGATTTTTTTCCTCTGTAGCTCTTGAGTTTGTTCCTTTCCCCATCACCACATGCTTAGTAGAGACCCTTCTCATGTCCTGCCTGGATTATTACAGCAACAGATTAACTAGTCATTTTGTAACCTCTTTCTCCTCTCCAGTATATTCACCGTGTCTTCGAAGTACTCTTTCTGAAACAGCCCAGATACGGTATTCTTACATATAAAACTATTTCAAGAGAAAGCCCAGGCTTCTGTCATGTCACGTTCAAGACTGTTCTTAAACCCCCTTTCAGCCTCATCTCCTCCTGCCTCCCTGATAATCCACGTGACTACCATGTCCCCCGGCGCACTTCATCAGCCAGTCAGAGGCTTCCATTCTTTTCAGATGTTAATGGAGCTGAAGGGACCTCATGTGATCCCTGGCCATCAATTGAATCTGTTCTTGGATGAAATACCACATTTGACCTGTATGACTGCCTTTTTCCCTCAGTCACCAAGGAGCTGGTTAGCTGGATGAGAGGGCATGAATCATCGGTGTTTTCGATCTCTGTGCACGGATCAGGGAGATATGCCATCACCACCTCCTCTGATACAGCACAGCTTTGGGACTTGGATACCTTCCAGAGAAAAAGAAAGCTGAATATTCTCCAGTCTGTGGGAATACAGAAGGTCAGTGGACGGAGCGCGTCTTGGTCTGTGGTGCTTCTCAGGCTAGTTTCTGGATCAGCCGGATACGGATGTTATAAGTAATGTTTCACTTTGTCTCAGTTATGTCAGCAACAAGCAAAACTGTTTTATTATTTATAGTGTGTAACTTCAACTTTAGTTAGGTGATAGTTTTTACTTAGCTGATTGATTTTATTTCTTAACCCAGTTATGAAAAAGTCTAAATGTGTAGAAGATTTGTAAGAATTTCACAAGGAACACGTGCACATCCACCACCTAGATCCTCCTGTGCCATACCGTACTTTGTTGCTGTTTAGTCGCTAAGTTGTGTCCAACTCTCTGTGACGGTCCAGGCGAGAATACTGGAGTGGGTTGCCATTTTCTTCTTCAGGGGATCTTCCTGTGTCTGGGGATCTAACCTGTGTCTCCTGCATTGGAAGGTGAATTCTTTACTGGTAAGCCACCTGGGAAGCCCATACCATATTTACATATTAGTAAACTATATTATGGATCTATCCATCTGTCTGTCCCTTCATTTATTAACTCACTTTTTTTTTTTTTTAAAGTAAATTGCGGACATCAGTATACTTGCTGATCAGTGCTTCAGCCTGCATTTAAATTGGGTTTAGTATTTGTTGATATAAACTTTATTTTTAATGCATGTCTTAAGCATTCATTTGTTAAATTTGATAAATGCATATACGTTTGTAATGTGGAAACCTATTGTTACCACCGGAGAAGGCAATGGCACCCCACTCCAGTACTCTTGCTTGAAAAATCCCATGGATGGAGGAGCCTGACAGGCTGCAGTCCATGGGGTTGCTAAGAGTCGGACACAACTGAGCGACTTCACTTTGACTTTTCACTTTCATGCATTGGAGAAGGAAATGGCAACCCACTCCAGTGTTCTTGCCTGGAGAATCCCAGGGAAGGGGGAGCCTGGTGGGCTGCCGTCTGTGGGGTCGCACAGAGTTGGACACGACTGAAGCAACTTAGCATAGCATTGTTACTACCATCCCAGAAAGTTCCATTATATCCCTTCCCAGATAAGCACTCCTCTGATGTTTTTCTACCGTGGGTTAGTTTTATCTGTTCTAAAATTTCACAGAAGTAGAGCTTTTCAGTAATGGTGTGTGTGAAGCCTTTTTCATTCAGCATCATGTTTTTGAGATTCATCCTTGCTGTTTTATGTATCGGTAGTTTGTACCTTTCTATTGCTCATCAGTATGCCATTGTACACATGTATCACTTTTTAAAAATCCATTTCTTTTGTTTTTAAGGTTTGTTTTTGTTTTTGCTTGCTATTTGATTAGCTAGATGCTGTTTTCAGGATTGCATCTCCCATTTAATTATTTTGCTTCAGGTTATATTACACATGCAGTATTGCTTTTAATTTCTTGGTTATTAGCATGAACAACTAGCAGTTCATGTCAACCAAAATCTTATTTTGTAGTCTCCACAAAAATCCCAGGGTTCTTAATCATTTAAAAAAGATACAAGTTATAGCCAGCTTACTCCTCAGGAATTTAGGTCAAATGCCTTAGTAGGTTTTTTCTTCAGTTGCTTTAATACTTAAATTATTTTAAAGTCTAAGAAAGAGAACACTGTGAGTTGAAGCCACAATGGAAACTGTCATGAAACAATGACACAAAAACCATCTGTTATTTTTACAATGAAACTAGAATAGTATACACTGAATAGCTGCCAATATTAACCTTGGCTTGGTCGTTCAGACATTTTAGTTTAAAAAAATAGGATTCCAAATCTTAGAGATAAAATAAAATTAAGTAGTAAATGTAAATACAGTATGCAATATACATGTAAGTATATTGTTCTAAAATAATAGAATATCATAATCTATCTTTAAGTTACCAGCAAGCTTTTCCTCAAAAGACTAGAAAGTAAACATCTTTGGCTTTGCTGGCAAAGAGCAAAATTGAGGATATGTGTGTACTTACATAACCACCTGAAATGACATAATTTTAAAACATAAAACTCATTCTCCTGGGCTGTGTAAGAACTGGAGATGAGTCAGATGTTGTCACTGCTGGCTTGTTCTGTTGAAAACAGGAAGTAATTATAAACTAAACTTAAAGCAAAACTTTAGTTCTTATCAAGTTTTTATTAAACTTATATTTTTACTGTGGTTTTTTTCGAGCCAGACTGAACCGAGCTACAGGATTGCTTTCTGCATCTGTGACTCTCCTGTTCGGTGACTAAGTTCACTGACACCACTTTTCCAGATTCCACATTTAAGTGAGGACATTTGTCTTTCTGTGTCTGACTTCACTCACTGTGACAGTCTTGAGGTCCATCCGTTTGCTGCGGATGACATTGTTTTGTTCTTTTTTATGGCTGAGTCTGCTTTTATATTTTAAATAACAAATTTTGTGATTTTTTTTTCCCCATTGATGACACATGGTAACACATGATGATATGGGTTTCATTTATGATGGCTCTTTTAATCTAAAGTAGTCTCCCACCTTTTCTCTTTTATTCTCATAACATTAATTTTTTTTTTTTTAAGAAACCAGGCCAGTTAGTTGTGTTGGAAAATGCCACACATTCTGGATTTGTGTTACTGTCTCCTCATTGCATCATTTAACTTGTTTTCTCACCTGATATCTTGTACGTTCAGTTCAGTCACTCAGTTGTGTTCGACCCTCTGTGACCCCATGGACTGCAGGACACCAGGCTTCACTGTCCATCACCAACTCCTAGAGCTTGCTCAGGCTCATGTCCATCAAGTTGGTGATGCCATCCAACCATCTCATCCTGTGCCGTCCCCTTCTTCTCCCGCCTTCAATCTTTCTCAGCATCAGGGTCTTTTCCAGTGAGTCAGTTCTTCACATCAGTGGTTTCAGCTTCAGCATCAGTCCTTCCAGTGACTATTTGGGACTGATTTCCTTTAGGATTGACTGGTTTGACCTCCTTGCAGTCTGAGGGACTCTCAAGAGTCTTCTCCAATACCACAATTGAAAAGCATCAGTTCTTAGATTTCTTTATAGTCCAACTCTCACATCCATAGATGACTACTGGAAAAACCATAGCTTTGACTAATGAACCTTTGTTGCAAAGTAACAGCTGATGGTACTGATTTCTTGTAAACTTGAATTTAAGTCTAAAGTCTTGAGTAGATTCACATGAATCATTTTTGACAAGCTAGTCACCTTGTGTGTAAGATGGAAATAATAATGGTGCTTACCTCAGGGTTGGTTTCAGGATTGAGTATGATAATCTATGCAAAGCGCTTAGCATAGTAAGCTAAGCATGCAAAGCTTGTGCATAGTAGGTGCTTAGTACAAGTTAGCTGCAGTTGCTGCTCTTCCTATATTGCTGTTATTTTTGTTATCTATTATCCAGCTTTATAGGATTATTTCAGTGCAATTAGGTATCTTCTAAAAAGCTATAAGGTAACTGTATTCTTGTGAACTATATTAAATAGATGCATAATCCCTTATTAGCAACTCAAAAACCCAGATGTTTTTTAATAACTCATTTGGTGGCAGAATCTGATTGGAATTCATCTGGCAGCAAAATCTTAACTCAGTTGACATGAGGCTGAAATATTAATATATTTGAGTATGGGGTGTTGCTCCAAGTCACTGAGAGTTCTACATAATATTACAGATTATGCATTGTATTGGGCTTCCCTGGGGGCTCAGATGGTAAAGAATCTGCTTGCAATGCGGGAGACCCAGGTTTGATCCCTTTCTCAGATCATAAGTAGATCTGAATTCTGGAACACATCTTCCCTAGAGGTTTTGGATTAGAAAGTATCAGTCGATAGTTTGACTTTGACTTCAAAATGTTTTTAAAGAATTTACTGCTCCATCTGCTTTCCACTGATGTTTGTACCTTGCAGTAGTGGTAATTGATAGTAATAGATAGCAATACCACGGGTGGCTCAGTGGTAAAGAATCCACCTGCAGTGCAGGAGATGCAGGGAGACTTGGATTCAATCCCTGGGTCAGGAAGATCCCCTGGAGGAGGAAATGGTAATCCACTCCAGTATTCTTGCCTGGAAAATCCCCTGGACAGAGGAGCCTGGCAGGCTGTGGTCCATAGCGTCGCAGAGTCCAACACAACTTAGCAGCAGCAGTAATAGATACCAGTTGTTGAGTCCTATTATGTACTTAACACTTTGGTTTGTTATTTTTAAGCTTAAATAATCCTGAAAGGTAGATACAATTATCCACATTTTACAGTTGGGGAAGCTGCACTTCAGAAATATTAAGTAACTTGCCCAGTGTCACGTAGCTTATGAAAGAGGGGCAGTTCTGAGTTGAAGCTTGGTTTACTCTGAAGTGACTCCATTATGCTCTCAGGTGAACTAGTTACATTTCTTTGAATTAGAAAATTTTCATTCTTTTGTTGATACTAGGAGGTAGGACATTTAGCTCTCTTAGCTAGAGATTTTGGAATAAATCCTGAGATTTCTGTTTACTATAGTTCAGTATGAATCAGACAAGGCTTTGTGATGATGGCATCAGAGAACACTTAATAGTGTGTCATAAGCTTAGTCTGTATACAAATGGGCACTCACTAAGTTTTTGCCGAATTGTACATTTCACTGTTAACTTTCTCTAACTACTATCCTGAACTCTTTCAACTTTGAAAAGAATTCACGTACCTCTCAAAAATGAATTGGGAAGCCTAGGATTTTCATATTTTGTAAGGGAAAGGTGCAGCTAACCTTCAAAAAGTGTATTTTGTTAGTACTCTTGAAGTTTTTTCTAAGCATTTTGTGTTTGTCAGGAGATGACACTATCTAAATAATGACATGATTCATTAGGAACAATTTTATAATCATTAAAATCTGGCAATTAAAATTACAAATCTAGTAATGAATAATCATGTAGGCAATAATCTATCACAGCTATTCCTCAAAATAGCAGCTGATGCTCATTAACTTTTAAGCTTTTGCTTCTCCCAGTAGGAATAAACTTTATTACTTTTCTAGAAAAATACTGCTAATTATAATAAAAATTTCAAGACACTTTTTTTGACATCGGATTGGAAACTGTTTTAATGCATCCATTATAGACTGTAATGTATTCACTTACAGTTCTTTCTGTATGACCTTCATATTACAAATCTTCTTAATATAATAGAACTGTTGGCAAAAGACCTACCAGATTGTCTTTGATAAAGTGAGCCTAGGACAAAAGTGAGGAGGAGCTGGATCAGGCAAGGGGCTCGGCATCTGATGTAGTTGAGCTAGCATCTTTTAGAGTCTTATAGCTGTAGTCCTTAGTAGATTGTTCTAATTAACTGGTATGTTCCATAGTACATTTTGTATGCACGTATGTATGTTTTTTAGCATTATTATCAAAAAAGAGATAATGTCATATATAATATATATGTAAATATATATATTTACAATGCTCTAAATTTTTTATAGTAATGTTTTTAACTATTAGAATCATCACCTAACTGTATGTATACAATAGCTGGATGACAGTAATGCAAATCAGTTGCAAGGCTGCCATATTTCATGCGGATGCTTTATTGACCCATTGTTTTTGTAACACGGGAAAGCCATGGTAGGTGCAGTGTCGATCCTGCTGTTCCTCTGGACATCTCTCTCACTACTATGATGATTACATCTAGATTCTGAATACTCAGAGACACTCTAGTCCAGTGTTAGAGATGCTGAACACTTCATCCCCAAAGAATGTATTGATAGCACTCCCTCTGACACCAGTAAGATTGTGAAGATGTCAGAATAAAAGGTAACAAATCCTTAAAGGTGCTCTGCCTCCTCTATGAGTCCCTGCCCCTCTCTTTCCAACACAAAAACAGTCATATGTTTTAAAAATAATAAAGCTTGTAAAGACACAGTAGTAGACACAAGAAGATGTGTTCAAATATAAAGTCAGTTCTAATGTGATTAAGAGGCCGATCTGGATGGAACCAAAGAACAAATACCTAGAACTCGACATAAACTGTTAAAGGTGAAGGTGGATATACTGTACAACTTAGTAAGAAAAAGGTTTATTCATTCATTTATTCAACAAAAAACTGTTGCACACCTTTACTAAGTTCTAGTCATTGTGCTTGCCACTGACCACACAAGAATAAGCAAGACAGACAAGACTCGGTTCTGCCCGCTCAGAACCAACCACATATCTTCACCTGTGAAGGATGTTGCGTCTCTTGCTCAGTTTTGTCCACAGTGTTTGGGGTTCCATGCATAGGGTATCAGGGTAGATTTCCTGTGGACAGACGAGTGTGTAAAGAAATTATAATTCTTCTGTGGTTCAGAGGAATAAAATAGAAGACCAAAGCTGTATTGAGGGAAAAATAAAGGAAAAAAAGAATGCATAGCTAGAGCTGTAACTAACTATTAGCTGTTTGCAGGAATTTATTTTGAGGAGATAGCTAGGAATGCTTGTCCTTCAGTTCAGTTCAGTTCAGTTCAGTCGCTCAGTCATGTCCAACTCTTTGTGACCCCATGAATCGCAGCACGCCAGGCCTCCCTGTCCATCACCAACTCCCAGAGTTCACTCAGACTCACATCCATCGAGTCAGTGATGCCATCCAGCCATCTCATCCTCCGTTGTCCCCTTCTCCTCCTACCCCAATCCCTCCCAGCATCAAAGTCTTTTCCAATGAGTCAACTCTTCGCATGAGGTGGCCAAAGTACTGGAGTTTCAGCTTTAGCATCATTCCTTCCAAAGAAATCCCATGGCTGATCTTCAGAATGGACTGGTTGGATCTCCTTGCAGTCCTTAGGGTATTGAATTTTTTTCATGTTCTTTGCTTCCTTTCCTACCTCCCTCTACATGTTTTACACAGATGGCACACAAAGTTCTATTTGAGGCCAATGAAACTTATGAGAAAATATTGGTCAATTTTAATAAGAATATTATATTATTGAAGTAAGCATTGCTTGCTGCTGCTACTGCTAAGTCACTTCAGTCGTGTCCAACTCTGTGTGACCCCATAGACGGCAGCACACCAGGCTCTGCCATCCCTGGGATTCTCCAGGCAACTGCTTATGTAATAGAGAAATAGAAATTATGAGAATAAAATGATATTTTCAGCTTTTCTACCAATTTCAATCTCAATTATGCATTAAATAAATTGAACCTCTAATAAAATATGAGAATCCCTAATAAAATATAAAATCTCTAACATCATGTATTTATTTTCAAGTTTTTATTTTGCAAATAATGCTTAGTAAACATTTATACACATTTATCTTAAAGCATTTTGCTGGGTTTTTTTCTCAAAGAATTAACCCTTAGAAGCAGATTGATTATTCAGAAGAAATATAAGACTGTTGAGATATATACAGTATCTTTAGTCAATTTTTACTACCAGCAGGAGTGTATCACAGTTCCTTTTCTATAGTTTCACCAACATTTAATATTTTTAACACTTGGTTGTTAGTATTTAATCCTGTATATTAGTATATAACTTATAAGTATACTATGTATATTTTGTGTATATGTACAGTTTGTGTTTTGTATAGTTTGTGCATTATTTTAAAGTAAATTTGATACACATAAAATGGCATCTTATTTTCACTTGACTCTTTTATAAGGTTAAATATTTAAGAATTATTAGTATTTTATGAATAAACTTGTCATTATAGTCACCTATTTTTTGTTTAAAGGAGTTTACCTTTTCTTTTGGCTTATAATAGTATATAAAATATCAGTTTTATCCCCTGGCATGTATTGTAAATGTATTTTCTCCAGTTTAAGAAAAAATAATTTTAAGAAAGAATTAACTACTTGTAAATTTTAAACTTAAAGAGGGTTAAATGATCCTTATGTAAACAATAACTTTTTTTCCTCCCTTTTTAGGTTTTCTTTCTACCATTAAGTAATACTATCCTCAGCTGTTTTAAAGATAATTCCATCTTCGCCTGGGAATGTGATACTCTTGTTTGCAAATATCAATTGCCAGCTCCACCTGAAAGCTCTAATATATTATACAAAGTGTTTGCCGTGACCAGGTAATGTTCACTTTGAGACACTGAGGATTTTTAAGAAATTTAACTTCCAGTGAAATTTTATAAATTTTCATTCAGTATTTTATTGTCATACGAGCAAAAGTTTCCTTTAGACTAAGATATGATCTCAGATATGGTATTAAGTTTTTTACTACTGTACACAAAAATATAAAAAGTATATGAAATCCTAAGGCTGGTATTCTCATTAGCTATAATAAGCATCAACTAATAGCCACTCCTATCTTGTCTGTAATTGTGCCTGTGTTTAGTCACGTACAACTCTGAGATCCCGTAAACTGTCCTCCAGTCTCCTCTGTCCATGGGGTTTTCCTGGCAGGAACACTGGAGTAGATTGCCATTTCCCTCTCCAGGGGATCATCCCAACCCAGGGATCAAACCTGTGTCTCCTGTTCTGGCAGGCAGATTCTTTACCACTGGTAACTGTCTACTACTTCCATACTGTGTCGTCATAAAACAAGGCCCAAGTGTATCATTTCATGATATTTCAGCGTGTATCCCTAAAGGATAGGACTCTTTTTGAAATACAACTGTGAAACTATCATTACATCTTTACAAATTCATAATACTATATCTAATTATTATTCATAGTTCATGATTGGTCTAATAATCATTTTTGTGGTTGGTTGTTCAAGTTAGGAACAAAATACGGTTCACACATGGCCTTGGTTGATACATCTCTCTTTATATTTTCTTTGCAGTTAATTTGTTAATGAACTGGTCATTTGTCCTGTAGTTTTCTATATTCTAGATTCTGCTTTTTGCATCCCTGTGATTCTATTGAATGTGATCTTCTCTCATCTATGTTTACTATAAACTGGTTATGTCATATTTCTTGTAAGTTGGAGGCTTGATCTGATCTGGTTTGCTCTGGGAGCAAGAAGACATTGTAGGTGGTTGGTGTACTTTCATCTGGAGGAACACAGAACTCTTTCTTATGATGTTAATGATCATTGGTGGTCATCATCTAGATATCCTGTGTTGCATTGGAGGTTAGCAAAATGGAACTAACTATTCTGTCTTTCCTTCTCCTTTATTAACCAGAACCTACTCGAGAAAGAAACTTCCTCTCATCAACTCTTTGGTTACTTTGCTGTACAGTTAGTAAAGGAAAAGCAGGATAAAATGCTTGGTTTCTTCATCTTAAAAAAAGAAAACCTTCCCCCCCCCCAAATAATAGATTGTTTATTGGCATATTCAGGGGTGGCCATTGAAGGCCTTTTGTCTTTAATCTTTGTAAACTCATGGATTTAAGCATAGTTGACATAGTTTGACTTATTAAAATTATTATTCTTAGTGATGCTCTGGTTCTCTCATCTTTGACCAGTGAGATTATCTTCAGGTTGACTCTGAACCCTCTTGATACAACCCCTTGTCTGTGATGAGTGTGTGTTAGTCGCTCAGTCAAGTGTGACTCTTTGCAACGCCCTGGACTGGAGCCTGCCAGGCTCCTCTACCCATGGAATTCTCCAGGCAAGAATACTGTCGTGGGTTGCCGTTCCCTTCTCCAGGCAAGAATACTGTCGTGGGTTGCCATTCCCTTCTCCAGGGGATCTTCCTGACCCAGGGATTGAACCCATGTCTCCTGTGTCTTTGCAGGCAGATTCTTGATCACTGAGCTACCAGGGAAGCCCTTTTTCAGGCTACTGCAATATAATAGCTTCCTTAGTTTGTGTATTTTTTATCTCATTTCCTAAAGTCAGTCTCTGCAAAGCAGCTAGAGTGGTCTTAAATCATTAAATCATTTACCTATCCAACTCCCTTGAAAGGCTTTACGTTGCTCTTAGGAAAATCCAACTCCCCGCCATATCCCCTGAGGCCTTTTGTCCTCTGGTCTTGGCTTCCCTCCCTTTTGTCATCTTATTTCCTTCCCCATCTAATTTAAGCGTTCAGCCACACTTGAATATTGCTTCGCATTCTTCCTTATATACTAACCTTATTCCTGTCTCAGCATTTTTGTATTGGCCAGTCAGCAGTACTGACAAGCATGGAATTCTTCCTCCAGGTCACCCTGTGACCGGCCCATTCATATCATTCTTGCAGTAGATCTCCGTCTTTTCCCAGCTCTGTAACATCACCTGTTTAGGTTAATAAACATTAAGAATTCATTTCCTCAGACTTGCTAGCCACATTTTAGTTCTCAGTAACCACACGTGGCTAGTAGTGACCCTTTTGGTTCTTGCTGTTTGGGTTTTTATTTATCTATTTTCGGCTGCATTGGGTCTTTTCTCTGGTTGTGGCGAGGGGGGGCTACTCTTCTTGCAGTGCGCAGGCTTCTCATTGTGGTGGTTCTCTTGTTGTGGCATGTGGGCCCAGCAGTTGTGGCTCTCAGGCTCTAGAGCGAGGGCTCAGTAGCTGTGGTGCTGGGCTTAGTGGCCCACAGCATGTGAAATCTTCCCCGATCAGGGACGGAACCTGTGGCCTCTGCATCAGATTCTTATCCACTGTACCACCAGGGAAGTCCAGGAGTGACTTTCTTGGACAGTGAAGGTGAGAACATTTCCATCATGATACTGGATCACGTTGGACAGTGCTGCTATAAATAATTAATCCAGTCCTACTTTTTTACCTGTCTGTTCTGCAGGGATGGCCGAATCCTGGCTGCCGGGGGCAAATCAAATCACATTCATTTGTGGTGCTTGGAAGCTAAACAGCTGTTTAGAATTATCCAGATGCCTACCAAAGTTCGTGCCATTCGCCATCTGGAATTTCTACCTGATAGTTTTGATGCTGGTTCTAATCAGGTTAGTAACATAAAGGTTAGTAATGTGGTACTTTTTTGGAAAATTCATATCAATTTCTGCGCTACATTCTCTCATTTAACTTACGGCAGCCTGATTGTTTCAAGGATTTGAAATTGCCAAAAACTTGTTAAGAGTCTAAAACTGAAAAAATGGAAAATCTTAGCTTCTGTATATTAATGATAACTTACCCTTTCCCCTAAAATCGGTATACTTTATGTCATACTCTGGTTTACAGGGTGATGAAGTGTGCTCTTTTTACTTGATCCTTAAAGAATTCTTTGAGCATAGGCAGGGAATGTTTCGCAGACTCTGACATGAAACTAGGTGACTTGTCAGCACTGCTGTTTTAAGGACTGAAAGTAGGACTGGGCCGAACTTTTCTCGCTTTTTTGTTGCGCTGCGTTTTATCTACCGTTAGCAGGTTGCCTCGAGCCTATGAAATGTGTTTTCTTTCTATTTAGCCTTAGTTTACAAAGTGCTTCCCTTCCAGACATCCTTTTCCTTTTTAATAGTTGGGCAATTGGACCTTAACTTCTTTATTTTAAATGATCTTGGGTCTTGCCATTAACAAATTTTATATGTGTGTGTGTTTTATGTATATATGTATGATGTGTGTGTGTGTATATTTATCATATCTATTTTAAGTTTTCTGAGCAGATAATGCTTTCACATGGTTGAAACATTAAAAAAAAAAAGGCATAAAGTGAATTCTTACTTTCTCTCTCATTTGCCCAGTTACTCACTCTCCAAAACCACTGCTGTTATGTAATCTTACATTTTTCCCATTTTGCATTTTTTTTCTTTACTTAGTTTACCTTGAAGATTATCCTATATCAGTACAAAACTTCATTCTTTTTTACAGCTGTATAAATTTTTTTAACCAGACCTTTATTATTGGGCACTCAACCTGTTTTTAGTCCTCTTCTAGCACAAATAATACTGCACTGGATCATTTTTGCACAGGTCACTTCACACATCCTGTCTGCAGGGAAAAATAAAATCCCAGAGTTAAAGAGTGGTACCAGCATTATGTGCATCTGTAGTTTTGATAGATCTTGCCTTCCAGAGAAGTTGCGTCAGACTGAATGAGGGGGTTCCTACCATCTGACCAACAGAAAAGCATGTTTTTTAAATTGTCACCTTCAGATTGCCTCCAGCTACCTCCAAACTGTAGGCTTTCACATAACAAGGGATGTCAGGGTTTCACAGAATCGCCTGGTGACACTGCCTGCCAGCCCCTGGCCCGGGAAAGAGCCTGTAGATGAAGCAACAGAGGGCTTTATTGTTTTATGCGTTTAAGCTTTTTTAGTTCATGTTTTTAATTTTTTAAGTTGTATGCGTTACAGCTGTTTTTTTTCCCCCTTAAAAAAGACTAGCTTCCTTCGGACTGCCCACCACCCCAACACTGTCCTTTTTTGCAGTTCACAGACTTTCCCCCTCTACAACCCAAATGCTGGTTACAATAGCAAGGTCACAGGTTTGTGTGGGGCAGCAGGACAGCTGTCAGCTCTGTTGAAACTGAGGATGGAGAAAGGAAAGAAGCCCTCCAGCCTCCCCGCTTCTGCCAGCCAGTGTGGAGTCAAAGTGCAGAACTGTACTCCTCTCCTTCCCCTGGAGGGGTTGGTGGAGACAGGCCTGCCTGTGGGAAGGGAAGAGGCTCAGGAGACCTTTCTGTAGTCTCCCAGGATAGGCTCCTTACTGGTTCTGGTTAGGGCCAGGCTTATCTGGACCTGAACTGGGCAAATCTGCGTGAGCCGTAAATAAACATCGTGGCTCTCTGCGAGTATGGTCTCCTCCGATTGTCCTCCACCCCACCACTGCACGCCCCCCAGGAGAGAACATATGTAAATACACACATGTGTACGTGTGTAGTTTGACTTAAATTGAGGTGTAATTGACAGAGAACATTAGTTAGTTTCAGGGCTTCCTTCATAGTTCAGTTGGTAAAGAATCTGCCTGCAATGCAGGAAGACCCTGGTTCAGTTCCTGGGTTGGGAATATCCACTGGAGAAGGGATAGGCTACCCACTCCAATATTCGTGGGCTTTCCTTGTGGCTCAGCTGGTAAAGAATCCACCTGCAATGCAGGAGACCTGGGTTCAATCCCTGGGTCGGGAAGATTCCCCTGGAGAAGGGAAAGGCTACCCACCCCAGTATTCTGGCCTGGAGAATTCCATGGGCTGTATAGTCCATGGGGTCACAAAGAGGCAGACAGCACTGAGCGACCTTCACTTTCATGTTAGTTTCAGGTGTATAACATGATGACCTAGTATTTGTATGTATATATTGTAAAATGATCACCATAATAAGTCAAGTTAACATCCGAGACTTGAATTTTAAATGTGTTTTAGGAACTCACATGTTGTTTCTCTCTACTCTTAGGTTCTTGGAGTGCTAAGTCAGGATGGTATTATGAGATTTATTAATATACAGACTTGTAAACTTCTCTTTGAAATTGGGAGCCTTGATGATGGAATTAGCTCATCAGTAATTAGCCCACATGGACAGTACATTGCATCTATTATGGAAAATGGCAGTCTGAACATATACTCAGTTCAGACTTTAACGAAAGAAATAAATAAGGTATGTTATCAAGTACACTTCGCTTTTTTCTTTTAAGATTTAAATGTTGTATCATCAAAAATAAAAGCTCTGTTACAATTTTTTAACTTCCTTGCACCATTATCCCTTTTTCTGGATATGTTTTTTCGCTCTTACTCCCAAAGCCACCTCTGCAGACTCCGCTCACCTATGCTCCGTTCTGTTCTCTGCTGCCTTTGTCAAAGGCCTCTGTTTGTTGTCCCTGTCCCATTCGAGGTACCCCTCTGATCTGCTTCCTGAAACAGGTCCGCAGTCCCAGTCTGTTCATTTTTTTCTCATTCTTCCCCTCTTGCAGGCTAGACACCTTGGAGCACCTGTGACTTTATCTATTCCTCTGTTTCCCAAACTGAGTCAATACTAAGTTATGTGCTCCTTGAATCTGAATGTCTATACATGGGCCACCTGCTCGCCATCTCAGCCATCCTTGTATTGGTGCTCACTGACTGCTCTCGAATGATAGTAATCTCAATAAATATACCTAAACTCAGAGCCCTCGGTGCCTGCTCCTCCTCATCAATCATCTTCCACATACCATTTTTCTAAACTAAGACTTTCATCATCTAAAGTAACTCTGTTCTTGTGGCCTCCTTTCCTTTGCCTCTTGCATTAAGTCCAGACTCTTCTGCCTGCCTCTCAAAGCCTTCCCTGTTCTTGCCTTCTCTACCCAGCATGTTTCCCTGTGCTTTCTACTTCCTTACTATCCCTTG
>SJYX01013726.1:253053-277607 GCA_006410675.1 Oreotragus oreotragus
GACCGAGGATGAGATGGCTGGATGGCATCACGGACTCGATGGACAGGAGTCTGAATGAACTCCGGGAAATGGTGACGGATAGGGAGGCCTGGCGTGCTGCAATTCATGGGGTTGCAAAGAGTCGGACACGACTGAGCAACTGAACTGAACTGAATGCACAGGCTTCAGTCTGTTCTTTCAGTTTGTCCCACCCTCTCCTTTCCCCATTGTGTCCGCAAGCCTGTTCTCTATGTCTGTGTCTCTGTTGCCCTACAAATGCGTTCATCAGTAAGAAGTTCTTATTACAGAGAAAAAGCAAAAGATACAGATAAGCAAATAATTCAATAAGTCTAACCATTCTCAGATGATTTGGAAATGTATGCCTGCCGAGTATTTTTTTCTATGTGTGTAAATGTATACAGTCAACATGCATATTCACAGATTCTGTTTGTGAATCTGTCTGCTGGTGAAATCCAGTTTTCAGTAACTCAGTGTGGCAACTCTGTAAACCATGACTACTGCGGATAATGAGAATTGTGTGTATGTGGTGGGTTCACATGCGGATACATTTTCTTTAAACATGTAATTATACTCTACTATTCTTGGAGACTTAAAAATTTTTAATAATGTTATTTGCACTTAATGAGAATTGTTACTCTAGCTGGATATATAAGAGCTAGATAAATGTTATCAACAGAGAGATCTGAGAAAAACCAAGATAAGTATGTCATTGGCTTCCTCTCTGTTATTTGTTAAGCAAATTGAGATCAGATTGATGAAAAGCTAGCTTATAACAGTAGTAGGATTGCAGTGTCTCTATGGCTGTTCCAGGCTTACAAAATGGCCAAGTTTATACAAAACTTATTAACCATGTCCCATTCCTTCAAGTCCTATTTTCTTGCCATTGAAGAATTTCTGGTATTCTGCTGATAATGAGTAAGCTAATTCCTATTTCTGTGCTGAAGTTTCAACACTCCTGAGGTGTGGCAATTCAGGTCATATCTCAGGCTCCAACTTTGGGGACATTCTTTTATGCAAGAACTATGAAAAATGCGGCACTAGAATTAGTATTTTAATAATGATCTAGAAGAATGGACCGAGGTTAGAAGATAGTTCAAGGATGTTAAAGATGGGGAGTATTCAGAAGTCAGACCACTATTAATTGCATTTCATAGACAGTTGATTCATAGAGTAAGTGGTCACTGTATTTTTTCTTTGGTCAGAGCTATTGCTACTATATTTTACAGCATTCTTATATTCTTTCAGATGTGAATAAATAATAATGTATCCCAGAAAACCACTCTTTTAAAAACCCCTTACTGATACAGTGAAAATTTTAAATACTTTTCATAATAATTTTAACACAAAAGTACAATAGCAGTGCCATATATATTATTGCATTACCTACTCTTACACACTTCACAATGTTACGTGTCATACATACTGCAGTTGACAATAGGGAATGTTTTCCTGGTCTCCTGTAATAGGTGCAAATTTCAAAAGCAAGAGGCTTCCCAGGTGGCTCAGTGGTAAAGANATTTTAACACAAAAGTACAATAGCAGTGCCATATATATTATTGCATTACCTACTCTTACACACTTCACAATGTTACGTGTCATACATACTGCAGTTGACAATAGGGAATGTTTTCCTGGTCTCCTGTAATAGGTGCAAATTTCAAAAGCAAGAGGCTTCCCAGGTGGCTCAGTGGTAAAGAATCCGCCTCCCAATGCAGGAGACACAGGTTCGATTCCTGATTCGGGAAGATCTCCTGGAGAAAGAAATGGCAACCCACTCCGGTATTATTGCCAGGAAAATCCCATGGGCATAGGAGCCTGGTGGCTACAGTCCATGGGCTCATGAAGAGAGTCAAACACAACTTAGCAACTAAGTGAGCAACTGCTGCCCCTTCAAAAGCAGAAGTCCTGAACTTCTGAAGGCAGCATGAGAAAAAGTTCTGTAGGAAACCTCAAAGTAGTCTTTTTATAATCTGGTATTTTAAAAGAGTCAGAATGTTGACCTTGTTCTACTTATTTCTTTTGGGGTTGAGGGAGGAGGAGGTCAAAAAAGTTTGGTTTCTGCGTCAAAGAGCTTTCCCAGAGTGGCGATTTATTTCCATTGTACGTCATCATGGAAGCACAGTATTCTGGCTTTCATGACAGCTTGATTCAAGGTGATGCATATAATTTGTGTTTTTTGGAAATCTAATATGTTCATTTGGACTTCTGGGTCTTTCCTTGTGTTCTCATATAAGAGGCATTGCCACTTTGACTTCAAGAAAAAATTATCTAAAAAACACAAATCCATCTGTCTTTGATCTGGGTCTGGGCTAATTACTAAGGAAACACTCGGCCATAATGGTCTCAAACATTTAAACACCCTGTGAAAGTGTGTTTTAGTGTGACTTCAGTCATGTTTGGAGCTCAGAAAGCCAGCAGTACTTAACCTGCTCATTTCCTTTGAACAAGGATGATCGTTTTATTTCAAAGAAGGTGTTATTCATTAAGGAAGTGTCTTGGTCAAGTGAGCTGAAGTTGCTGAAGGCTTATCCTCCTACTTGATCAGCGCCATCAGAATGAGGGTTTGGTGTCTAAGCCGTGCTGTCTGCGCGGCCTCTGAAGCCCTTGATGCCGTTGAGGGACTGACAGCCGCCTCCGTGTAAGTTAGGGAATGACACCGAGGGCAGAGGCAGGGGTGCTGCGCTCGCAGAGGAGTCTCAAAAGAAATCTCACTGGCGCCCAAAGAGTACTAGGCTGCCTCTGTCAGCCTTTTAGAGGGCCGTGGGCTACACATTACTACTGTACCACGAACTTTTGTTGTGCAGGTATAAAAGATGGATTGATACTGTATGACTTAAGGCCAGCTTTCAAGGAATCATTCAGTTCTATTTATCTTTGTTAATCAAGATCTTTATTGTGTTCCTCAAAGGAATTTGGCGGAAGTTTGCTTTGACTCATTAGTCAACAAGGAAACATTCTTGGACACTTCATTTATGCTTTTAGTATCAAGGCACGGTATTAAATTGACCAAAATAAAAATTTTAAATGCTATGTTTGCAGGTCTATTTTCTAAAGATAGCCAGTGGATTTTTTTCCCTCCCTTTTAGCCACCTCCTCCTTTAGTGAAAGTGATTGAGGATTTGCCTAAGAAGAAAGGGAGTTCTGGTGATCTTAAGGTGAAAGTGACATCAGGAAGAGTACAGCGGCCAGCGAAATCAAGGGAAAACAAAATACAGACCAGAATATTGAAACAAGACCTGACTGGTAGTCTTGAAAAGAAAGAGGTAAGAATATATTAAACTTTTCATTTGTCATGACTCTGCTGTAAACAGGTCTCATGATTCCTAGTCCATTATCGTTCTTCCTTCTCTTAAGAATTAAAAGGAAAATTTTAGAAAAGCAGCAAGTTGTAACTGAAATTATAACATGCTTTTTAAAACTTTTTAATATAAAATTTAAAAGCCTTTTTAATATAAAATTAATACATACTTTTTTTTAAGTCAAACAGTATAGAATTTCACTGTCCAATATGGTAGCCACTAGTTACAAGTGGCTGGACTGATTTGAAATGTGCTGTATGTGTGAAGTACACATCAGATACTGAAATTTTATTATGAGCAAAAGAAAGTAAAATATTTAAAAATTTGAAGTATAGCTCATTTACAGTTTTATATTAGTACAAAATAATGATTTAGTATTTTTATAGATTATACTCCATTTAAAGCTATTATAAAATATTAGCTATATTCTCTGTGCTGTATATCTTGTTATATATCTATACTATTACATATATAACAGCTTATTATATATAATAGTTTGTACTTAATTTCCTACCCCTAAAGAAGGAAAAGCATCATATTAATTAATAATACTATGCTGATTGTATTTTCAAATGATAATATTTTTATTACATTGGGTTAAATTATTAAATTTAATTTTTACCTGCTGCTTGTGACTTTTTTAACATGGTTCCTAGAAAACTTAAAATTACACTTGTCTTTTAGATTAACAGTTATCTGCCATAGAAGGCTATAAAGGGACAAAACCCAAAAGTATAAATTCATTGCACTCCCCAGAGGTGATCATCGTTAATAATTGTTCATCTTTCAGAAATTTTCTGTGTATATATGTATGTCTGTTACCTTTACATTTTTTAAATAAATGGAGTCATACTATATTACTGTTCTATAACTTGCTCTTATCATTTAACAGACTGACTGTATTAGTGCAGGTAGTGCTACAACCGTTAAAAATATTTGCATGGTATTGCATTTATGGATATACATTAATTTATCTCAGTAGAATTCTGCTCACTGGCATTTAGGTTGTAATATTAGTCTTCTGTTAATACATTCTGTGATGCAGTGTCTATTCTTTGAACATTTGCACAAACATGTCTGTAGAAGAATTTTTAAGTAGGAGCATGTGCATAAAAATTTTCATAGTAGCCAAATTGTTCTTCAGAATTTGTGTGTGTGATTTATTCAAGAAAAACTTAGAAGCAACCAAAATGTCCATCATTAGGTAACTAATCAATATAAATTATGGTAGAGCTTTATAGTAGAAATCTAAGAATATTTAAGAGGAAAGGGAAATGATTGTAGTATGTTAAATATAAAAAGCAAGCTACAAGAACTATATATTCGGTTATCTGTGTGCTTAATTGCTCAGTCGTGTCCAACTCTGAGACCCCATGGACTATAGCCTGTCAGGCTCCTCTGTCCATGGGGATTCTCAAGGCCAGAATACTGGAATGAGTTGCCATGCCCTCCTCCAGGGAATCTTCCCAACCCAGGGATTGAACCCAGGTCTCCCACATTGCAGGCCAATTCTTTACCATCNGTCGTGTCCAACTCTGAGACCCCATGGACTATAGCCTGTCAGGCTCCTCTGTCCATGGGGATTCTCAAGGCCAGAATACTGGAATGAGTTGCCATGCCCTCCTCCAGGGAATCTTCCCAACCCAGGGATTGAACCCAGGTCTCCCACATTGCAGGCCAATTCTTTACCATCTGAGCCACTAGGGGTACTTATGTATTATTTTTAAAACTCTATAGGAAAGACTGAGTTACTAATAGAATTACCTATTTCAGTCAGTTTTATTGTCTTCTTTATAGGGTTTTTTTTTTTATATATATTCCTTATTTTCTGGAATTGAAAGAAAATATCAACAATAGAGAAACTGCTAGCATTTTCAGAAACTTTTAAAACTTTCTATTAACAGTAAATCAATCAGTCACATACATATAGATGGAGAGCTCAATACATTTTTACAAACTGAATACACCTGCACTGTCAGCACCCATATCAAAACATGGGCCTTTCCCAGCACCCTCGAAGGCCCTCCACTTCTCCCTTCCAGGCACTTCTCCCTTTACCCCAAGGATAAGTATCTCCTGTCTTTTAACACCTTAGATTAGTTCTGCCCCTTTTGAGCTTATGGTCATTGGGTCATTTAGTCGGTACTCTTTTGTGTCTGGCTTCTTTCATGCATCATATGTGAGAGATCCATGTGGTCATAAACCATTCTGTATCTGTGTAGAATTCCCTGGTATGAATAAGCCATGACTGCTTTATCCATTCTGCTATTGGTAGGCATCTGAGTAGTTTTCTAGTTTTTTTTTGCTGTGAGAAACAGTGTTACTGTGAACATTTTAGTGCATCTTTGGTGAACATAAGGATGTGTCTCTTGTTGGGTATAAACCTAGGGATGGAATTACTGGCGTATGGGCTATGCATATGTTCAGCTTTAGTAAATACTGTCAGAGTTTCCCAGGTGGTTGATTTAAACAATCCATATTCTCACCATGAGGTATTTGTGTGTTCTAGTCGCTTCATGTTCTTACCAACTGTTGGTGTTTTTCACATTAATTTTGACAGCCTCTTTTCTGCTATAAGCAGTTGTAAAAAGTGAAGCTTGTATCAAAAGAGGAATGTGTAAAGTGTTGTCTACCAGGGAAATTCAGTAGAAACTCAGTGCTCAGGGTTTTTACTGGAAGCTGGTTATAGGTACCCCCTGTGTAGTACATCACAAAACTCCACACAAGGACTCCACACGGAAAGCAGGTGATCAGCTTAAACCACACTGTACGAGTTAGGCACAATGAGTTGCTCCCACTGGTTCTGAGGAGGGTGGAAACTTCCTGAGAACCCAGGTGTTCGGACACCAGACAAGGGCCAACCTGTAGGCCTTTTCCAGGGTAGCAGTCTCAGACCTGCCACATGAAATCTCTTCTGGACCTACTCGTATCCACGTTAAGAAACAGTGTTATCAGTAGCTTTGGCGTCCCCTGTGTGCTTGTCCCCAGTCACGTTTTTCTCCCTGTCCCACAGATGTAACCATTGTCCCTACTTCTGCACTAATCATGCCCTTGGTTTTCTTTGTAGTTTTATCACTTCTACAGTGTAGCCCTAAACAAAATATTGCCTAGTTTAAGTAGCAGGCACAAAGCAAGCTGTGTAAAGAATGGGGAGTATTGACCCTATGAGTTGAATGTGCTAGTGAGAAAACGAGCAGAATGGCGTATCTGAGACATAGTCTGGCTTGAGCTTTCCTGAAAGTTTACAGGAGCCTTTCCTGGGAAAATGAGTGGGCAGTCATTGCTGACTTCTGGGAAATAAAAGTGACACCACAATCAGGGCATCTGGCCACACTCGGTCTGGATTACAGGTGGAAGGCCCATAGACGTGCGTCAGAGAGCAGGTGGCTTCTAAAAACCCGTGCGTGTGTGCTAAGTCACTTCAGCTGTGTCCGCCTCTGGACTGTAGCCCGCCAGGCTTCTTTGCCATGGGATTCTCTAGACAAGAATACTGGAGTTGCTATGTTCTCCTCCAGGGGATCTTCCTGACCCGGAGACCGAACCCAAGTTTTTTAGGTCTCCTGCATTAGCAGGCAGGTTCTTTACCACTAGCACCACCTTGGAAGCCCTTAGCCAGCTCTGAATGGTGGGTCAAAGTAGGTCCCTTCTGTGGGTGAAATGTGTGTGTTCAGCTAATCATGGCTTCAGGACACAGAAAGGAAGTAGGGACTTCATCCACTCATGGTTGAGACGAGAGGATGGAGCTCAGGCCAGTTCATCTGGGCATCTGTCCTTTGTTTAAAGAGGTGTCAGTGGCAGCAGGTGTCTCAGTGACGAGCAGTGAGCGTGCCTCTTTCGTGGGTCTTGCTGCTCCAGTCTGGCTGCGTGCCCTCGCCGCGTGGCCTGTGGCGCTCAGATGGGGAACCCTCACTCACTGTCCTCTCAGGCTGTCCCTCACCGTCCTCTTACACTGGCTCACCTGCCTCTTATGGTAGAAAGTGCGCTGGACTCCAGTCAGAAGACCTGGCTTTGAGTCTTGGACTAACACTTAGCAGATCTATGACCTTGAGCAAGTTGGGGAGCTGCTACTGACGTTTCCATTTCCTCAAAGAAAGGGAGCCAGAAGGCTTCTTGTGCTTTGTATGGTTAGGCTTAAATGAGACACTCTGTACATATGAGTTTATGATTCTTAAATCTACAAAATATTTTCCCATTAAGATAAAAATTGAATTAAAAATAAGAGCGAAAAAAGAGCAAGAGAAGGAGGAAGATATTAGAATGCATTTTTCTTGCTACAGGGATTAACAAATGGCAGCCCATGGACCCAAGCCCAGGGCCCTTAGCTTGGGTGCTGGGACCCCCGGCTGCTCAAGCTACGGGTGAAGTGGAAGTCGCTCAGTCGTGAACGGCTCTTTGCTACCCCATGGACTACACAGTCCCTGAAATTCTGTAGGCTAGAATACTGGAGTGGGCAGCCTTTCCCTTCTCCAGGAGATCTTTCCAACCCAGGGGTCGAACCCAGGTCTCCCACATTGCAGGCTGATTGTTTACCAGCTGAGCCACAAGGGAAGCCCAAGGATACTGGAGTGTGTAGCCTATCCCTTCAGCAGATCTACTCAACCTAGGAATCGAACCAGAGTCTCCTGCATTGCAGGCGGGTTCTTTACCATCTGAGGTATTCAGGGAAGCCCAGCTAAGAATGATTTTTACATTTTTAAATGGTTGCATTTTAAATGATTGTATAGGCATCTATATAAGTGTCTGTGTAATATCCTTGATCTTGCCTTTTGACCTGAAACCTAAAATATTTACTCTCTGATTGTTGACAGAAAAAGTTGGTCAGACCCTATAATAGGGTAAATAATAGGTCATAAACTATGTGCTGTGTATATACACACTCAGGAGAGAGAAAGATTTTGTATGTATGGAGAGAGTCCCATGATATAAAATATTTTTTACTGTGTATTGTGTTCTGAAGTTAGAAAGCCACAGTGGACTTATTGATACTATTTTTTTTTCTCTTTATAGAATGAGTTGTCAGATGGATTAAACAGAAAGCGTTTACAAATCTTATTAAAAGGCTATGGTGAATTTCCAATGAAATACAGGTAAAATTTAAATTCTTACATGTTAAATTAGTCTTATCCCTCCAGTTTTTCTTGGTTAAAACTATGTTTTAATTTCAGAATGTTCATTTGGCGCTCGCTGCTACAGCTGCCTGAAAATCATACAGCGTTTAGTAACCTTATGGATAAAGGCATTCATGTGGCGTTTCTCAACCTTCAGAAGAAATATCCCATCAAAAGCAGGAAGCTACTCAGAGTATTACAGAGGTATGTTCAGTATTTTGCAGCAGTGTGTATCTACCCCAAGGTACTTATTACTTACAAATGGGGAAAATAGTGATTTATAGTAGAGAAACTTAGCAGACACCTTCTTAACCAAGTAATCAATATTCCTTAAAACACTGGAAACAGAACTGCCATACAACCCAGCAGTCCCACTGCTGGGCATACACACCGAGGAAACCAAAATTGAAAGAGACACGTGTATCCCAATGTTCATTGCAGCACTGTCTATAATAGCTAGGACATAGAAGCAACCTAGATGTCCACCAGCAGGCAAATCAATAAGAAAGTGGTGGTACATATACACAATGGAATATTACTCAGCTATTAAAAAGAACGCATTTGAATCAGTTCTACTGAGGTGGATGAAGTTGGAGCCTATTTTACAGAGTGAAGTAAGTCAGAAAGAAAAACACTGATACAGTATATTAATGCATATATATGGAATTTAGAAAAAANCACCAGCAGGCAAATCAATAAGAAAGTGGTGGTACATATACACAATGGAATATTACTCAGCTATTAAAAAGAACGCATTTGAATCAGTTCTACTGAGGTGGATGAAGTTGGAGCCTATTTTACAGAGTGAAGTAAGTCAGAAAGAAAAACACTGATACAGTATATTAATGCATATATATGGAATTTAGAAAAAATGGTAATGATGACCCTGTATGCGAGACAGCAAAAGAAACACAGATAGAAAAAACAGACTTTTGGACTCTGGGAGAAGGCGAAGGTGGGAGGATTTGAGAGAATAGCACTGAAACATGTATATTACCATAAGTGAAATAGATGACCAGTCCAAGTCTGATGCATGAAACAGGGCACCAAAAACTGGTACACTGGGACAACTCTGAGGGACGGGCTGGGAAGGGAGATGGGAGGGGGGTTCAGGATGGGGACACATGTACACCCATGGCTGATTCATGTCAATGTATGGCAAAATCCACCATAATAGTGTAAAGTAATTAGCCTCCAATTAAAATAAATAAATTAATTTTTTAAAAATAAAATTACCAGTAATAAAAATCTTACCTCTGTATTATTGCACATCACTTTTGTGGTATTCTTGCCAAAAGTTTATATCCTCAGTCTCATTGTGGGAAAACAGGCATATCCAAGTTTCACCAGATTTATCTTCTGTATCATTTTTTATAATCTGGCTTTTCTGGTCTTTATTTCCTTATTTTATTCACAGAACCCTCTCTGCATTAGCTCACTGGTCCACCATTTTTAGTGACACACCGTATCTTCCACTTCTGGCATTTCCATTTGTAAAATTGTTCCAGAACAACCAGCTCATCTGTTTTGAAGTTGTTGCTACGGTTATAAGTAAGTAAAAAATGAAACCAAGAGTAGATACTTGTACCTTTTGCTGATATCTTTTCATCTTGGCAATGTTTAACAATTCTAGTGTGAGATAGACCTAGAGCTTGGACAGTTTGGACATTAACACAAAAATAAACTGTTTTACTTAAATAAAATTTAGATGGTTGCATTTTAGATGGTATTGTTACAGGCTAGATTTCGTTAGTAAGAAGGAAGCCGGTGCTTCACTAATAGAAAGTCAGTTATTGCTCAGAAGAGTGCGGTAAGGATGTGAAGCATTCAGCACACGATGCCAGATGTGGCACGTGTTGACCGTTACCCCTGTTCTCATCATCCTTTGTGTGTGCCGGGTACCATTCTCAGGGTTTTGCCTTTCTTAACTCACTTAACTCTTACAGGACTCCTGTGAGGTAGGTGTTATTCGTTATTATCTCCTTTTTGTAGATGAAGAGAGCTTGAGCTCCATGATTAGGTTAATGGTAGAAAAAGAATTTGAACCCAGGCAGTCAGAACCTGTAGCTTGCACTCCCATATGTTTACTGCTTCATCATTATCTACTGACACTAAAAAGTGAGTCATTTTTTTATGTAAATAAGATCAGGTCAACTAAATGGTGTTAATAAACTGGATCC
This sequence comes from Oreotragus oreotragus, assembly GCA_006410675.1. Lineage (NCBI taxonomy): Eukaryota > Metazoa > Chordata > Mammalia > Artiodactyla > Bovidae > Oreotragus > Oreotragus oreotragus. The sequence continues at coordinate 263,641 of SJYX01013726.1, forward strand.
AAGTTAAACCAAGCCTGGTTTAACAAAAATAACCAATTTTATATGTATTTTTATTGTACAAAGGCGATAAGCACTCAACTATAACAATAAAATTCTGAAAAGTAGAAATTAAAAGATCCCGGTGTACATCTTGTGAGTATTTTAGTATATTTCTCTTGACAGTTTTTCATTTATTATGTTGTATTTGCTTTAATAAATTTTTACCAATCATTGGAGAAAATATAGGAAAATTTACAAAAGAAAAGTTATGAATATTCCTCTTCCTTAGAGAGTCTTGATAATATATTTGTGAATTTCTTTTAAGAGCATTTCCCCCAAATCATTAAATATCTTCTAAAATATAATTTCTTGCCTATATATAGTATTTCCTCTTATAGGTATAACAGAAAATGTATCCCCCAACTGTTAGACTTTTAGGGGGGTTATTTTTATAATTACACTACTTCTGTTTAATGCATTATATAACTTCTCTTATTTGTGTGAACTTTCTAGACATTTTATCCTGTATTGTAATATTCCATAATGTCCCTGTTCTAGTTTAATCTTTTATTGTTGGACAGTCAGGTTGTTTCTAATTCTTATGTATTAAAAATAACAATTTTGTGACTAGCTTCAAGCTCATAAATTTACAATAATTTCTTTTGGGTGGAGCCCCAGGATGGTATTATAAAATATGAGTATTCTAATTGACTCTGCAAAGAGGTTGTACTAGTTTGCCCTGCCAATAACACTGAGAGTTTTAAATGGAAAATAAACAATAACAAAAAACAGACAATCCAGTTTGAAAATAGACAAGGACTTGAACAGACATTTCTCCATAGAAGATGTACAGTGGCTAGTGAGCCCATGAAAAGATGCTCAGGATCATTAGTCATTAGAAAAATGCAAATCAAAACCACGCGAGACACCACTTCACACCTCCTAGGATGGCTGTAGTCTTGTAAAAGAAAATAACAAGTGTTGGGCATGGATGTGGAAAAATTGTAACCCTTTGTACTTTGCTGATAGAAATGTAAAATGGTGCAGTCACTGGAAAACAGTTTGGCGGTTCCTCAGAAAGTTACATATAGAATTTCTGTATAACTTCACAATAGTACTCCTAGGGATATCCCCCCAAAAACTGAAAGCAGAGACTCAAATATATACTTGTATATTAATGTTTGGCAGCATTAGTCTTAAATAGCCAAAAGATAGGTACAACCCAAGTGTCTATTAACGGATGAATGGATAAACCATATGTGTATATATGCGAGCTTCCCTGGTAGCTTAGCTGGTAAAGAATCCACCTGCAATGTAGGAGACCTGGGTTTGATCCCTGGGTTGGGAAGATTCCCCTGGAGAAGGGAACGGCTACCCACTCCAGTATTCTGGCCTGGAAAATTCAATGGACTGTATAATCCATGGGGTCGCAAGGACAGCAGGATATTATTCAAAAACAGTGACATTCTGACACATGCTATACAACATGGATGAACCTTGAAAACATACTTAGTGAAATAAGCTAGACACAGGATAGATTTATGTGGAATTTCTCAAAAAAGGCAAAGAAAGTAGATTAGAAGTTACCAGGGGCTCAGGGGGAGTGGAAATGAGATGTCAGTACTGAGTAGGTACAGAATTGCTCTTGGGAAAGGATTTTGGAAATAGTGATGATTGCGCAACATTGTGAATAAAGTGAACATCACTGAACAGTGTGCTTGAAATAGTTAAAATGGCAAATTATATTTTACCATAAGAAAGATAGATTATATCTAATTTAGGTAGGCATGCACAACTGTGTGTTTTTTACTTCCAGTAAAATCTTGTGATGTAGCTAACACATGACTGTATACTAAGGAAATTGATTTTTCTCTTCTAAACATGAAATCTAAATCTAGGAGATCCATGACAGCATGAGTAGCTAGGGATTTTCATCAAGGGTTTAAACTAGTTTTATTCAGTAGGCTGAGCTTCAGCTAAATGTTAGCCCTGCTTGGGGATAAGCCATTGCTTCAGCTTTCGGGTTACGGTCTAGCTGGGGCCAAGAAGGACTTGGGAAGGATATAGCTACTTCTGTGTATAGTTTGGAGTATGTTGATAAAGGTCAGTTTTAATCACTCTTTAGGGTTCCTCTTATAACCAGGAGGAAACGCTCCAGGTTCAGTGAAGGACCTCCATGCAGTGATGATGTCTCTATTCGGCCCTCGGTCAGTGCCGTCTAGATCTGCTTCTGTGTGGTGGCACCCAGTAGAATAGAAGAGACAGTTCCCGGAACAAGCAGTGTCTAAGACACTATAGGTTGTTTACCTAAGGAGATGTTGCTGAACTGGGTTTTTCTTTTAAAGTTAACTTATTAAGAGCAGCAGTTAAAATACAAGAAAAGTACCCACCCCACAAAAGCAGCAGTTAAAGAAGCTGAAATGCTTCTTTTAAAGCTTAGTCTTTGCAAGATTTTATTTATGACAATTATTAACTCAAATCTAAGTCTTAATAAATGAAATAATGGAATTCTAGAATTGGAAGGACCTTGTAAACTATTAATCGGGTATTCTGATCAGACCCTTCACTTGCTAATTTGAGAAAGATCTTAGCAAAACATGAAGCCACAGCTCAGTATTTAAAATAGAAAATCAGAATTTAATAATTACATAGAGTTGAGGTGGTTAGACAGATTCACTGAGCAAAAATGATCATCTTACTGAGCTTTTTTTGGAAAAGACTGTTTTGGGGGTTGTGCTGGTTATTAAGTGAAAGTGAGTTAAAAAGTCAGCCTTAGAAGCCTCTTCAGCAGAATCAATTCTCCTTTCTCTTGGCTGACTTTCAGAGGATACTGCTGCCGCTGTCACTGATTGGTTGGTTTTCAAAGTCACGTTTACTGAAATAAGTTGTTGATCAATTATATTTAAAACCAGACCTTGGTGGTTACCTGTTACCATGGCTACAGAACAGTGTTCTAGAAATGGAACTCTTAATTAGGTATGAATTTTAGTCCATTTGAGATTCCCATTTAACATTGATCACGTGTATCAAAGACTTAAATAGGGACCTCTTTTAGGAGGGTCATTTTGTTAACCAGGGGAAATCTAAATACAGGTTGCACGCAAGTGAGCAGGAACCAGAGCCTTGTAGCTAACAAAAAAAAAAAAAAAAGAATACTTCTGGAAAATTTGTTTGTTTAATTGACACTTTCTCATCGACTGGCTCTGAAGAAACTAGAAAACTTCTATAAACTTAAAATACCATGTTAACGTGATGTAGGTATAAAATCTATTGTTCTAGAACTTAAAGAGTCGTTTTCTTTATTAATGGGCATATTGAGGACATAAAAGTGGATACATTTAAGAACTGCAAAACTCTGTAATGATACAGAAAGGTAAAGATAAATTTTCAATTTTTTTCTTCATAGTCAATTGGTGTCAACACTGGTTTGAATATTTTCCTAATCCTCCTATCAATATTCTTAGTATGATAGAAAATGTTTTGGCATTTCATGACAAGGAACTCCTGCAACACTTCATAAATCATGATGTAACTTCCCAGGTAAGAAGTGTAAGGTTTTTAGAATAACATAGCTTACTTTGGAAGTTAACATTGGTTCTGATATAAATAAAACTATTTTCTTGAAAGTCTATAATAAATACTAGTTATATTTTTAACAATATTTCATTATTTTTCTTCATTAAACTGCTTTTCTGAAAGTCTATAAAGAAGAACCCAAATTAAGGTAGTCTTTTCATAATTATGTTCTTAATATAATGATTTTAGGATCTAAACCAAACATAAGCACATTAGCAATGACTGTTATGACTCTTCCCTTGAGAACTATTACATTTCTTTTCTTATTTATTTTAGCTGTATGCATGGCCTCTTCTTGAAACTGTGTTCTCAGAAGTACTGACAAGAGAGGAGTGGCTCAAATTATTCGATAATGTGTTTTCCAACCATCCTTCGTTCCTCCCGATGACTGTTGTGGCCTACAACATATGTTCTCGAGCGCCTTTGCTCAGCTGTAAGCGTAAAGATGATTTTGAGGTACATATCCCTGTTGAGTCATAGTTCTCAGATTTCATTTGTTTCAACTAAAAAAAAACGTTTTATTTATTGGGTGCCTACTGTATATCAAGTCCTGGTGCCAGATGGTAGGAATATAGTGGAGAACAGGTTATACCACTGCGTCCTTGCCCTTACATAGCTATAGTCAGTTATAGCTTGACTGCTCACCTAAAATCATAGCTTCATGATAATACTGGAGTTGCATGATGTTTGCCTGTTTAAAGGACGTTTAACAATTGAGTAGTTGTTCATTCTGTGCAGGATCTTATCAGTAACCCAACTGGTCCGTGATAATCTGGTTGCTTATTACATATGCAGGATGGTAACTATGAGAATTTTGAGGCTTAGTGGGACAATGACTGAAAGAAAGCATTGGAGGAAGTTTTTAAATGGAAGAGGTTCGTTTGGTAGACAGGATGAAGTGAGTTGGTTTTGCTTGTTTGTTACTTACTTTGTGGTTCCTATCAAATTTTATTTTCACTTCACAAGCACAGGATGCATTCGTATATGTATGTATGTGTGTAAGTTCAAGTGTATGTATATTAGAACTTAGATCTGCCAGTGGAACGAGATAATGTGGAAACTATCAGATAGTTTTTGAAAATCAAACTTGTTTTCAAAGGCTAATTTAGGTTGTATTTTGGATTTTGAAGAGAAATAAATTCTAGTAGAAGAATTTGTCTTGTTGTAGAAACAGTCTATTACTTTAAAGGAAGCTTTCATTTTTGAGAAGTGTTATTTCACAATTTCATAATATGATTGTATAATTTTATTACATTTTTGAGAATATGAAACTGGATCTTCATTTTAAAACTTGGGTTAAGAAGAGCTTCCATGAATTTGCAAAAAAAAAAAAAAAAACCTCTTAAAGCTAAATGCACATTTACGTTTAAATTTGTTTTATTCAATGAATAAATTGTTATATAATTTTTTATATAACACATGACTATAATTGCATAACTCTGTAAATCTCCGTTTAATCACAAAGTTTTCTTACAGTATTTTTTTCACCATCGGAATAACCTGGATATAAGTGCTGTAATTAGAGAGGTGTATCGTCTCCTGGATACCACACCCACTGACATCCATCCAGACAGCATGCTTGATGCTTTTGTTGCACTGACAAAAGGGCAATATCCAGTGTTTAATCAATATCCCAAGTTCATTGTGGACTATCAGACACAAGAACGAGAAAGAATACGGAACGATGAATTGGATTACTTAAGAGAGAGGTAACACTGGTTGTTCTTTGATTAAAAACAAAATCTTTGATCAATATAAAGGTTTTATGAAAAATACATGTAAATTATTAAGCAGTTGCATAAAATCAGAGTTTGAAGGAAATATCTTTAAAGACATTTTTGCATCTAGAAGTGAAACAGTTACGTGTTAATCAGGTGTGCGTTTGTGTTGGGTTGTTCTTGGACTTAAATTACTGTTTCCTTCTTTGCTTTTTGTTACAATAATAAACATTATCAACTTAGGCAGGCAGTTGAAGACATGCAAGCTGAAGTAGACCAGCAAAGAGTTGAAGATGAAGCTTGGTACCAAAGACAGGAACTGCTTCGTAGAGCTGAGGAAGCAAGGAGAGAGATACTCCTACAAGAGGAGGAAAAGATGACACAGCAAAGACAGAGGTGTGTTTAGCGCTTTGAAAAAAGCTGGACACCTGAGTTACTTTAATGTGTATTACTTTCATTTTTCACTTGAGAAATTTATATAGCCTCACTATATATGTCATTACCCAATTCTGCTATTTCCATTAAGCATATATTTAAGTTAATAAAAAGAAACTGTAATACACTTTTCCAAAAAATGGCCTATAGTAAAATGTAATTCTAAAACTATACTGAGTATGATATAACTTGCTCTGATTATTCAGAAGTAAATACATGATCTAAGGTACCTTGAAGGATATTGTTATTTAGCAATGTTATTTTACAGTGGACACAAATGCCTTGTACCACAGTGCTGAGTAAATATGTTTCAAGTTTTAAGTCACACAGATTGAGACAATTTTTAAGTCTCACACGTATGTTTAAAACACAGTTTTTAAGAATTATGGAAAATTTTTAAATTAAAAGGAGTGTATTTTTTTTTCCATAATTTTTAAAAATTGTGTTTTAAACATACCTGTGAGACTTAAAAATTGAACATAGAATGCTATTCTCATTGTGCATTTCATACTTTGGAGGATGGGGAAAGAAGTACTAAATGCTTATTCAAAAGTATGCTATTCAAAAGTAAGTATTGCCTTAAACATAAGGCAAAATGTTTAAGTTGATTAAGATTATGGGATAAGCATTAACACTAACCCTAATTATTGGTAAAATCACGTTTGTAAGTGTTTATTGATTATTTTTGGATAGAACTTTATGAAAGAGATTTCTGGTGTGGGTTAAAAAAAATTACTGAACTGAGCCATTAGCCTTCTGCAAAAATTCTAAGAGTAATCATACATAGTCTTTGGTAACATCAGAGTATTTTTTTGGCATTCTTTTCTCAGGTAAAAGATATCAATAGCATTGAAGTGGTCTGAGTAGTAGACCTGTTAAAGAGAACATTTAAGAATGAAGAAATAGCCAGTTTAGCTAGAATTTGGCTATAGTCATGTACACTGGTCATTTTCATGAGTGCAGACTTGTTTTCTAACTGAGCACTTTTCGTTGTATTATAAAAGTAGCCATGTTACGGTGGCACCAGTTAAACTGGGAAAGCAGGCTAAAACAGGTTTCAGGTCTTTCATTGTTGTGGAACATGCTATTTTTCCATTTAAATACATATTCAGAAATGATTTTATTTATTCCTCTTGATGTATTGTGTGTTTAAGACTAGCTGCTGTGAGAAGAGAGTTGAAAGTAAAGGAAATGCACTTACAAGATGCTGCAAGAAGACGTCTCCTGCAGCTTCAACAAGATCAGCGTGAAATGGAGCTAAGAAGACTGGATGATGAAATTGAGAGAAAGGTTTACTATTAACTCTCATACATTATCTCCATTTACTCTCAATTAAATGTAACAAATACCTTCAAGTTAAATCTTGTTCCTAGAATTCACAATGTATACTAAATAGCCCCTTTAGTTTTATATAGTTTCCCCCACCCCCTAGTTATTCTTACTCTCTTTTGTATTTTATTAATGGTTAAATATTTGGAGAAGGCGATGGCACCCCACTCCAGTACTCCTCCCTGGAAAATCCCATGGATGGAGGAGCCTGGAAGGCTGCAGTCTATGGGGTCGCGAAAAGTCAGACACGACTGAGCGACTTCACTTTCACTTTTCACTTTCATGCATTGGAGAAGGAAATGGCAGCCCACTCCAGTTGTTCTTGCCTGGAGAATCCCAGGGACGGGGGAGCCTGGTGGGCTGCCGTCTCTGGGGTCGCACAGAGTCGGACACAACTGAAGCGACTTAGCAGCAATGGTTAAATATTTTAGAAATTTCAGGAAAATGAGTCAAGTTGACAAGGGTCTTTGATGACTGGTTCTCTAAAAATGGAAATATCAGTTAACCATGAAGTTAACTGTGAAGTAAGGGAAATAATTTTTTTAATATAAAAATTTACACATACCCTAGAGTTAAAAATGGACCTTCTCCACCCTTCTCTTATTTCATCCCCAGAGATAAATTATTTTTTATGTTTGCATAGTATTCCATTTTATAGCCACGTCATTGATTGTGTAATCCTCTGCTGTTGGATATTTAGGTTGTTTGCAGTATTTTGCTGTTCAAAACAGTGCCAGACTGTACATTCTCAGTACAAATCTTTGAGTACTTCCACACATTTTTGTTGAGTAAATTCCAAGAAATGTCAAATCATCCTCCAAAGATGAAACCCCTTAAGCTATTTTAAGAGTATAAGACAACTCATGCCCTAGTCAATGTGGAGTATATCAGTCTTACTATTTGCCAGTCTGATAGGGGAAAAATGGTTTTTGGTTTGGGGGTGTTTTTTTTTATTCGCTAGTGATGTTAATTATCTTTTCATTTACCATTTGTAGATTTGTAAATTGCATAACTAAATCATTTGTCCATCTTTCTACCAAGTTACTCCTTTTCCTGTCAGTTTACAGAGGCTCTTTTATCATTTGGGGCAGCAGTGTCCAACAGAAATATGTGAGTCATGTGGGTAATTTAAATTTTCTAATGGCCACATTAAAAAGTAAGAAGAAATAGGTGAAATTAATTTAAATAACATTTAACTCGGTATATTTGAAATTATCATTGCAATATGTAATTAGTATACAGGCATCTTTGAGCTGTTTTACCTTTGTACTGAGTCTGAAACCTGGCAGTCAGTTTATACTCGCTGCACCCCTCAGTTAGGCTGGTCACAGCTTGGTGCTCGGCAGCCACCCCGCAGGAGGCCGGGGTTCATCCTCCGTCTGTTGTGAATGCTCTCCACTCTGAGAACGTTCACAGTGTCTTTTCTTCATCATGTAAAATATGTCAATTTTCGAATAACCAACTTCACTAGTTTTTTATGACGTCTAGGTTTTGTGTCATGATTATTAACCTTCGCATTTAAGGCTGTATTACCGTGGCTGTAGTGGTAAAGAGCCTGCCTGACAATGCAGGAGACATAAGAGGTGCAGGTTCAAGCCCTGGATCAGGGAGATCCCCTGGAGAAGGAAATTGCCACCCACTCCAGTATTTTTGTCTGGGAAGGTCCATGGACAAAGGAGCCTGGTGGGCTACAATCCATAGGGTTACAAAAAGTTGGCCCCACCTGAAGAGAATTATGGAGAAGGCGATGGCACCCCACTCCAGTACTCTTGCCTGGAAAACCCCATGGACGGAGGAGCCTGGTGGGCTGCAGTCCATGGGTCGCTAAGAGTCTGACACGACTGAGCAACTTCACTTTCACTTTTCACTTCGTGCACTGGAGAAGGAAATGGCAACCCACTCCAGTGTTCTTGCCTGGAGAATCCCAGGGACGGAGGAGCCTGGTGGGCTGCTGTCTATGGAGCCGCACAGAGTCGGACACGACTGAAGCGACTTAGCAGCAGCAGCAGAAGAGACTTAGCACATTACTTATGCAGTTTTTTTCTAGTTCTGTGTTTTTCTGTTTTTTTAATCTCTGTCTTAAGGATCAGTAGATTATTGTGCAGCAGCGCATCTGACAAGACCGCCTGTTTTGTAAGGCTCATCATAAGTTAGAATTGTTTTAACATTTTTCAGTGCTTAAGAAAATTAAAGAATATTTCATGGCATGAAAATCATATTAGATTTTTTTAAACATATGAAATTCAAATATCAGTGACCATAAACAGTTTTATTGGACCACAGTCACACTTGTTTACATATTCCGTTAGCTTTTGTGCTACAATGGCAGAGGTGAACAGCTGAAACAAACTACGTGCCACACAACCTCAAGTATTTACCTCTGTGACCCTTTCCAGAAGAAGTTTGCCAGCCCCTGATGTCTGAAAATTATTGATAAATGTAAGAAATGAGTTAGGGGTCAAACTTACTTCTTTTCAAAGGCACGTCAATTTTCCCAACAGCATTTGTTGAATATTAGCAAAAGTTATTTGTCAGCTGATGGTTATTAAATGTTCCCTTATAAATTTGATCTCCTAAGCCAGTACCACAGTTGGAATAACACCTGTGTAATGTTTTACTAATTAGTAGGCCTCATTACTTTTCAATTTTCCTCAGTATTCTCAAATGTTTATCATTTCAAATAGACTGAAAATTTTCTCTCTCCCTCCTTCTCTCCCTGAATCCTCCCATCCTATTGGAATTTTCATTAGGATTGCATTAAATTTATAAACTAATTTAGAGTTTAAAACTTGCTTTTGATCACATATGAAATTTTTTTAATATATTAATCTTATTTTTTATAGCATGAGATAATACTTTGTTTAAAGCCAACTAATTTTAAATTGTCTTTAAAATCTAATGATTCCTTTTAATAATCTCATCTAGTAAATGAGGTTGATAATTCATATTCTGTTAGATAATTCAGTATCTATTAGATACTGTAGGAAAGAAAAGTCTGTTCTTCCCCAAAAGTAATTTCGGGCTTAGAACTCTGTGATCTCTTTATTCCTTTGAGATAGTGAAGGCAGTGTTTCGGTGAAAGCATCCTGTCAAGTCCTTTCAGTGGGCGTGATCAGCCTCTGCCTCCCCTTCCAGCCTCTTGCCCTTCCAACTCCCTGTCCTGACAGTGAGCTCTGAGACTGCTAAACTGCAGGAGCGTCTCTATTCAAGATTCAGGGGCCAGCAGGAGAGACTTTTTGAGTCCAAAGTGACACATCTGTTAGTAACAGGCAGAGTTGATCTGTTTTGCTGTGGTACAAAGCTCTTTGTACCTCTGAAAATTCCTAAGCTAAAGAGTTCCTGTAATTGAAATTCCTAAAAAGCATTCTTTGCTTTGCCAAACTTCTCTGCCTCTTAGCACTGTAACTGCTCTTGCTCCACCAACTCAAGTGTCCCTACCTTTGAGCTAACTGCTGTCTCAGGAACCTCTTTAAGTTGAACTGGTTTTCAGTCTGTGGATTTTTTTTTACTCCTTGGATGTGTGTCCTTGCACATCCCACTATATTATCATTTTTACTGTTTCTCTGATTATATTTGATAGTGTGCCTACAGTATCTAACACTGTGCCTTGTGCACAGAAATAGTAATGCAGTCATTAACTGTTTATTGGTTAGATGATATGTTTAGATTAGATGCTAATGGGTTTTACTTTTTATCCTGAAACACATATTGTGTTATTCTCACCCCCCAAAAAATGAGGACTTTAGGCAGCCAAGTATTTAAGACACTTCCCAAGATTCTCTATGTAAAGAGTCCTTTATCCAAACCCTCTAGTGTATAGGCATGAAATGCTTCCAAGTAATCAAATTTTGGAGAAAGGTGAACTTTAAATTGGCTGAATCCAAGCAGGGCACACACAGGTTGAACAGACCACCGTACGCTTTGACTTGGAGTTACTCGTTGCCAAACTGAATTTAGAGAAGTACAGTTTAATCAAAAAGAACATTACATAAATGTCATATGAAATAAGATTAAACATTTTATATTTTCACCCACTGTGAATTTAAATTGCTCAAGTTTTCTAACTCACAATATGGCTAATGTACTATGGAAAGGACTGCCATCTGTTCTCCCAGCCCGGGCAAATGAGCATATGGTGATTGTGCTTTCTCTTTTAGGAAATTACACTTAACTGTAACTCAAGACATTATTTCTGGATTCCACAGTGAATGTTAATATTTTGTGAATTACTCTGGCTTCAAAAACCCAATATCTATTATTTTAAAATGCTTTTAGTGGTCTGTTCATATTACAAGATTACTAAATCTCTTAAACAAAAATTATTTTTGTTACTTATTTTTTATATTCACAGTTTGTTATTTGGCCATAGGTACACATGAGAGATCGAGAAATTGCTGCCACAGCCAAAGACCTGGAAATGAGACATCTGGAACTCGAATCACAAAAAAGACTTTATGAGAAGGTATAAATCAACAATTTCCAGTGTAAGAAAAGCAGAGTTTGTACAGACTCTTTTTAGGCTGTATTTATTCAAGGTTTTTTAATGTTCATTTTGTGTTTTTTTTTTGTTTTTTTTTTTTTTTTTTAAAAAGAGTGTAGTGTCATCCAGGATTGTAACTGTCTCTTATACACATCTCCTGGTGGGCTACAATCCATAGGGTTACAAAGANCATTTGTCAGCTGATGGTTATTAAATGTTCCCTTATAAATTTGATCTCCTAAGCCAGTACCACAGTTGGAATAACACCTGTGTAATGTTTTACTAATTAGTAGGCCTCATTACTTTTCAATTTTCCTCAGTATTCTCAAATGTTTATCATTTCAAATAGACTGAAAATTTTCTCTCTCCCTCCTTCTCTCCCTGAATCCTCCCATCCTATTGGAATTTTCATTAGGATTGCATTAAATTTATAAACTAATTTAGAGTTTAAAACTTGCTTTTGATCACATATGAAATTTTTTTAATATATTAATCTTATTTTTTATAGCATGAGATAATACTTTGTTTAAAGCCAACTAATTTTAAATTGTCTTTAAAATCTAATGATTCCTTTTAATAATCTCATCTAGTAAATGAGGTTGATAATTCATATTCTGTTAGATAATTCAGTATCTATTAGATACTGTAGGAAAGAAAAGTCTGTTCTTCCCCAAAAGTAATTTCGGGCTTAGAACTCTGTGATCTCTTTATTCCTTTGAGATAGTGAAGGCAGTGTTTCGGTGAAAGCATCCTGTCAAGTCCTTTCAGTGGGCGTGATCAGGCTCTGCCTCCCCTTCCAGCCTCTTGCCCTTCCAACTCCCTGTCCTGACAGTGAGCTCTGAGACTGCTAAACTGCAGGAGCGTCTCTATTCAAGATTCAGGGGCCAGCAGGAGAGACTTTTTGAGTCCAAAGTGACACATCTGTTAGTAACAGGCAGAGTTGATCTGTTTTGCTGTGGTACAAAGCTCTTTGTACCTCTGAAAATTCCTAAGCTAAAGAGTTCCTGTAATTGAAATTCCTAAAAAGCATTCTTTGCTTTGCCAAACTTCTCTGCCTCTTAGCACTGTAACTGCTCTTGCTCCACCAACTCAAGTGTCCCTACCTTTGAGCTAACTGCTGTCTCAGGAACCTCTTTAAGTTGAACTGGTTTTCAGTCTGTGGNTCTGAAAATTCCTAAGCTAAAGAGTTCCTGTAATTGAAATTCCTAAAAAGCATTCTTTGCTTTGCCAAACTTCTCTGCCTCTTAGCACTGTAACTGCTCTTGCTCCACCAACTCAAGTGTCCCTACCTTTGAGCTAACTGCTGTCTCAGCAACCTCTTTAAGTTGAACTGGTTTTCAGTCTGTGGATTTTTTTTTTACTCCTTGGATGTGTGTCCTTGCACATCCCACTATATTATCATTTTTACTGTTTCTCTGATTATATTTGATAGTGTGCCTACAGTATCTAACACTGTGCCTTGTGCACAGAAATAGTAATGCAGTCATTAACTGTTTATTGGTTAGATGATATGTTTAGATTAGATGCTAATGGGTTTTACTTTTTATCCTGAAACACATATTGTGTTATTCTCACCCCCCAAAAAATGAGGACTTTAGGCAGCCAAGTATTTAAGACACTTCCCAAGATTCTCTATGTAAAGAGTCCTTTATCCAAACCCTCTAGTGTATAGGCATGAAATGCTTCCAAGTAATCAAATTTTGGAGAAAGGTGAACTTTAAATTGGCTGAATCCAAGCAGGGCACACACAGGTTGAACAGACCACCGTACGCTTTGACTTGGAGTTACTCGTTGCCAAACTGAATTTAGAGAAGTACAGTTTAATCAAAAAGAACATTACATAAATGTCATATGAAATAAGATTAAACATTTTATATTTTCACCCACTGTGAATTTAAATTGCTCAAGTTTTCTAACTCACAATATGGCTAATGTACTATGGAAAGGACTGCCATCTGTTCTCCCAGCCCGGGCAAATGAGCATATGGTGATTGTGCTTTCTCTTTTAGGAAATTACACTTAACTGTAACTCAAGACATTATTTCTGGATTCCACAGTGAATGTTAATATTTTGTGAATTACTCTGGCTTCAAAAACCCAATATCTATTATTTTAAAATGCTTTTAGTGGTCTGTTCATATTACAAGATTACTAAATCTATTAAACAGAAATTATTTTTGTTACTTATTTTTTATATTCACAGTTTGTTATTTGGCCATAGGTACACATGAGAGATCGAGAAATTGCTGCCACAGCCAAAGACCTGGAAATGAGACATCTGGAACTCGAATCACAAAAAAGACTTTATGAGAAGGTATAAATCAACAATTTCCAGTGTAAGAAAAGCAGAGTTTGTACAGACTCTTTTTAGGCTGTATTTATTCAAGGTTTTTTAATGTTCATTTTGTTTGTGTGTTTTTTTTTTTTTTTTTTTTTTTTTTTAAAAGAGT
>SJYX01013726.1:277759-337950 GCA_006410675.1 Oreotragus oreotragus
TTTTTTTTTTTCAAAAAGAGTGTAGTGTCATCCAGGATTGTAAGGTAGCCAGAATGTACAGAGTTTGTTGTAATTCTTTAATTCATGTTTCTCTTAACAACTTACTCTAGTGTCTGAAGCACCAGATGTAAGCCCCAGATTTTGCCTCAGGATCTTTTACGAACTTACTAGGTTTTCTTATATCTGTGATAGTGAATGCAAAATTAGCCCAGTACTTCACAAGGATCCTATAAGGTAAATCAGACAAGAGCTGTAAAGCACACTTTAAATTTGAACCTTCTGGAATCAAATCATCAGGTCCCTACCTTAGCACATGTAATTCAGTTTCCATGACACTGGAAAAGGGAATTTTGGTACAGATATAAATATTTATTATTGAGGAAAAGCATTACGTTACTCACTTGTTTGATGTTGAAACCATAAGTTTTCACTTCTCCCAACCCTCTTAAAGTCAGACTCAGTTTGAAATCAGTGATAACTACAAATATATAACAGGTATTTGCATATGATATGCAAACATGCATGTGATTATTTGTTGTTCACATTAAGACTTAAAACATAGCATCCATTCTTAACTAAATCACTTCTTAAAGTTTCTGCACTGAACTTTTCTAAATCTGAGCCCCAGAGATTGACACTTGCACTGAGTTTCTTATGATTTTGAATTAGAATTAATTCACTTGAATTAAGCTTATTTTTTTTTTAACTGTCGTTTGGGGGAGGTGGGGTGGTGGCACCAGAAGCATGATTTCAGAATTAACAGAACATTTCAAGAAAAATACAAAGAATTTCAAAAATTTTTCTCTTAGATTCTCAGATATTAACATTTTGCTAAATTTGCATTATCATTCCTTTCAATCTACATATATGCACGTTTTTATTTTCCGAACTGTTTAAGAGTAAGTTGCAGACTTGATGCTTTTTTGCCCTAAAGAATTCAGTTTATATTTTCTAAAACCAAGGATTATTACACAATCATAGTACAATGATCAAAATCAGGAAATTAACATTATTTATTATAAAAACCTTATTCACATTTTATCAGTTGTCCTAAAAATGTCCTTTAGAGCAAAGCGAAATCTAAGGTGATCTATTTTTTCAGTTGTATGTCTCTTTATTCTAAGTTGGAACCATTCTTGAGCCTTTATATTTTATGACATTTATATTTTTGAAGCATACAGGCCAGATATATTGTAGAATGTTCCTCAATTAGACTTGTTGTTTACCTGATGACTAATGATGTCAAGCATCTTCTCATGTGTTAATTGTCCATTTTTCTGTCTTCCTTGGAGTTCGTGTGATTAATGTCTATTCAGAGTATGTAGGACCATACCTTCTCAGTTTTTATTATATCATGTAATTTTTTGTTGAAAACACAATATTTTAAATAATAGAACAAATCTGGAAATCAGATTCTCTTCTTTCCCTAGGGTTTCTTGTTGTTTCTTTGCTTAGTGACTTTTCTAAATTATATAAAGTATTTTCTGTCATGCATAGTCACTGAAATCTCTTCTCAGGTAACCTGGTGACTGGACAAAGATTTCCTTAGGTCCCTTGAACCAGTAAGCCTCCAGCCTTTGCCAAGGGGCTGTGTGTGCCTCACGTTGTGACACACCTTCCACACTCAGCTAGGCAGTTGACTGCTCTTTTCATTTCCTGATTTTACAAAACCTCAATTCACCAGAGTTGAAAGCTTAGGACCTTCTCAGGTCTGAGCATTCACACAGCCCTTGGCATCTGTACATTTTGACACATGCACATACCCTTCTAAAGCCCCAGAAATCCTCTGGAGCATTTCAGAGCCCCATGGAGACATCTAATTCCCCAGCTTTTCCTACCAAACTTTTTGATTAGCCTCTTGGTTGCTCTGTGATCCACTGCCTCAGACAGCCACGATGTTCAGCAGTTTCCCCTGTTTGTTTCAGCAAACATCCCCAGGGAAAGGCTGTACATGAGTTGAGTCAGGTCAAATAAAAACAGCTTTGGGAGGAGGGTCTTTCAGGTCAAGTGATGACAGTTTTCTGGGAATGGGAGTTTGAAGGACCTCCATTTTGCCCCCTCCATTGACTGCCAGGCTACCAGTTTTCAAGGCCAATGGCAGAACTTAGGTGTGGCATGGAATAGGAATAACACAAGTTTAAAATGCCATAAAGTGCATCTAAGATTCAGCCATTTTCTATGAATAAATGCTCCCCAGATTGCTGCAAGCCTTCAGTTAGTTTCCAGAGTTCTGAAAAAGCTTGTTTTGCCAGTGATCTCGGTGCTTTAGAGATGAGAGAACTTTCAGCCATCGTTACTCTTATTTCCACTGATGTCACTCACCACTGTTTGCTCTTTACTTTGAAAATTAGATGATTATAGTTTTGGTATTCTAAAAAACAGAAAAATCATTTTTGTGTTCTATCATTATTACTATATCGATTGGTGATTTTTTTTTTAACAGAATCTCTCTAGAAATCAAGAAGCTGTTGCAAAAGATATGAAGGAAAATGCAGATGCTTATAGACAGAAAGTGGATCTTGAAGAACACATGTTTCACAGACTGATAGGAACCGATCAAACTCAGAACCAAAAAATTCATAAGGTAAATATGGTAAATTTAGTGTCTCTGTAGAGGGGAGAATTTCCATCTACTGTTCTTTTTAAAGAAGGAATTTGATATTGAACCCTATAAAGTTAGTTTCTTTGCTTCAGTCATCACAATTTCTAGAAACTCAACATTATTTTATTTGCAGGTTTCACTGACAGCATATCCATGTGTCTTTTATACTCCTTGAGAATTTCAAGACTTGCAAGAAAATACAAGGGAAATAACTTTGTGAATGATCCATCCTACATTGTTAAGTCTTAGGAATTACACCTGAGTAGATTAGTTGCAAGACATCAGGTCTATGCCTGGTATATAAGCCAGCATTTTCCAAGTGTATTCTGTAGAATATCAGTAACTTAGTGTTAAATAAAATGAGGATGACAGGTATTGAAAAAGCTGTCTTAAAAGTTAGGCTTTTTCATGCCAGATTTGAAGATACATAGTACATTGTGAATCTTTGAGAAATTTTCTTAAACTTACAGAATTTTGGGGGGAGTATCTTTCAGAAATGCTGACGTAAATGAATTGAAATGGAATTTGAGGCCTTCGGGAAGAACTTTGTTATCCTTTTAGCAAAATGTTAAACAAGTCTATGGCAGGGCCAGGCCTTGTCCCAAAAGCCAGGGATGAGTGTAAGATTTCCCTACCTCTTCTGTGCCTTGTTTCCCCAAGAATAACGCCCCCTACCTTTTTTCCTTACAGGCTTTTGTCCAGTCTGTAAGATAAGTTCTTCTGACTCCTTTTCAAAGGATTAAAACATGGAAATTGTTTAATTCTCTCCGCCCCTTAGCCTAGACGTTCTCAACCTTGGCTGTACGTTAGAACCACCTGGAGAGTGCTCTGGAAGTACCAGTATCCAACTGCTCCAGAGATCAGTTTAGTTGGTTTGTGCTGGAGCCTGGTCATCGGTTTATTTTAAACACTGAGGTGATGCTAATATGCAGCCAAGATTGTGAACATCTGTACTGGACACTTGGAGAAACTGAATGGACGTACCATATTTTCTGTATTCAAGTCTGATCTTGTTTCTGAAATTTACGAATTCTTAGTTAAGTGAAGAAAATTTGGCAAAAGCGGAACAAGCATGTCTAAATACCGACTGGCGAATTCAAGCTTTACATAAACAAAGGTGCAGTGATCTACACCGAAATGAGTGTTACCAGGAAATAGCTAAACTCCTTCAGAAAAACAGGAAGAAAGAAATAGAAGTATTAAATGCCATGATGGAAGGGGAAGCTAAAAAGGTAAGAATGATGTTATAAACTTCTTGTTAATTATTTAAATCTTGAAATAGTTTGTAATCAAGTGGCAAAAGCATCAAACCAAATAATTTTTGTTTGAAAACATCTTAAAGATGATCTAATTTTAACAGGTATTGCTCAAAAAAGTCCAGTATTAATGCCACCTAAGAATGACTAACCCACTCTAGTATTCTTGTGTAGAGAATCCCATGGACAGAGGAGCCTGGCAGGCTGCAATCAATAGGATCACAAAGAATCAGACGGGATTGAAGCAGCTTGGCATGCACACATGCAAAAATGACATGACAAGAATGAATGTCTTTCTAAGTTACATTAGTGTCTCAACTTTCCAGCTTTCTGTGTTTGTTCTGGCTTATTGTATACTGGCACTTTAATTCACTGAATTTTTTATACTAATAACATAAAAGACTTTGAACAGTTAGGAAATATATAGAGAGCTACTAGTAACAAAACCCAAAATAACTGTAACTACAAGCAAGATAGAAATAGTTTTCTTTTTTCATATGAAGAAGTCTGGAGTAGGCAGTCCAGGGTTGGTATCCTGTCTCCCAAGATCACCAGGAAAACTGCGTCCTTGAACTTTTCTGCACGACTTCCTGGAGTATGTCTTTCATTCACAAGAACACCTTTCCACCCATTAATTTTAAAAACTAAAAAAAAAAAAGAAACCCAAAACACCTCAGTCCCTTAGTATTTGAGATCTGAAATGTACTGAAATGAATTATTTCAGTGACAGCTGGGACCTACATGTTTACGTGGCACTGAGGCTTTGAGTGGTAGGGACGTCAGAAGTGCCTCTGCTTTCAAGGCTCTTCAACAGCCTTGAGCCAGGATACGGACCCAGATTACCTAATAGCAAGGAGAGGAAACAAACAGGCTTATTTCACTGTAGGAACTTACATTTAGCACAATCGTTATGTCATTTTTTTTTAAACTGTATCTAGTGGGAGGAAGCTGAAGAAAAAGACTTTCATTTGAAATCAGAAAAGAAAACTGCTGCTCTTTCAGATGCATCTAGAAGATGGTTCCTAGAGAAAGAGATACATGATGCTCAGCATCCGTGTGATAAAGGTGAGCATTCCTTCTTAGTGTTATATGTATGTAATGTATGTAAAGTTGCTCAGTCATGTCCAACTCTTTGCGACCCCATGGACTGTAGCCAACCACACTCCTCCATCCGTGGGATTTTCCAGGCAAGAGTGCTGGAGTGGGTTGCCATTTCCTTCTCCAGTGTTATACATTCTTTCATTTCGTATGGTCTCTTATCACGGATAAATCCTTACATGTGTTTTGGCACTTCTAGTCAAACTATGGCTCAGCTGAAAGATAATCACTGCTGCTGCTGCTAAGCTGCCTCAGTCGTATCCAACTCTGTGCGACCCCATAGACAGCAGCCCACCAGGCTCCCCCGTCCCTGGGATTCTCCAGGCAAGAACACGGGAGTGGGTTGCCATTTTCTTCTCCAATGCATGAAAGTGAAAAGGGAAAGGGAAGTCGCTCAGTCGTGTCCGACTCTTAGTGACCCCATGGACTGCAGCCCACCAGGCTCCTCTGCCCATGGGATTTTCCAGGCGAGACTACTGGAATGGGCGCCATCGCCTTCTCCGAAGATAATCACTAGTTACTATTTTTTGGTTGGGAAGACTGGGCTGAGGAGGTGGGGCTGTTTAAAAAAAAAAAAAAAAAGCTCCAAGAAAAATTTCTCAACCATTCTGTAGAATTCTGTTTTATTCCGTGGTTTCCTGGTCCTGGGCATCCCCTTAATATACGAGAATATAATTTGTCCCAAAGTGCTATATCTAGTTAATTTTAGTAAAAACAAAAGTGTGCTTTGCCAGTAACAGGTCCTCAGAATAGCAGTACATGAAAGCAGCATGAGGAAACTTCTCATAGGGTCTAGTCAAACTCTAGGTTTTGGTGCAAGGCTTCCCTTGTGGCAGCTGGTGAAGAATCCACCTGCAGTGCAGGAGACCTGGATTTGATCCCTGGGTTGGGAAGATTCCCTGGAGAAGGGAAAGGCCACCCACTCCAGTATTCTGGCCTGGAGAATTCCATGGACTGTATAGTCCATGGGGTTGCAAAGAGTCGGACACGACTGAGTGACTTTCACTTTTCATTTACAGTGGCATTCAATGAAAAATCAAAATTGTAACTTAAAATGCTAAAACAGTACAGATAAGGGAACTTTTATTTTACTATACCTTATATTTCAGTCTTTTATAAAATGTGTATGTATTTTTAAAAGAATAGTTTTATTGCTATATAATTCACATGCCATACCATTCACCTATACAAAGTATATATAATTCAATGGTATTATATTACCACATGTTAAATATATTTAGAGTGGTGCAGCCATCACCACAATCAACTCTAGAACATTTTCAGCACCCCTGATAATCCCATGCCCATTTGCAGTCATATCTCATTTCCTGTCACTCCCCCCAGCCTCTGGCAACCACTAATCTACTCCTGTCTCTGTAGACTTGCCTGTTCAGGAAATTTCATGTAAATAGAATATGTAGTCCTTTGTATCTGACTTCTTTCACCTAGATTATGTTTTGAGGTTCAACCATGTTGCAGCAGGTATCTGTACTGCATTCCTTTTTAATGCTGAGTAATATTCCACTGTATGGGTATTCC
Organism: Oreotragus oreotragus; assembly: GCA_006410675.1. Lineage (NCBI taxonomy): Eukaryota > Metazoa > Chordata > Mammalia > Artiodactyla > Bovidae > Oreotragus > Oreotragus oreotragus. The sequence continues at coordinate 284,255 of SJYX01013726.1, forward strand.
ATGTTTTACTTATCCATTCATTAACTGGTTGGGTTATGTCTGCTGCTGCTGCTGCTGCTAAGTCACTTCAGTCGTGTCCAACTCTATGACCCCATAGACGGCAGCCCACCAGGCTCCCCCGTGCCTGGGATTCTCCAGACAAGAGCACTGGAGTGGGTTGCCATTTCCTTCTCCAGTTGATGAAAGTGAAAAGTGAAAGTGAAGTCACTCCATCGTGTCCAACTCTTAGCGACCCCATGGACTGCAGCCCACCAGGCTCCTCCGTCTATGGGATTTTCCAGGCAAGAGTACCGGAGTGGAGTGCCATTGCCTCTCCAGGGTTATGTCTAGTTCGGGGCTTTTATGACTAATGAAGCTGTGTATTACCTTAATTACTTTTGTAGTGCACAAATTTGAAAAGTAAAAATAGAGATTAGATGCTATCATGCTCATTTAACTAGGCTGCTTTTGAAACCCCTCATTACCTCTCATGCTTTTGAGTTTAGGTCTCAAATAGTACTCAGAGCCCTTAGGCAAGCTGTGTTTAAAACCTGCTTGTAGAAGACACCAACCACTGGTGCTGCCTTACTCCCTCACCCTGTCACACTCACCCCTACATTAGAAGAAAACCATTGACACTTTTCAAGAACTTCTGAATTTAGAGATAGTAAAAGGGAAGAAACCGCAAAAGACTGCCTGCATCCATAGCCTTCCTACATTTGGGTCTGCCACCTCCATGGTGTCTTCCTGTTCTGTCACCTACATTTTGTCAACATCCCTGAGTTTCACCAATCAGAGAGAGTTTGGTTGATAATCATCCATCTTCAAAAGGCATATGTATAAGGATTTGATCATTGTCTTAATCAGGGTATAGAAATTAAATCCATGTCATTTAATCCCAAAACCGGGGGATAATCGGATATAATTGGGAAAATGGCATTTTAATCACAGATGGTTGCCTTGGTTTGTCACTCAGAGCTGGAAAGGAGGCACAGGAAGTGGAAACAGGCAAGTGTGCCAACAGCAGACTGGTTATTTAAATGGTTAGCAATAGGGAGGATATTCTTACTGTTTCCCAGAAAACAGAACCTTCTGGACAGTATGAGTGGCCCTCACTGACCCTAAAATCCCAGGCCTGTAAACTTAAATTGAAGCTGAATAGCAATAAAATTAGTCCAGATTTGTAATGGGCAAAAGATTTGAACAGTTCTCCAAAGAAGATACTCAAATGGCCAACAAACATATGAAGAGCTGTTCAGTTTAAATTAGTCACTGTGCTTACATGCTAAGTTGCTTCAGTCGTGTCCAACTCTTTTCGACACCATGGACTGGAGCCCGCCAGGCTCCTCCATCCATGGGGATTCTCCAGAAAAGAATACTGGAGTGGGTTACCATGCCCTCTTCCAGGGCATCTTTCTAAATTAGTCATTAGGGAAATACAAATCAAAACCACATGGGAAAAAAAATTAAAAATGAGATGCAGCTTCACGATCAGTTAGCATCGATGTAATCCATGAACAGTGTGGGCAAGGACCAGCCAAACCAGAGCAGTGGTGGTGAGAATGTGGTGTGGCACAGCTGCTGCAGGAAACAGTCCAGCAGTTCCTCAGAAGGTTAAACACAGAGAGACTGCATGTGACCTAGCAGTTCTACTCCTAGACACACACCCAGGGAATTGAAAATATATCCCTGCAAAAACTTGTATACTAAATTGCCCACAGCATCAATATTCATAATAGCCAAAAAAAGGAGAAACAACCCAAATACCCATCAAACAATGAGTGGATAAAATAAATTGGGATACCCATACAATGGAATTTTACTTAGCCATAAAAAGGAATTAACTGATTCATGCTACAAAATGGATGGACCTTGAGAATCTTATGCTAAGTTAAAGAAGCTAGACCAGAAGGCTGCATGTTATATGAGTCTCTTCATGAAATGTCCAGAATAGGCAAATCTCTAGAGGCAGAAGTGGTTTAGTGGTTTGCAGGTGGGAGCGGTAGGGGAGTGGGCTACCAGTGCGTACGGGGTTTATTTTGCGGATGGTGAAAATGTTCTAGAATTAGTGGTGATGATTACACAACCCTCAGTGTACTAAAAACTCTGAATTGTACCCTTCAAAGGGGTGAATTCTGTGGTAAGTGAATTATCTTAACAAAATTTATTGTTTTAATGACATTAGTAAATGCTGGTGGCCAGGCGGAGCCATTGGACCAGGTTTTTTAAACGACTGGGCCTTGAAGAAAGGGAGGAGCCTGGAGCAGTGGGAGGACGGTTCAAGGAGGCAGGATCTCGTGGTGACGTGACAGTCCCAGCTTCACAGCAAAGGAAGACAAGACTCAAATAAACTTAGCCAGAGTCACCAAGCTGTGTCCTTCTGGTTAGTTTATTTACTCGTGTTTAATCTGTTTATTAGGAAGTGTTTCCTGGTGTTGTTTCCTCATTTGTAAAATGAGAAGAGTATAGACTAAGTGATCTGTAATTTGTTACAGTTCTAACATTGATTTACACCATTTTCTAACCCCTCATGGTTTGCAGGCTTCCCCAAGGATCTCTCTCAGAAACACACACATACACATACACCATTTCCCTTACCATTTTTGTGGATTGACCAATTAAAGCCTTCATGAGCTACCCTCGTATAAGAGTTGCTTCAGTCATGTCCGACTCTTTGTGACCCCATGGACGGTAGCCCACCAGGCTCCTTTGTCCTTGGGATTCTCCAGGCGAGAATACTGGAGAGGGTTGCCATACCCTCCCTGGATCTTCTCGACCCAGGGATCGAACCCACATCTGTTATGTTTCCTGCATTGGTAGACAGATTCTTTACCACTCGTACCGCCTCGTCTGAGACAAAACTTGTTAAAAATAATTAATCAGTGGCAGAAACTTGCCTGTCATGGTGATTCAGGTTAGGCTAACTGATGCAGAGGGCTTCCGTTCAAGGATGGTTCGAGAGAGTGACTGGGACCTTCAGCGCCAGGCTGAGCAATTGGGCTTCATCCTGTTCACCAGCCTGGCGGACAGCAGAGAGGCCTGCGGAAAACCGAGAACAGGGCTTCCCTCCCAGCCAAGGAGTGCAGTTAGGGAAAGGGAGGAAATTTAGTTTGTTCCTTTTTGCTCCTTTTGAATTTTGTGTGGTACATGTAGGACCACTTCAGAAAAATAATTTTAAATAATAAGAATCACCTTTGGGGCTTTAAAATAAATAATTAAATGAAGGAAATAAGCAAGCTACAGTACAAGAAGTATAGAAAAAAGAACTTTTACCTTTTACCTTTCTGTTATAATTAGCAAGTGACCAGAAAATTTTTAGGTGCATTACAAATTGTTTTTTTTTTTTTTAAATACATACTCAGGGACTTCCCTGGTGGCTCAGTGGTAAAGAATCCGCCTGCCAATGCAGGAGATGCAGGTTTGACCCTGGTCCAGAAAGATCCCACCTGCCATGGAGCAACTAAGCCCGTGAGCCACTACTGCTGAGTCTGTGCTCTAGAGCCCGGCAGCCCCAACTCTGAGCCCACCTGCTGCGACTACTGAAGCCCAAACGCCCTGAGAGCCCGTGCTCGGCGGCGGGAGGTCGGGCACTGGGTGCTGCAACTAAAACCCAGCACAGCCAAAAACAAAACTGTTTTTTAAAAAAATACATGTCAGGGCCTGACCAATGGTGATTTAATTTCGTAGATCTAGGATAGAAACTGGAAAGCTAGATTTTTGTTTTAAAGTTTTACAGGTGCATCTGCTCCGCAGTGTTTGAAACGTTGCTATAAGCAAAGGAGGGAACCATCGGCCCCTCCATGTTTATAAGTCAGCCCTTTGGAAGGATGAGTTAAGCAGCTGTGGGCAGGATGGGTTTGGGAGGACACACGAGACTTGGCAGGGTCTGATATGTGAATCGTCTCTGCAGTGGTTGTTGCCCAGCCTATGCCAGAGCGCTAACAGAGCTGTGAGCACATTACCTTACTCCATTTTCTACCACTATTTTATTTAAAAGTTGTTCCTTCCTTATANAAGCAGCTGTGGGCAGGATGGATTTGGGAGGACACACGAGACTTGGCAGGATCTGATATGTGAATCATCTCTGCAGTGGCTGTTGCCCAGCCTATGCCAGAGCGCTAACAAGAGCTGTGAGCACATTACCTTACTCCATTTTCTACCACTATTTTATTTAAAAGTTGTTCCTTCCTTATATATAGTTGAATCTGCTCTTCTTTTTGTAAATCTTCTGATTAAAAACTGTTCTCTGGTCAGTGAAGTGAAAGTTGCTCAGTTGTGTCTGACTCTTTTCGACCCCACGGACTATAGAGTTGATGGAATTCTCCAGGCCAAAATAATGGAGTGGGTAGCCTTTCCCTTCTCGAGGGGATCTTCCCAACCCAGGGATCGAACCCAGGTGTACTGCATTGCAAGCAGATTCTTTACTAGCTGAGCCACAAGGGAAGCCCATTCTCTGGTCAGAATGGCCATCAGAAAAGTTTCTAAAAATATACTGGAGAGGGTGTGGAGAAAAGGGAACCTTCTTACACAACTGATGGGAAGGAAGGTAAATTGGTGCAGCCACTATGGAGAACAGTGTGGAGGTACCTTTAAAACAACTAAAAATAGAATTACCATATGGCCTGGCAATTCCACTCATGGGCATGTATCCAGAAAAGACAGAAATTCACATTCAAAAAGATACATGCGCCCCGTTCACTGCATCACCATTCACAATAGCCAAGACACAGAAGCAAACCTAGATGTCCGTTGACGGATACTAGATAAAGAAGACAGTGGAATACTTCTCAGCCTTGAAAAGGAGTAACAGCATTTGCTGCGATGTGGATGGACACAGAGATTACCATACCATGTGAAGTATGCCAAAGAAAGTCAGATATCGTATCACTTACAGGTGGAATCTAAAGAAATGATACAAATGAACTTATTTACAGACAGACTCACAGACAGAAAACAAACTTATAGTTACCAAAGGGGGAAGCAGAGGGAGAAGGATAAATTAGTATGGGCTTAACAGATACATACACTACTGTATATAAAATAAAGACCTACTGTATGACACAGGGAACTGTATTCAGTATCTTGTAATAACCCAGAATATAGAAGACTATGAAAAAGAATACATAACTGAATCACTTTGCTGTACACTTGAGACTAGTACAACATTGTAAATAAACTACAGTTAACTTTTCTGGAGAATGCACTTCCTACCTCTGCCACATGATAGCCCTTCAGTCACTTGAAGATGACTCTTTCTATTCCCTGACACCAGTTCAAATTAGTAATTTGGTAATCCATTGTCTTGGGCTTCCCAGGTGGCTCAGTGGTGAAGAATTTGCCTGGAATGCAGGAGAAAGGAGTTTGATCCCTGGGTCAGGAAGATCCCCTAGAGAAGGGAATGGCAACCTGCTCCAGTTGGGGTTGCAAAGATTCGACACAACTTAGCGTGCACACACATTATCGCAAAGACTGATTGAGCTAAAACTATGAGTTGAAACCATTAGCTGAAGTTCTTGAGCCCAGGTAAAGGCAGGCATCACCTTGCTGAGTCTGTGTGACCCAAGCAGTCTGGGTCCGACTCGTGGAGGCTTGGGTCCTAGTGACAGGAGTACAAAGGAAGGGGCGTCCTAAGTGACGTTAGGATCAAAAAAATAAAGACTCTGATACCTTATTGGATGTAAACCTGTAGGAGTTAGGAGATAGCAAAAACAAAGCTAAAGGATGGGGATTAAAAAAATAGGAGGCACTGCTTAGGTGTGGAACGCTGCTGTGCTTCCCAGTCTTAAGAAGCCCGGGTGAAACTTGCCCATCACTGTGTCTGGTGTGCTATGTCCTGTGATCAGGTCCTGCTTGGGTAAAGCCAATAGTGATCAGCTCCAGTTGTTCTCAAGAAAGGCTTGCTAACCACATTTCATAGTCTCTCCCAGCAATTGTTTGGGATCTCTGTCCTAGCACCTGTATTTTTCATTTGTCTGTTGGTTTTTTGTTTTTGCTAAAGGTGTTTTTAAAGTACTTTACTTTCAGCTCAGCTTTTAATTCTCAGTAACGATAATTTGCTTGCCTTTTGAATTGTGACAGCATTCTTCCCAGAGTAGAAAGTAAGGGGCTTTTTATCCTTGGCAATTTTAATTTACTAGGGACCATTTGGAATTAATCAAGGCTTTCTATACACTCCACTCTTTCATTTTTTTTCCACTTTTATAACTGTAGTGCCCAAGTGCCGAGATGAACAGGTCGCCTCAGGCTGTCTGCCTAGATCCTCACAATTAAATGACATTTCTGAAATGGAGTCCTTGACACAGAGTAAGTCAATGAACAAGAAAGATGTCTCCTATCATGTTAGATTTAGCAATGTTTAAGCAAGAGTGGGGGTGTCCCAGGTGGCTTAGTGGTAAAGAATCCTCCTGCCAACCCAGGAGACACGGGTTCAATCCTTGGGTCAGGAAGATCCCCTGGAGAAGGAAATGGCAACCCACTCCAGTATTGCTGCCTGGAGAATCCCATGGACAGAGGAGCCTAGCAGGCTACAGTCCATTGGGGTCGCAAAGAGTCAGCCACAACTCAGCGACTAAACAATAACAAGGCAAGATTGTGGCTTAAATTATATTTACAGCACACTGAGACCATTTTCCCAGGGCACTGACCATGGAAATCCTAAAATGGAAGCAGCAAGATTCTCAAGTTTCCAGCTGGGGGAAAACTGGGTCAGACCAAACCCCACGTAAGGAAGGTTTGCCAGGCGTCATTAATGCGACTGTTTCCTCAGCACAGCACTGCTGCCCGAAGCGCAGCTGGAGGTGCTGGCGGAAGTCTATCCCTGACTAAATGAATGATATTCGTAACTATTGTTTTACATCCTTGTGAAAAGAAAATCTCAGGATTAGTTTTCAAAGCTATTCCATATTTGCGTTTTCTCGACTCTTTTGGGCTGAGCTGCCTCCAGCAACCATTGGAAACATGAGTCTGCTCTGGACACCAAGATGCACTGCAGGGCCAGCTCACTCAGAATTGCTGAGGGCAAAGGGCTCCGTGCTTTTGATCCCTTGACTTGATTCACTGGAGGTTTCTGTTTATTTCTGGAAGGGATGGGCTAGAATGGACACATCTTACAGAGATGTAGTCACAGCGTTAGCCCATAAAGGAGCTAACAGTTTCCCCTGTAAAGGATTTGATTTGTTTTTAAAAGGAGGGGAGAGGACAGGAAACGCAGACTCTTCAACCACTTCTTCAATAAAACTGTCATATAAATGAAGCAGAACTTCACAAGGTCCTTTGAGTTCTTTTAGAAGAACAGATTTTTATAGAATGTCCCCAAAAGACCAGCTTTATAAAAAATATACCTAACAACAAGTCATGAGTTCCAGTATGGCATAAAATACATTCACTAACATACATACTCTTATGTGCATCTCTAAACACTATGTCAGGATAAGAAATTAACCAAAAGTCATGCATAAGTCAGATGAAAGCACAGAAGATTCTCAACTGTTCTCTACTCCAACACATCAGAATTTTTAACTAGATATTCTAAACTTCAAAATCGAGTTGACATTTGGCAAGTTTCTTACTTGGCAACAAAATGAAAAAGCATAAATTTTTATTCCTTGGGGGAAAATAGTTTTCACAAATTGGAGCTCTTTGGGTATGTAAGTTTCAGAGAAGTATGTTCTTAAGATGCTTCTTTATTGAATTCCAGTATTACTACCCCTCTAAATCAATATGAAATGGCTGTTATACTTAGACACATTTGTAATGTTCTAAGCTTGATTCTGGACTTTCCTTGTGTTGATCATTGTAAAAAGTACTTGATTTATGTATTGAATCATTAGAAAGTGGTCATGGTGTATATTTCACTATTCATTTTGGCACCTTGGAATTTTCTGATTCTAATAAACACCATGGTGAAAAAACTTAAGACTATTGTAAAAAAAAACTCAGATTCTCTCTTAGACAAGCTTTCTTCCTGATTTAAAAATTAATCTATATTCCCCCCAAAAAAGATAACCAAAAGCAAATAAGTTCTCTAATAGCATTCGTTCAATCCACCAAATATTTGACTTGTAAATGGAACCTCACAGGACCAGGTAATACGTTAGGCTTTTCCATGTAAGAAATTTGGTTTAGAATATTCATTTCATTATTGGTCTTTGCAACATATTTATCTTTAAATGCTATACCATTGCTCAAACTAACTACTGTTAATTTTAAATTTTGTTTCCAAGTTTCATTAAACCAGAGAAAAATGCATTGGGATGCCATGGAACAGGATCTCATGGAGAGAGTAAGAAACCTCCGCCAGAGACTCGCCACCCAGGCTCAGAACAGATGTCAAACGCCTCACCTTTTGGCTACATAGGAGGCTGGTCACCTTGAGACAGTCAGAGAGCAAGATACTTATTTTGCAATCAGTGCTGCTGATTTTCAGACTATTTATTTCAAATGCCTATAAAGATCAACCTTTTGTACGAAAAATGTGTATAAAAATTATGTGTTCTTAATTCTGGTGCTTTGGGACTTGTAAATGGCTTATTATTGTTACAGTTCTAACAATAAAAAGTATTTGAAGCTTTTAAAGCTTTGTATGAGGCCCTTTCAGGTTGCAGGGACCGGCATGAACCTCAGGGACTTAAGTTGATGAGGTTTTATTTTAAGGATAAATGGAGAACTAAAGAACAGGACAGCATCTCAACAGCTGTGCACCCAGGACCTGAATTCAGCAGCAGCTGCAGCGCAGGAGCAGTGAGGAGAAGCCCGCCCCACGGCCCCTCCGTCCCCCAGAAGCCGGGCCTCCCCTGACCAGCGACCCCACTGCACTCACCACCCCCAGCCGCTGTCTCTGCCTCTCCGCACGGCACCGACAGCTCCACGGCACAGCTGCTCCCGGCTTCATCATCTTGGCTGGCAGATCACTTCCCTGAACCCGTTTCTAAAATGAGCATAGAAATAGCACACAGTCAGGTTCCTGGTACAGTGCTTCACACACAGTGTACTGTACAGAAGAGTGGGTTTTTTTGGCACAAAGTATAACCTTATGGTAAACCAAGTGCTCTTTTGTCCAAAGTCCTCGGATAATATCCCATCACTGTGCAAGGCACTGGATTCCCAGGAGCACCTTTCAGCCTCATTATCTGTCTGTCTGTTTTCAGTTAGGTGTAAACATGCCTTCATGGTCCAGGCTGGCGTGTGCCACAACAAAATCACAGGATATAAAATATTTTGGGCGTGATGGGAACTATAGGTGAGTAATCTCTAGCTTGCCAACAGCATTCGACTTCTAAAATACCGTGATTCTGCCAAGTAGAGTTAGCTGGTTATTGCGTTTCTGACCTCTATTTCAAGTTCTCTTTTACTAGAATTTACATCCACTCATATTGATTTTGCAAACTACAGAGTCCTCTTTTATAATAGTTTAAACTTCTTCAAAAAGTTTCTATTCATCCAGTGAAAGTGAGTTATATATTCAGTCACACAAAGTTCTTTACTACATTCCTCCCAGTTTTCTCTAAGCCTACGATTCTCCCAATAATCTTGATAAAGTCACTGGCTTAGCAGAGTTCAGATATACTTGGCTGAGTCTCTTCAGTCACGTGGGTTTGGTTGTCACTTCAAAGGTTATCACATTTAATGAGGTAAATTTTTGATTATCTCTTCCTGCCTCTTGACAGTCTATCCTCAACCTGACCCCAGTTCCTTCATAATATAAATTCTCTGGGAACTGAATGAAGATTGAGCTTGGCTAAAATTCTTCCCACACTGGCTACATTCACAGAGCTTTTCTCCAGTACTCTGAATTAGCTGGAGAAGAGCAATTCCTAAAGGCCTTTTTACATCACATTCACAGAGTTTCTTTCTGGTTGGAGAAATGCAGGCCTTCAGCTAAATTCCTCTTCACGTCGACTCCTTAAAAGAGTCCAGTATGGGTTCAGCAGTGACGAGTACGTTACTGACTTGGTTAAGTACCTTTTCACATCTATTGCATTCACATGGCTTCTCTCTGGTCTGAATTCTCTGATGTCGAGCAAGATTTGGATATGTGCCAAATTCTCTGATGTCGAGCAAGATTTGGACATGTGCCAAGGCTTTCCACAGTGCCTCCACTTCGACCACTACGAGGACTGGCAAAGGCTTAACTTACTAATGTGGGTGCACTTAACATTCTTAATGATTCACCTCAGATCAGTGCTAAGTTCAAGCAGGAGACAAACCAGATCATTTGAACAGAAGTTAGAGTTATTAAACTATATGCTATATAAATGCTAAAGGAGGGACTTCCCTGGTAGTCCAGTGGCTAAGACTGAGCTTCTAACACAAGGGGCCCCGGTTTGATCCCTGGTTGGGGAATTAGATTCCATGTGCCACAACGAAGAGTTTGCATGCCCCAACTAAAAGATAGCACACGTGGTAACGAAAATCCTGAGTATGGCAACTGTTAATAAGAGCCAGCACAGCCAAATATTTAAGGGTACCTAGGGCTGAGAAAGTACCCAAAGAAGGACAAGCTCAGAGAGAGACCCCTCTCTCCCCAAGGCTCAGGTTCAGACTGGACAGCAGAGGAGTTGGTGGGCAGCCCAGGCCAGAGCTGGCCCACGTGCCCCACCCAGCAGCAGAAAGTAAGTCCCTGGGGTGCAGGCACTCCGAGGCTGCTGAGCGAACGCTCGTGGGGAGTCAGGACCCTGAGTGCTGTCAGAGCGGTGTGTGGCCTGGTGTGTGTCCTGGCCAGCAACGGCCATGTTGTAAAGGGGAGAGTCCAGTAAGACAGGCTGGGACTCGGACCTGTGCTGCATTGCTTGCACCTGGACAAATGTTTCCATCAACAGAATACAAAGAAACTGTAACGGACTCAAAATGACTGTGTGCAAGCACATTTGGAGGCTTGCCAGGTGGTGCTAGTGGTAAAGAACCCGCCTGCCAACGCAGGAGACTAGATGCGGGTCGATCCCTGGGTTGGGAAGAGCCCCTGGAGGAGGGCATGGCAACCCACGCCAGTATTCTTGCCTGGAGAATCCCACGGACAGAGGGGCTCGCGGGGGGCGGGGCTACAGTCCATAGTGTCGCAGAAGGTCAGACAGCACAACACCCCTTTACGCGTCTGGCAATGCGGAAATGGTTCACGCCCCAGAGTTTTCACACTGCTGACTCAGTGCATCTTTTTGACATTTATTCAGGCTTTTCAGACTGTATGGGAAGGAAAGCAAAAAGCTGGACATGACTGAAGCAACTTGGCACGCATGCACAGCTGGGACAAATTATGGACAAGATACAAAAAGACCGAAAAAACCCAACTGCCACTTGTGAGAGCTGAGAGCAAAAACTGGGTATCGGGAGAAGAAGCAGGGTTCTGCACATGTCCCCTAAGCACAGCGCCACCAGGGGGGCAAGCAAACCACATAACACCTAACACCTTCCGGCCTGACCCCGGCCCGCCCCCGCCCTCACCCCGAGAGAGGAACAAGCTCGCCGCCCACCTCAGGGAGCGCGCAAGGGCCCCCGTTTTCACTCCCCCCTGCTGCAGCAGGGGCCCCAGTAAAACCTGGCCGGAACTTCTTGTCTGTCCTCATCAATTTCTATTGACAAAGGAAGGCCAAGGGCCGCTGTTGGGAACCATGGAGAACCACCCCCAGGGGCACCCACAAACCAAGGCTGGAGACCAGGCGCTAAGGGCAGGCCAGGGTGCCCAGGAAGACATCAGGCTGGGCTGTGACGTCACCAGGAGACCGTGGGCTCCGGGCACACGGCTGGACAGGGCACCAGTGGGTGTCCCCACATACTCCAGCCTCCGAGGGACCACAAAGCAGTAAACCAGAATAAAGAAAACAGCACCTCTTGGGCTTGAAAGAGACGCCCCACTCCTTCCGCAGTGTCCTCTGGCGCCCTCTACTGGCAGCCTACCATCGTGCACGCTGAGAGAGGCGCATAAAGGGTCCCATCCACGGTTGCAGGGCGGGCATTGAAGAGTGCATTTGGAGCTCAGAGACCATGAATGGATCACGGGCGCTCTCATGCAACTGAAAGCATCTCTTACAGTTTCCTTGGTTGCTTGACAGAATAATGGCTTCAGTGCTGGCCTCCTTAACCACTCTGGGATGCCAGAATTTCCCTCGTGTGATGTAGATGAAGCTATAGAAAGGCACCAACAAAGGAATGGATCTAGCACATATGAACTTCACTCTCTTCCCTGCTTCATGCTCAGCCCTAAAGACACTCCCTTCTTAAGACACTGAGTGAAGGGAGTACCTGAAAAGTTGGAAAACTGTGACAAGAGATGCCTGTTGGACTTTCCTAGCGGTCCCGTGGTTACGAATCCACCTGCCAATGCAAGAGACACAGGTTTGATCCCTGGTCCAGGAAGGTCCCACACGCCTCAGGGCAACTCAGCCCCATACCACAGCTACTGAAGCCACCACAATAAGAAGCCAGAACCCACGGCAACGAAGAGTAGCCCCCACTAGTTGCAACTAGAAAACGCCCATGCACAGCAACGAACACCCAGCGAGCCAAAAATAACATTAATTTTTGTAAAAAGATGCCTATTGATATGCTTCCTAATTTCAATGGGGATGATGAGATGGATTCATGAAGCAGAGGCCAAGTGATAGTGACTTAACTGCCAAGTGCGAGGCGCTCAGTTGTGTCTAACTCTTTGGTACTCCATGGACTATAGCCCACCAGGCTCCTCTGTCCATAGAGTTCTCCAGGCCAGAATACTGGAGTGGGTAGCCATTCCCTTTTCCAGGGGATCCTCCCAACCCAGGGATCAAACCCGGGTCTCCCACATTGCAGACAGATTCTTTGCTGTCTGAGCCACCAAGATCACCATTTATAGCTGCAGGCAGCAGAGAAGAAGTATTAAGAGATTCTTGGCTATCAAAGATTATGTTTTCCCCAAGAATGAAACAGATAAGCAGCCTACTAAATATTGCTTGATATATCTAACAGGAAATCTTAACATCTGGTGGCCCAAAACCAGATTTGAGTCATTGTTACTGAACCACAATCAGGTCCACCACTCGCCTGCATGCAGTCATGAGGCGCTCAGTTGTGTCTAACTCTTTGGTACTCCATGGACTATAGCCCACCAGGCTCCTCTGTCCATAGAGTTCTCCAGGCCAGAATACTGGAGTGGGTAGCCATTCCCTTTTCCAGGGGATCCTCCCAACCCAGGGATCAAACCCGGGTCTCCCACATTGCAGACAGATTCTTTGCTGTCTGAGCCACCAAGATCACCATTTATAGCTGCAGGCAGCAGAGAAGAAGTATTAAGAGATTCTTGGCTATCAAAGATTATGTTTTCCCCAAGAATGAAACAGATAAGCAGCCTACTAAATATTGCTTGATATATCTAACAGGAAATCTTAACATCTGGTGGCCCAAAACCAGATTTGAGTCATTGTTACTGAACCACAATCAGGTCCACCACTCGCCTGCATGCAGTCAATCTATCCACACTGGGATAGTACGGTGTTTATTGCAAGGCACAAGGCAAGGAGTCTAGGCAGCTAATATTCTAAAGGCCTAAACTTCCCCAGTAGCTTTCAGGGAATGGTTTTTAAAGACAAGGTGAGGGAGAGAGTTGTGGGATATATGATCAGCTTACCCCACAACCCTCTTATCAATCAGGACATTCTTCTGATTGGTTGGTGGTGAGGTAATCAGGAGTAACATCAACCGTCTAGTTCCAGCTTGTCTGGGGTTTACGTGCTTGTGGGCAGCATACAGTTAATGCTTCCACTTGCTGGGGCTTTCAGTATCTGCTAAACAGCTCAAAAACTTTGACTCATTGTTATCTATGGCCTCTGATGGGGAGCTAAAGGTCGTGCATTTGTTTAATGGACCCATGATTTGTCTCGCTTGACTGTTTTCCTTTAATTCTGCGTTTTCTCCAATTAAATGTACTCTTTGGAACTGGGGGAGGTCTAGTAAGCTAAAGTTTTTCTACAAATAAGAAAAAGGCAGAGAAAATGATTCTATCAAAGTGACAAAAAAAAAAAAAAAAAGCAGCAAGCAGAGGACATGGAAAGGTCTATCCCAGGAAGGCCCCATGGAGTCTTGCTAGATTGCTGCTGCTGCTGCTAAGTCACTTCAGTCGTGTCATCACCATAATGGAGAGCCTTGCCTGTCGCCCATTTTCCAAACCTGAACTCATTGCTGGACCTCCCCAGTGGCTCAGATGATAAAGAATCTGCCTGCAATGCAGGTTCAATACCTGGGTTGGGAAGATCCCCTGGAGAAGGGAATGGTAACCCACTGCAGTATTCTTGCCTGTCAATTCTTATCCATTGACAGAGGAGCCTGGTGGGCTACACAGTCCACAGGATGGCACAAAGTCAGATATGACTGAATGACTAACACACACTGACTCATCACCAGATTCCAAGTCTCTTCTTTTTCTGTTTTTTAAAGTGAAATATAGTTGATTTACAATATCATGTTAGTTTCAAGTATACTGTAGCTTCAAGTGTAGAAAATCCTCTCTATAAAGAAGGATTGTGATCTTTCCAACTAAACAAATCTGACAAACACAGCTGGTGAGTCATCTGTATTTAGCTCCCTATATGAGATAACGGCAATGGAAATTGCCCTGCCCAGGGAACGGCTCTTGGCCTAAATTGGATGCCCTGTTGGGTCTTAGATGATGACACCAGATCAAGTTCCTGCCCCAGACACTAACACAGGCTTTTCTAATTGATCCCCAGAAGGGGAAGTCCTGAGCCCCAGAGCCCTAGGGTCAGGAATTGAGTCTGGACAGGCACAGAAGGTGATGGAAAAGTTGGATTGCTGTTGTTTAGTCATTAAATCATATCTGACTCTTTGTGATCCCAGGAACTGTAGCTCACCAGGCTCCTCTGTCTATGGATTTTCCAGGCAAGAATACTAGAGTGGGCTGTCATTTCCTTCTCCAGGGATCTTCCTAACTCAGGGAAAGAGCCCGTGGCTCCTGCGTTGGCTGGTGGGTTCCTTACTGCCGAGCCACCAGAAGGGGTAGATATATTGGCATAATGGACAGAGTGGCTGGGACAGCTAGCTCACCTGGAGGAGTTAAAGTCTGAAGCAACATATCCTCACTCCCTTTTTCATTCCCTTCCTTTATCTTACTTCCCCTGATGTAATAGCACAAATGCTTGCACATAAAAGATTTCAGCATTCTTCCCTGCTTCTTCACAAAATAGCTATAGAGTCCTTCAAAAGCCACCATAGAACCATAAATAGCAATTGCCCACCTAAGGGATGCCATTTTGCTTTGGCATCAACCAAATTAAAATGCAATTGAAAAGAAACATGGTTACTGCTGTGACATACTGTGCAAGATAATTACTAAAATTATGCCAGATATAATTTACTAGCATACACCAGAACTATAGGAGTTCCATATAATTTCTAAGATGTGTATATTATTAAATAATAATTGTTTACCCATACAATACAAAATAAGTTTTACCACCACTTATCTGACAATGCTTCCCATGTGATTTAACACACCAAATAAGCCTAATTAGTTTAATATTCCTCTCTCTGAGATGGAGAGACACATAATTTTAGGAGTTCCAGGGATCCTTTGGAAAACCTCAAAGATAGTGGCTAAATGAACTTCATTTAGAATTTGATCTTTTTTGGAAAGTCTGTCCAAATACCAAAAGCATTCCATGTTCCCAAAGCACAGGGCCTGGGTTCAATCACTGGTCAGGGAACTAGATCACGCTTGTTGCAACTAAGAGTTTGAATGCTACAGCTAAGGACCCCACATGCTTCAAGATCAAAGATCCTGAGTGCTGTAACCTGGCCCAGCCAAACAAACACATTAAAGAATCCAAGACAGGTACTTCCCCTGGTGATCCAATGGCTAAGACTCTGAGCTCCCAATGTAGGGGCCTGGGGTTCAATCCCTGGTCAGCTACTGCAGATCCGGAGTGCCCCAACTAAGATCCCCGCTCAGCAAAATTAAAAAAAAAAAAAAAAGCAAAACACAAACTGCATACATTAAAGGCTAGCATCCAAAGAAACAAATGAACTGGTTCACAAATTAGGCAGAAGTCTAACTCTTTCCTCTCTCCAACAGGGTATCCCACTCAAAGACAAAACAAATTGGCTTATTCCAGAGAAAAAGCACCAAAAGAAGAAATAAAGTTCCCAACTGTACACACCCTCAGAGAGACTTACGGTTACTGCTTGGAGCCTGTCTGCTCCCAAATATTGATTCCTTGCTCCAACTGCCCAGCGCTGGAACAACCAGTGCGGCTTTGCGGAGTTTTGAAGGAAGAGTTTTGAAGGACAAGTGGTCTTGCCAGCTGCTAGGCCCTTACCCCCAAATTCCCCAACTGTCAGCTCGCCATGAGTGGCAAGGCAAGTCAGGCCAATAAATGGAGAGGGGAGTTGCTAGGACAAGGAACAGCGACTTTATTCAGAAAGCCACCAAGCCAAGAAGATGCTGGACTCCAAAGACCCATCTTACCTGAGCTAGAATTCAGGGTTCTTTTATACGAAAAGGGGAGGGCGTGTAGCCAAACATTTCCTGTTCCGGTTAGCCTTCAGAAGGGGCTGTGAAGCCCCTTCTTCTGCCTACACTCCTGCACTGGTGGGCCTGGTCAGGAAACTTCTTGTGAGCTAACCAAAGGTATTTCAGCTTAATGCTCATTACCTGGGAGGCAGGGTTCCCAGAGATGGGCCATTGTGTATAATTTAAGCTTATAGGCAACATCCTCGAGGTGATTAACTTGCAATAGCGTACACAGGTTCTGCCCTATTACATCAGATCTTAATTTAATTTGCTGTTTGACCTGTTCAGAATGACTGAATTATCAGAAACTTCATGGATGAACGTTAGGACGCAGCAGCTGTTGGAAACGCAGGGTCAGCACAGTCCCTGTCAGGTTATGCCCTGCTGCCTGAACAACCTCCCTAACACCGCCCTCCCCCAGACCCCATCACAGCCGGCCACTTCCCAGCTCTGCAGCCCGACCGACCTGCTCACATGGTGCTCAGCGCCCGTGCGCGGTCTGGCCTCTCAACACAGTGCCACCCACTTCCCCACAGTCTCCTAGACCTACCCTTCCTCGCGGCCAAGTGTCAATAACCAGGACCCTCGCCGGGAAACCCTGGGTTCCAGCTACTCCCCCAGAGGCCTCCATTAGGGGGTTTGCACCCAGCGGCGTCCGCAGCGCCCTCCGGGATAGCGAGCACCCCAGGGCTCCATCACCCTGAGCTGTACACATCCCCGCCACCAACAGGGATCAAGGCCAGGGCAAGATCCCTGGTGGAGGGCGGAGTGGCGGGGTGAGTGCACCTCCTGGGTACCCGGACTCGTAGCGCTAGAGGTGAGAGTGGGTATCTTCCCGAGGGGCTCATCCGGTACCCAGCCCACGGCGCGCTAGTCTGACTCACGTGGGTACCCGCCCCCCAACCGTTTATCTTCATGCCCTGGCCTCCCTTTCAGTCCTCCACCCGGGTCCAGGACGCTGGAGCCCGCAGGGCAGCACTCCGTACTTCGGGGAGGCTAGGCCAGCACGCCGGTGGCACGGACGACCGGGGCTTGCGGGTCTACTCAAGCAAGACCCATCTTTCTAGCGGGAGTGAAAAAAGCCGGAGCAAGCAAAAGTATTGTGCCCCGTGTGAGGATCGAACTCACGACCTTCAGATTATGAGACTGACGCGCTACCTACTGCGCTAACGAGGCACCTACGAGCAGCTTCCGGGAGTAGGATAATGAGGCTGTTGTGGCGGCCCAGTGCGCATGCTCAGAAAATCACAGCTTCATTTTTCTCCGCAGTTTCTGACCCAGGACACCGAAGTTCCCGCCTCGGAGTCTGCCTTACTTGAACCACCCACGCCTCTCTGGTCTACTTCCGCCTGATGGTCTGGTTATCAGTCAACAAACACTGCGGCTTATTGGACCCCCGGCGCTAAGTAGGGGAGACCCTGGGCCGCGAGATTCTTCCTACTCTTGTAAACTCTTATTTTTGTAGAGTGCTTACAAAACGTTTGCACAGTCGTGATCTAGTGAAACACTTCTTGGTGTTCCTGGCCCGGTGCTGCGTGCTGTGATCACAGAGATATCTCCAGACTCAATCAGTTGGAGTGGGGGCCCACAAGCATAACGATTTGAAAACATACAACACACGTACACTATTCCGGCCTCACCACAAACCCCCGATCTAGCCTGGTGCCCAGCCCCTTTTGACGCCCCAAGTTTCCACCGCTGTTCGGAGCTCGGCGGCTGAAACCACCCTTCTTAGAAGCGCCCACAGCACTGGAAACGACACCTCGAGCCGCAACCTCGGCATCTTGGAAGCCCTCTCCTCTCCTTTACCCCGAGCCCTTTATGTTAATTATCAGCTTATTTAAATACTTTCATTGTTAAAGGCCGCTTTCTGTCACTGTTATAAATGGAAAACGGGGGCTTATTTTTCTCCTAATGCACATTAAAATAAATATTAGAGAAAAAAAAAACAACAACAACTCTTCCATTGTAGTGTCCAAAATCATCCAGAGGGAAGCACACTTCAGATCTATTTCCCTGTGTGTAAATTTTACCTTTAAAAATGTATTCTAAGGCTGAACTGCAGCCAACGACAGGCTAACAGAAGGGCTTTGCAGGAGTGATTACCGAAGATTCCAAGTTTGAAGTGTTTCAAAAGATAAGACCATTTGACGTACCGACGAGCCTAAGGCCAGAGGTGGAGAAAGCAAGAGGCTGCAAGAGTCGTAAGCTGGTAACGTAGATCTGGGTGATGGGTATATGAATATTCACTGGATAATTCTTTCAATGTTTCTGTTTATCTGAAATGTTTTCATTATGAAGTGTTGGAGAAGAATTTTTAAATCCCCCAGAACTGGGGGATGTTAAGGGGGAAACTGGTAATATGAGTGTAAGGAGGCGGCAAAAAATAATATTAAGAGTAGGCATCAGAATTCCCGGGAGCTGGGAAAAAGAACACTGGCGGCGGAGGGCTGGGGCTGGGGAAGGGGGGTGCGGCGGGGCATGGATCTCGCTACGTTTGAAGAAGCGACCCCTGGGAGTATGGTCAGCGCCACTAAGGGTGGGCTTCTTAGAGCCTTATCTTGTCTCCGCAGGGGGAGTCGTGCATGGAGTAGGTGGTCTGGATCCCAAACCTCGTGGGCTGGATGTAACTTGGATAACTTCTAACTTGGATACCCAGTCCTGGGGATGCTTTCCCCACATCCCGGTCCCCATTGGGAAACCCACAATCTCCCAATCCTGGGGGAGGCTCTTCCCCGCCGCGAGCACCCGACAGAGCGGAGGGTGCTTGCCCAGAGGGCCAGGCAGAAGGCCAAAGGAGAGACCCCGCCCCCAACACACACACACACACACACACACACACACACACACACACACACACACACTCCTAGGAATCCAGGGACCTCCCGAGAACGCCACAAAAGGGACACCCCGCCCCCCAACACACACACACACTTGCCTAGTGACCCTGGGGGAGGATGGATGGGGGTGGGGTGAGAAAGAGGGGAGGCAGGAACCCGGGGGTGGGGTCCGGGGCTCTCGCAGCGAGCCCTTCCCACCTCGAGGCCTTTACCAGGACTGCTCCCTCCGCCTGACACGGCTTTCCCCTCACCAGGCCCTTTTTCTGTGCGGACATCTCCTCCTCTCCCTTCTTCAGCCAGGTCAGTAGTCACCTACTCTGAGCAACCCGATCCCCATTTCCTCCCAGGATCGCTTCTTTTTCCCCTACCTCTCCCCACTAAACTCGGCGGAGTCGAGGTTCCCTCCTCTCTGCTAGAAGCCTTCCCGGGGGCGGTTCTTTAACTCTGGGAACAACCTGGAGGGGTCAATATCGTTGTTGCCCTATGCGTACTGATGCGCAAACTCACAAAGAGGTCACTCGGACCTGCCGCTTGTAGCTAAGGGAGGCAGAATTCCATCTCACAGCTCTCACCAGCGCTTCCCCAGCCCATAGCAGTAGTTTCCAGAAGTGTTTTCTCACGTGCACCTCCTAAAATAATCTTGAAAAGCATCTACATACTTCCTCGATTAATGCTAAATTGATATCTAAACGTTGTAGTTGTACATTCAGTTTCAAGGATGTAACTTCCACTAAATAGTATATGGCGATTTTCTAAAAGTGTAACTGCGTGTCAGATTTTTTGTTTTTAAACAGGCGTCCAGTGAAATTGAAATACCTTAGGGATCCCATACAAACCATAATCTATTTTAAATACACGTGAATAAGCTCTTCTTTAATATTTGTTGTTTACATTTATTCCAGTAGTCAAAACTGGTTTTTCCAGTAGTCTTTTATGGATGTGAGAGTTGGACTATAAAGCTGAGCACCAAAGAATTGATGCTTTTGAACTGTGGTGTTGGAGATGATTCTTAAGAGTCCCTTGGATTTCAAGATCAAACCAGTCAATCCTAAAGGAAATAATCCTGAATATTCATTGGAAGGACTGATGCTGAAGCTAAAGCTCCAATACTTTGGCCACCTATGCAAAGAACTGATTCACTGGAAAAGCCCCTGATGCTGGGAAAGATTGAAGGCAGGAGGAGAGCGGGATGACACAGGATGAGACGGTTGAATGGCATCTCCAACTTGATGGACATGAGTTTGAGCAAGCTCTGGGAGTTGGTGACAGACAGGGAAGCCTGACATGCTGCAGTCCATGGAGTCGCAAAGAGTCGGACAGGACTGAACTGAACTTACATTTATTTTCACCCCAGAACTCATATTTCCATTCTACTCCTACCCCTGGAATGGTATTTTCATATAATACATAGTTTATGTTAGAATGTCTGTTATTGAGAACCCTAACATGCCTCTTAACAACGAAAATAGGTACATACATTGAAAATTTTGTTTCCTTTGTGGCTCTAAGTCTCTGTGTCATATTTTTTCTTAATTGGCATCATATTACTACACAATCAAAAATCATAAATATTTATGGATTTGAAAAATAAGTATTAATGGAAAAATGGAAAATCTGAAACAAATATCCATGAGATGGATGCAGCTTTTTAATCTCATTTAATTCATGTCTGTGTGGATGGCCATTTCTTTTTCTAGAATGAGAAAATGAGCATTAATTCTGTTCCTATTTTTTATATTTACGGGTATAAATGTTGAGACACTGTTAACATGAAGACATGAAAAACGATGGGAAAACCTTTGTGTTGACACTAAAATTCAATTCCTTAAACAGTTTCAAGTTATATTCTGAACAATCACCTCTCCTGACTCTATCGTCTTGGTTATGTATGTCCTCTCAAGTTTTGATGTAGAAGCTGAAGTAGTCAGTCATTAGAGTCCACGTATTCCACTTCTAAACCTATGTTTTGAATTGAACATTCCCTTTATTTGCAGCCCTGGAGTTTTCTCACCTCCAATAAAATCCTGAAGGTGGAGGAAGACCAGATGTGAAGGAGAGACAGGAAGGAAGCCTTAGCCTGACCACTGATAGCAGCTCTTTACCCAGATGATCAGTTTTTGAACATCATCACATCGTACTCCTGGGGTATGCGTCCAGGCATTTGATGAGGCTTAGATTTGATCTGACAGGCAGCAGAGGCTGTTTAAACCTATTTTACAGGTATGTGTGTGTGTGTGTGTGTGTGTGTGTGCTGAGAGGCAGGCTCAGGGCTGGCTAAGCAGAATAACTGACTGGAAACGTGTTGCAAATTACTCTTTCCCTAGGACCTGGATAGATCCGGGCAGGCAACCACCTGGAAAGCCAGACAGTCCAGGCCTGGGGAAACAAAAACACGTCCAGGGAACGGCGACAGAGACCTCAGGGAGGAAGCGGAGTGGGGACACAGCCCGCAGGGCCTTCCAGGGCTTCTCTCTGGTTTACTGCCAAGAACAGAGAAGCTAAATGTCACTCCAGATTCAGAGAAGCCATGACCAGAAATGTCCTGGTGCCACCACTGGGCAGGAAAACAGGAAAGGGGGGCCTGTTTTTGGGGAACCAAGTAAATTCTGATTTTGCATAATTTTCATTATATAATACCCCATGCTCATTATAAATCACACTCATACATAGTGTATCAGTCAGCTATTGCTGTTAGTGCTGCTTAACAAACTATCCAAAACTTAATGACTTAAACGATGTGGTTTTCTTTTTAAACAGCTTTAATGAAATAGAGTTCATCATCTACCATACAATTTGGGACTTCCCACATGGAGCTAGTTGTAAAGAACCCCCCTGCCTGTGCGGGAGGCGGGATAAGAGATGTGGGATTGATCCCTAGGTCAGGAAAATCCCCTGGAGGAGGAAATGGCAGCCCACTCCAGTATTGCCTGGAGAATTACATGGACAGAGGGGCCTGGTGGGTTACAGTCCAAAGGGTGGCAAAGAGTCAGACTCGACTGGATGACTGCACAACAAGAGGCTAGGTGAGGAGAAGCATTACTGGGGAAGGAAGGAGGCCGGAGAGAAGGGACCGGTTTGGGGTGGAGGTTCTCTGGGAGGAGGCAGAGGTTTCCCAGGCCTGGCCCCTTCCCAGCCAGGGCTCCGTGACGTGGCAGGACTTGGCTGCGGGCCCACGGGTCTCATCTGGTTATTCTGGCTGTGTTAAGCCAGAAGCCAGGGTGCAGCTAGCTGGGCAAGTGCAGGGAGGCTGAGAGAGGCTGAGTGCAGGGCGGGAGGAGGAAGTTTTCCTCAGACACACCCTGCAGGGAGCAGCCAGCTCTGTCATCTGGCCCGGGCAGCACAGGGCCATGGCCCTTCCAGCTCCAGCTTTGACTGGACGAGTGGACAGCGCTGTGTGAGTCAGCCTGTTGCTGGAAGCGTCTGAGAGTCGTTGCTCTGAGCCACGCTGACACAGCAGCCAGGAGGAGGAAGGCCTCGCCCCTGACAGCTGGGTGTTCCCTGAGGGCCTCTGTTCTCTCCACACTGAGGCCAGTGGCAGCAGTTTTCTCTGTGTCCTGCTTAACACCTTCTATGGATCCCACTGTCCAAGAGATAAAGAAGGAAGTCCTCTTGTCCCTTCCCCCATCCCTCCTTCCCCACCCCTCACAGGTCTGACCTCTGGAGCTCAAGTCTTCCCCCTCCCCACCTTCCTCCACCCCTCCTCCCCCCACTCCCAGAACACTCAGTGTCTGTACCCCCAGGGCACCCATGCCCTCCCACCTCCCCTAGCTAATTCCACCAACCTGTGGTGACCTCAGGAAGGCTTCCTGACCCCAGGCTAGGTCAGCCTCCCTGCTCTGTATTTGCTTGCTCCCGTGACCTTAACGTTCATCCCAATTCAATGTCATGACTCTCCTTTGCTGTCTTTCCCACTGGACTGTAGGCAAGGTCATAGCAGAGGTCATGGTCTAAGCTGTGCTGAGCCCAGAATGGGCCCTTGAGCATTTGATGACGACATGAAAGGCTTCTCACAGTCTACTGTACTGGCTTCTCTTTCCTTGAGGGCAGACGCCTTGGTGGATTCGTTTCTAGATCTCCAAATTTTAGTCTGATCAAAGACCTAGTTCCTAGTTCCAAAGATGTGCAGGTTCTGATTTCAGTAACCGAGCAGGCCTTTCCATCACCTGGCTGCAAACACATTCAGAGCCATCTCCCATGCTGCACATCCAGGGCGGGGAGGACAGCAAGGTCCCCTAGCCAGAGGACAGGAGAGGGTTACAGCATTCACCTCTCAGGGCCCTCCACTCCGCATTCTGACAGATGAGGTGTGGTGCTAGGTGTGGTCCCAGCAGCCCTGGGGCCACAAGGAGCTAAGCCTACCCCTTCCAGGTTCAGCCCTGGAATAGGGCAGTGGTTTTGCCCACAGTTCCAACAGGTGTAATGGCAATGGCAGAGGTCATGGTGTGTGTCTTGGCACCCCCAGCTATGTCGGGGTGCAGAGCCATGGGGCCACCTTCATCACAGTGCTAATGGGTGTCATGAGTCTGACTCAAACTAGTCAGGCATCCAGGGCCTAGGCTTCTTACACTTTATCCTTTCAAATCACATCTCCAACATTTCTTCCTGCACCTGTATTTCAAACGGAGTATTTGTACCTGAAATTGCACAACCACATTGTGGCAAAATTACGGTATCTGGCTCATAATTTAAAGCTTAGAGACTTCTACTAACTTAGGTGACAATCTGATGGCCAAAGGGTGAAAGTCTGATTACAAGGGGGCATTTTCTGAGAGTGCAGCTTTTATTGCAGGGCCCCAAGTAAGAAGCCCAGACAGCTAGTGGTTGTAAGACTCAAACTCCCCAGTGACTTTCAGGAAAAGTTTTTAAAAAACAGAATCGGGGAGAGGGGTTTGTGGGGTGTGTGATCAGCTTGTGGACATTTTTCTGATTGGTTGGTGGTGATGTAATCTGGAGTCAACATCATCAACTTTCTGGTTCCAGCTGGTCTGGGGTCCATGTGCGTGTGGGCATCATACTATTCTACCTGATGGGGGTTTCAGTATCTGCTAAACGGCTCCAAGGACATGGCTCATAATATTATCTATAGCCCTTGAGGAGGCGTTAGATGTCCTTGACTTTGTTCAATGGCTAAACTGTGATTTTGTCTTGCCTTTTATCACTTTTCAGGTTAAGTTTATTCTCTGGAACTTGAGGAAGGCCTAGAAAGCTACAGAATCTCTGTAAATGAGAGGCAGGTGGAGGACACGGGGAGGTCTGTCTCAGGAAGGCCACATAGGGTCCTGCTTGGTTACAGTCACACGACTATATGTTGTTGTTCGGTTGCCAAGTTGTGTCTCAGTCCTCTGCAACTCCAAGGGCTGTGGCCCACCAGGCTTCTCTGCCCATGAGATTCTCCCAGGAAGAATACTGGAGTAGGTTGCCATTTTCTTCTCCAGGGGATCTTCCCGACCATTTCCTTTGACCAGGGATCGAACCCAGGTCTCCTGCATTGGCAGGCAGATTCTTTACCACTGAGCCACCAGGGAAGTCCAAAACACTGGACACATTCCTCAAAACTCACAAAGCTATATAGTAACGAGGGTACATTTTATTGCATCTAAGGTATACCTTAATTTTTTTTAAAAGCTTCTGCAAATTTATTAGCCAAAAGACAAAGGGAGCTCTTGTGGTTCTTATGCATGTCCGAATTCTTGGGCAAGGGATCGGGAACTCAAAAGTAGGAGATGTGAGGGAACAAAGGGCTTCGCTGCCGTGTCGCTGCCGTTCACTCTCTAACTCCTGTCCAACTCTTTGTGACCCCATGAACTGTGGGCCCCTGGGAATTAAGCCGTGGCTTTGCTGGGCACCAAGGATGGGAGGCTGTTGGGAGGCTGATCCCGTGAAAGGCAGTGGTGGAAGGACCTGGAGAGGGGTGGGGTTTACGGGAACTGTCTGGACACCCTGTCCCATTTCCGCTCCCACCCGAGGCCCTGGCCTGCCACAGGAGCAGCAGCTGCTCGAGCTCCTTGCCTGCCTGGGCTGAGCTGATGATATGCAGCTTGGACTGATTGGTGTTGACAGGGAGCTATTTACCCGTCTAATTAATTATGCCAACTAATTTTCAACTTAATTGCACTTCTTGGGTCACTGGGTAATGAGCCTGTACAAATTTCATGCTGATGCAGGCCTTGACGGGGAGGGGGCAGGGGGAGGGTGGCGGCTGCCCCTCAAGTCAAACAGACACCCTGTCCCTCCAGGTTCCTGGGCCCAGAGCCCAGGCCCTCGCCCCTGAGCTACCCCACAGAAAGCTCTGGATTCCTGCTTGAGTAGCTTCTGCCTGTGTAAGCTGGCCTCTGCCCCGGGAGCCCTGAGCCGTTTATTCACCCAACAAGCGCTGATTAAATGCCTACTCCGTGCCAGCCCCAAAGTGGGAGAGGTGCTGGGGTGCTAGGAAGTTAAGTCATGTCTTGCTGGTCCCCCATCCCCTTCCTCAGCTCACAGTAGGAAGGAGGAGATTTTCATTTACACCCACAGTTACCAGAATTTGGATGCTGATAAAAGTAAGGTCTTCGGAGAGAAACCCAATCCAGGCTTTGCCGTTGGGCCCTTGAGGAATTTCCTTAACCTTCCTAAGAGGAAATAGCAACCCACTCCGATATCCTTGCCTGGAGAATCCCATGGACAGAGGAACCTGGTGGGCTACNAAACCCAATCCAGGCTTTGCTGTTGGGCCCTTGAGGAATTTCCTTAACCTTCCTAAGAGGAAATAGCAACCCACTCCGATATCCTTGCCTGGAGAATCCCATGGACAGAGGAACCTGGTGGGCTACTGTCCACAGGGTTGCGAAGAGTCGGACACTACTGAGTAACTAACAACCACCCAAGGCTTCCGTTTTACAAACACATTGCAGGGCTGCGGCAGGATGCGGTATGGCATTCAATATCAGCCACATCCTAGAGAACAGATGGGCGCTGTCTTAGGCTGAAGAATGGAGCAGAAACAAGCAAGGCTGGACCCCTCATATCACACATGCCTTTTCTCTTAGATCTCACACCTTTTGAGGTTCATCCCGTGAAAGAGGCAGAGGGTGCTGTGGTCGCCATGGGGACCAGGCCACCCACTTGTGGCTCCTGGCACTGCCGCCTTCCAGTCAGATGACCTTGTTAGTCAGGTAACTTCTGTGCTTCAGTTTCCTTCGTCCATGAAACAGAAATGGTCACAGCACTTACTCACAGGGCTGCTGTGACGACCGAATGAGTTAAAACACGCAAAGCACGTAGAATAGCACCTGGTATTTAGGACATGCTCCCTGAGTGTTCTGTGATTACGTGGACAGAAAAGTCAAGTCCAGGGGGCCCTCTAAGTTACCTCCCCAGGGTCACATACAGTCAAAGGCACAGTCTGAACCCAGCTGGGCCTGATTCCAAAGGCATGGAAGCTTTTTGCCTTTGCACCACTCAAGGAATTAAGCGTCATGGGAAGATGAAGCAGTGTACCTATCATTAGTACAAGAGGCAAGTTCTGGAAGTACCTTGCCGGCTCAGCGGAGAAGCAGTTAAGAACTGTCAGCAAAGGCTCCCTCCCATGGGNGAGAGAAGGGACCGGTTTGGGGTGGAGGTTCTCTGGGAGGAGGCAGAGGTTTCCCAGGCCTGGCCCCTTCCCAGCCAGGGCTCCGTGACGTGGCAGGACTTGGCTGCGGGCCCACGGGTCTCATCTGGTTATTCTGGCTGTGTTAAGCCAGAAGCCAGGGTGCAGCTAGCTGGGCAAGTGCAGGGAGGCTGAGAGAGGCTGAGTGCAGGGCGGGAGGAGGAAGTTTTCCTCAGACACACCCTGCAGGGAGCAGCCAGCTCTGTCATCTGGCCCGGGCAGCACAGGGCCATGGCCCTTCCAGCTCCAGCTTTGACTGGACGAGTGGACAGCGCTGTGTGAGTCAGCCTGTTGCTGGAAGCGTCTGAGAGTCGTTGCTCTGAGCCACGCTGACACAGCAGCCAGGAGGAGGAAGGCCTCGCCCCTGACAGCTGGGTGTTCCCTGAGGGCCTCTGTTCTCTCCACACTGAGGCCAGTGGCAGCAGTTTTCTCTGTGTCCTGCTTAACACCTTCTATGGATCCCACTGTCCAAGAGATAAAGAAGGAAGTCCTCTTGTCCCTTCCCCCATCCCTCCTTCCCCACCCCTCACAGGTCTGACCTCTGGAGCTCAAGTCTTCCCCCTCCCCACCTTCCTCCACCCCTCCTCCCCCCACTCCCAGAACACTCAGTGTCTGTACCCCCAGGGCACCCATGCCCTCCCACCTCCCCTAGCTAATTCCACCAACCTGTGGTGACCTCAGGAAGGCTTCCTGACCCCAGGCTAGGTCAGCCTCCCTGCTCTGTATTTGCTTGCTCCCGTGACCTTAACGTTCATCCCAATTCAATGTCATGACTCTCCTTTGCTGTCTTTCCCACTGGACTGTAGGCAAGGTCATAGCAGAGGTCATGGTCTAAGCTGTGCTGAGCCCAGAATGGGCCCTTGAGCATTTGATGACGACATGAAAGGCTTCTCACAGTCTACTGTACTGGCTTCTCTTTCCTTGAGGGCAGACGCCTTGGTGGATTCGTTTCTAGATCTCCAAATTTTAGTCTGATCAAAGACCTAGTTCCTAGTTCCAAAAATGTGCAGGTTCTGATTTCAGTAACCGAGCAGGCCTTTCCATCACCTGGCTGCAAACACATTCAGAGCCATCTCCCATGCTGCACATCCAGGGCGGGGAGGACAGCAAGGACCCCTAGCCAGAGGACAGGAGAGGGTTACAGCATTCACCTCTCAGGGCCCTCCACTCTGCATTCTGACAGATGAGGTGTGGTGCTAGGTGTGGTCCCAGCAGCCCTGGGGCCACAAGGAGCTAAGCCTACCCCTTCCAGGTTCAGCCCTGGAATAGGGCAGTGGTTTTGCCCACAGTTCCAACAGGTGTAATGGCAATGGCAGAGGTCATGGTGTGTGTCTTGGCACCCCCAGCTATGTCGGGGTGCAGAGCCATGGGGCCACCTTCATCACAGTGCTAATGGATGTCATGAGTCTGACTCAAACTAGTCAGGCATCCAGGGCCTAGGCTTCTTACACTTTATCCTTTCAAATCACATCTCTAACATTTCTTCCTGCACCTGTATTTCAAACGGAGTATTTGTACCTGAAATTGCACAACCACATTGTGGCAAAATTACGGTATCTGGCTCATAATTTAAAGCTTAGAGACTTCTACTAATTCAGGTGACAATCTGATGGCCAAAGGGTGAAAGTCTGATTACAAGGGGGCATTTTCTGAGAGTGCAGCTTTTATTGCAGGGCCCCAAGCAAGGAGCCCAGACAGCTAGTGGTTGTAAGACTCAAACTCCCCAGTGACTTTCAGGAAAAGGTTTTAAAAAACAGAATCGGGGAGGGGAGTTTGTGGGGTGTGTGATCAGCTTGTGGACATTTTTCTAATTGGTTGGTGGTGATGTAATCTGGAGTCAACATCATCAGCTTTCTGGTTCCAGCTGGTCTGGGGTCCACGTGCGTGTGGGCATCGTACAGTTAACTCTTCTACCTGATGGGGGTTTCAGTATCTGCTAAACGGCTCCAAGGACATGGCTCATAATATTATCTATAGCCCTTGAGGAGGCGTTAGATGTCCTTGACTTTGTTCAATGGCTAAACTGTGATTTTGTCTTGCCTTTTATCACTTTTCAGGTTAAGTTTATTCTCTGGAACTTGAGGAAGGCCTAGAAAGCTACAGAATCTCTGTAAACGAGAGGCAGGTGGAGGACACGGAGAGGTCTGTCTCAGGAAGGCCACATAGGGTCCTGCTTGGTTACAGTCACACGACTATATGTTGTTGTTCGGTTGCCAAGTTGTGTCTCAGTCCTCTGCAACTCCAAGGGCTGTGGCCCACCAGGCTTCTCTGCCCATGAGATTCTCCCAGCAAGAATACTGGAGTAGGTTGCCATTTTCTTCTCCAGGGGATCTTCCCGACCATTTCCTTTGACCAGGGATCGAACCCAGGTCTCCTGCATTGGCAGGCAGATTCTTTACCACTGAGCCACCAGGGAAGTCCAAAACACTGGACACATTCCTCAAAACTCATAAAGCTGTATAGTAACGAGGGTACATTTTATTGCATCTAAGGTATACCTTAATTTTTTTTTAAAAGCTTCTGCAAATTTATTAGCCAAAGACAAAGGGAGCTCTTGTGGTTCTTATGCATGTCCGAATTCTTGGGCAAGGGATCGGGAACTCAAAAGTAGGAGATGTGAGGGAACAAAGGGCTTCGCTGCCGTGTCGCTGCCGTTCACTCTCTAACTTCTGTCCAACTCTTTGTGACCCCATGAACTGTGGGCCCCTGGGAATTAAGCCGTGGCTTTGCTGGGCACAAGGATGGGAGACTGACGGGAGGCTGTTGGGAGGCTGATCCCGTGAAAGGCAGTGGTGGAAGGACCTGGAGAGGGGTGGGGTTTACGGGAACTGTCTGGACACCCTGTCCCATTTCCGCTCCCACCCGAGGCCCTGGCCTGCCACAGGAGCAGCAGCTGCTCGAGCTCCTTGCCTGCCTGGGCTGAGCTGATGATATGCAGCTTGGACTGATTGGTGTTGACAGGGAGCTATTTACCCGTCTAATTAATTATGCCAACTAATTTTCAACTTAATTGCACTTCTTGGGTCACTGGGTAATGAGCCTGTACAAATTTCATGCTGATGCAGGCCTTGACGGGGAGGGGGCAGGGGGAGGGTGGCGGCTGCCCCTCAAGTCAAACAGACACCCTGTCCCTCCAGGTTCCTGGGCCCAGAGCCCAGGCCCTCGCCCCTGAGCTACCCCACAGAAAGCTCTGGATTCCTGCTTGAGTAGCTTCTGCCTGTGTAAGCTGGCCTCTGCCCCGGGAGCCCTGAGCCGTTTATTCACCCAACAAGCGCTGATTAAATGCCTACTCCGTGCCAGCCCCAAAGTGGGAGAGGTGCTGGGGTGCTAGGAAGTTAAGTCATGTCTTGCTGGTCCCCCATCCCCTTCCTCAGCTCACAGTAGGAAGGAGGAGATTTTCATTTACACCCACAGTTACCAGAATTTGGATGCTGATAAAAGTAAGGTCTTCGGAGAGAAACCCAATCCAGGCTTTGCCGTTGGGCCCTTGAGGAATTTCCTTAACCTTCCTAAGAGGAAATAGCAACCCACTCCGATATCCTTGCCTGGAGAATCCCATGGACAGAGGAACCTGGTGGGCTACTGTCCACGGGGTTGCGAAGAGTCGGACACGACTGAGTAACTAACAACCACCCAAGGCTTCCGTTTTACAAACACATTGCAGGGCTGCGGCAGGATGCGGTATGGCATTCAATATCAGCCACATCCTAGAGAACAGATGGGCGCTGTCTTAGGCTGAAGAATGGAGCAGAAACAAGCAAGGCTGGACCCCTCATATCACACATGCCTTCTCTCTTAGATCTCACACCTTTTGAGGTTCATCCCGTGAAAGAGGCAGAGGGTGCTGTGGTCGCCATGGGGACCAGGCCACCCACTTGTGGCTCCTGGCACTGCCGCCTTCCAGTCAGATGACCTTGTTAGTCAGGTAACTTCTGTGCTTCAGTTTCCTTCGTCCATGAAACAGAAATGGTCACAGCACTTACTCACAGGGCTGCTGTGACGACCGAATGAGTTAAAACACGCAAAGCACGTAGAATAGCACCTGGTATTTAGGACATGCTCCCTGAGTGTTCTGTGATTACGTGGACAGAAAAGTCAAGTCCAGGGGGCCCTCTAAGTTACCTTCCCAGGGTCACATACAGTCACAGGCACAGTCTGAACCCAGCTGGGCCTGATTCCAAAGGCATGGAAGCTTTTTGCCTTTGCACCACTCAAGGAATTAAGCGTCATGGGAAGATGAAGCAGTGTACCTATCATTAGTACAAGAGGCAAGTTCTGGAAGTACCTTGCCGGCTCAGCGGAGAAGCAGTTAAGAACTGTCAGCAAAGGCTCCCTCCCATGGGTGGGACTCAGGAAGACCTGAGAAAGATTCGAATCAACCATGATGGTGGAATCAAGGACTTCCCGCTGAGGGGGCGGGCTGAGCAAAGGCAGGGGACTGGATCTCCCACAAGGGTGAGGGCCCTAGACCAGGGTTCCTCAGCCTTAGCACTATTTTTTTTTTTTAAGATTTCTTTCAAGTGGATCATTTTTAAAGTCTTTACTGAATTTGTCACAATATTGCTTTGGTTTTATGTTTGTTTGTTTTTTTTTTGGCCAAGTGGGATCTTAGCGCCCAGACCAGAGATTGAACCCACGCCCCCTGCATTGGAAAGCAAAGTCTTAATCACTGGACTGGCAGGGAAGTCCCTGGCCTTCTCCCTTATACACTTTCTGGAACTGAAGAGAAGATTCGGATTGTTCTGAGTGGAAAAGGGCAGGGGAAGGGGAGGGAGGGAGACGCTTGGCAGCAAGCACATGGGCTTTGGAGGGGCCCGTGCCAGGGGCTCACTAGCTGGG
Organism: Oreotragus oreotragus; assembly: GCA_006410675.1. Lineage (NCBI taxonomy): Eukaryota > Metazoa > Chordata > Mammalia > Artiodactyla > Bovidae > Oreotragus > Oreotragus oreotragus. Next base: position 316,032 of record SJYX01013726.1, read on the forward strand.
CAAGGTACTCCTCTTCTCTGAACCTTGCCTTTCACATCTGTGAAGTGAGGCCTGACCCTCTGAGTGTCCCTTAGCTCAGAGAGCCGGTGTGCAGNCATTGGAAAGCAAAGTCTTAATCACTGGACTGGCAGGGAAGTCCCTGGCCTTCTCCCTTATACACTTTCTGGAACTGAAGAGAAGATTCGGATTGTTCTGAGTGGAAAAGGGCAGGGGAAGGGGAGGGAGGGAGACGCTTGGCAGCAAGCACATGGGCTTTGGAGGGGCCCGTGCCAGGGGCTCACTAGCTGGGCAAGGTACTCCTCTTCTCTGAACCTTGCCTTTCACATCTGTGAAGTGAGGCCTGACCCTCTGAGTGTCCCTTAGCTCAGAGAGCCGGTGTGCAGGGAGGACTCGACGACAGCCAAGCAAAGGATGTCCACACACATCACAGACCAGGGTCTTCAACGCCAGGCTCAGGACTCAGTACTTTGTACTCGGTAACTGAGAGCTTCTGAGCCTCACAGTTAATCAGCTCAAATCCTGTGGATTATCATCCCCTCACCGGACTGGGGACTGGACTTGGTGACACAGACTGGAGAATAGGCTGAGGACCCAGAGGAGATGGGGAGGAGGGGAGGTTCGAGGAGAACGTGGGCAAGAGGTGATGTCCACCTGCCCAAGCAGGGTCTGGAGGAAGGGCGAGGGTGTGGAGTCCAGTTGTTCCCACGTGTGTGCTAAACCAACTCAGTTGTGTCCGACTCTGTGACCCCATGGACTGCAGCCCGCCAGGCTCCTTTGTCCATGAGGATTCTCCAGGCAAGAATACTGCAGAGCGTTTCCACGCCCTCCTCCAGGGGATCTCCCCAACCTGGGGATCAAACCACGTCTCCTAGGATCCTAGCACCGACAGGTGGGCTCTTTGTCACTAGTGCCACCTGGGAACCCCAGTTGTTCCCACAGATGTTCATAAGCCCCAGATGGCCATGATGGTGACCTGCTCCTTAACACACCTGCAGCAGCTCCCCTCCCCTTTCTGTCTCACTCCTCTGCATCAGCGCTTCTTGGGATCACTTGTACTGGAATCCTAGCCTCAGAGTCTGTTTCTGAAAGAACCCATTCAAAGACAGTCACGTAAACAGCTTTTGGCAGGAAAGAGCTCTCTGCAGGAGGTACCCCTTTGTCTTGTCTCTAATCTTAAAGAGGCACCTCCGTGCTCTATTCATCTCCTGGCCCTAGTGTGCCTTTCAGATCTTTTGATCACAGAATACCTTGCCTAATCTGTTGGTTCCTTCCATAGATCAAAGAAGTAGAAATTAAATAAGAATAAGTAATTAACAGATAATCAGATTTCTTCCCTAACTTCTCCTTCAGTCATCTCATGAACAAGCTGTGTGAACAAGACTGTATCTTAAGAAAGATCACAAGAGGTCAACAAGCCTGCATGCAGTGGGGGACAGTGATGACCCTGAGTCCTTACCTCAAAGAGTAACTAAGGCTACTTTCCTTTTTCTCTTTAAAAATCGCATGGCTGAGCAGAATCTCAAGAGGTGCTTTTAGGGGGATACTGCATCCACCATCTCCCCAAATTCCCAGAATTCTGATTAAAGGCAAATTTTCCTTTTTACCAACATTTGTCTCTATCTGGAGTACTGATTTTTTAGTGTCAAGCACCGAGACCTGATTTGGTAACACCAGGATTCTAGGTTTTGCAGTCCATTGACATGGAATTGATGATGCCCTGATCTGGAAAGAAAATGTGGCTTCCCCCTTTAAAGTAGTGGTTCATCTCCTTTAAACATACCTGTGGCCACCTACCCCTCCATCACTGAGAATGACCAATCCCATAGGTCCATGGGTCTGACATGACTGAAGATTCTCAAGACGGTATTCCAAGCAGACACTTCCAACAGCCCAGTGCTGGCCCCAGGACTGGTACCTCTCTGGCGGTTCTGCTCAGGCACCACCATGGCAAACACAAGAAGGGAAGAGCGATGGGAGAGAAGGCTTTTCCAGGGGATGGGGGGGTCAGGGACCTTGAGGAGTCACGGAGAGAAAGGAGGAGAACCAGGTAGACAGTTCTGCCTGGCAGGCCCCCAGTTCCCTCCTCACATGGGGACTGGATGGACACAGGATCTCAGGGACTTGGCAGGAGAACTGTCGTCTTTGAACCAATCAGCGTCTGCACTGAAGAGCTCAGGAGAGGGACCCAAGGCACCAGGTGACGCCAGAGCTGGGAGAGCCCGCTGGCTTCCTAAGTGGGGCCTGAGGAGCTCGGGGAGAATTGCACAACAAGCTGGAAAGCCGGCTCAGCGCGGCTGCTGGGAGGAGAGGAAGTCTCCCAGGGCTGAGTGTGCCCAGGCATGAAGGAGCCGGCCCTCCTGGCCGGCGGGCAGGGCGGGCGTTGCTCAGAGATAAGCCAGCCCCCTGGCAGTGGGTGATGAGCCCTGTGAAGGGTTGCTCCGGACAGCAGTAAACCACCTCCTCGGAGCAGCTACTCCTGGCTGCGGGCCTCACAGCAGTGCCAGGAACGGGTGCTTTCCAGAGGTACCAGGAGCCCCATTCCTCCTGGGCGGTGTGGCCCTGACATCAGGAAGGGCTCGGGTGTCAGCCGCTCCCTGCCCTCCCCCGCCACGACTCAGGATCAGGGCAGCATGAGCCGGGCAAGACACTTGGGCAAGATCCAGAAACGCCTAGAAGATGTCAAGAGCCAGTGGGTCCGGCCAGCCAGGGCTGACTTCAGCGACAATGAGAGTGCCCGGCTGGCCACAGACGCCCTCTTGGATGGGGGTCCCGAGTCCTACTGGCAGGCGCTCAGCCAGGAAGGCGAGGTGGACTTTCTGTCCTCAGTGGAGGCCCAATACATCCAGGCCCAGGCCAAGGAGCCCCCCTGTGCCCTGGAGCCCCCAGGGGCGGCTGAGGCAGGCTCCAAGGGGCTCGACTCCTGCTCCCTGCAATCAGGTACCTACTTCCCCGTGGCCTCAGAGGGCAGTGAGCCGGCCCTGCTGCACACCTGGGCCTCCGCCGAGAAGCCCTACCTGAAGGAGAAGTCCAGCGCCACCGTGTACTTCCAGACAGACAAGCACAGCAACATCAGGGACCTCATCCGCCGCTGCATCACCCGGACCAGCCAGGTAGCGATGGCCGAGCCTGCGCCTCCTTGGCCACAGGGGTAGGGGTGGGGGTTGCAGGAAAGTAGAAACAGGTGCCTCCTGCTTTAAGGCATGCAGTCCGGATGACTGGAGCGTAGCGTGGAACCAGGGATGTTTCTCTCTGCCTGGCCCTAGATCACTGACTTCCGGATTCCCCCTTGTCACCATCTTGCTTTCCTGGCCACCCACCACTGGACCTCCTACTATAGCTTCCCTTCTGACCCTCCTCTCCCATCTTGATCCCCGACCACCTAGTCTCCAAGCTGCTGTAAACACTTTTTATGTTTCGGCCATGCCACACGGCCTGTGGGATCTTAGTTCTCCGACCAGGGCTTGAACCCGTGCTGCCTGTGGTGGAAGCGCAGTCTTAACCATTGGACAGCCGGGGAAGTCCCTGTAGACAGTTTTTCTATACTTCAAATTGAACTTGTTCCCTTTACTGCTTAGAATCTTTAGTGGCTCCCACTTGCCCCCACTGGGAAGAGGTGACTCCGCAGCGCAGCGCACAACCCCTCCAGTTCCTCTCCCCGGTTTTGCCGCTCAATCCTGAGTGGCCTGGAGATTTTCAAACCCACAAGGCTGTCTTGAGGCCTCTGCACATGCCGTTCCTTCTGCCTGGAGCCCCCTCACCTTCCTGGCGTCTCCTCTAACACCTACTCCTTCTCAGGACCAGAGGGGACTGAAGTCCCCTTCTCGTGCAGGCTTTCCCGAGTCCCCAGGCTGGGCGAGGCGCCTCGCGTCTGTGCTGCTGAATGAAGGAGCTGCTCCACTGGGACGCAACCCTGTCCCGTTTTCTCTCAGACTCGTCTGGCCCTGTCTGCCCACAGATCCAGCACAGCGCTTGAATCCAGCCGGCGGTCGGCAGAGGACCGAGGAAGCAGCAGAAAAGAGTTCTCCCTCCCCAGAGCGTTTACCTTTTAATAGGTGACTTTAGAGGAAGAAAAACCCTTCAAGACCAGAGCTTAGCTGGCAGCGTTTAAGGCGCCGAGACTGGCACTTGGTCAGGAGTTCTCCTGCTGCCCCTGGAACTGTGGATCCACAGGGGCTGCACACTGTCGGCTGGGAGCGGGGATCATCCTGCCTGCATGCACAAAATGACTCCTTAGCGTAGGGGTATGGGTGCCCCCTCTCCTCCCAAAACTGCAGAGAGCCAGAGGTGAAAATGGCCTCCCAGGAGAAGACTTTGTTGCCTGTAAAGGGGCTCCCTGTCTCATCACTCAAATTATTTATTTTACATTTATGTGTGTGAGTGTTAGTCGCTCAGTCATGTCCACTTCTTTGTGACTCCATGGACTGTAACGCACCAGGCTCCTCTGTCCATGGGGATTCTCTAGGCAAGAATACTGGAGTGGGTAGCCATTTCCTTCTCCAGGGGATCTTCCCAACCCAGGGATCAACCGTGGGCCTCCTGCCTTGCAGGAGGATTTTTTTTACCATCTGAGCCACCAAAGCATTAATTCTGTTACATCTAAAAGAACTCAAAAAATAACAAATTGATATTTAAGCTCCTTTTCTGCTAAGATCCCACTCTCATGATGGACTCCCCTCCCAAGTCCAATACTGTGTGAAATCCTTTTTTTTTTTTTAATATTTATGCGTTTGGCTTGGCTGTGCTGGGTCTTAGTTGTAGCACATGGGATCTTTGATCTTAGTTGCAGCATGTGGGATCTATTTCCCCACCCAGGGATCGAAACTGAGGCCCCTGCACTGGGTGTGCAGAGTCTTAGCCACTGGACCAAAATCCCTGTGTGAAATCTCATGGCTCTAGATGAAGCCACCAGCAGTGGGGAAGCTGTGCGTAAAAGAAGAGAGGGAGTAGAGTTCTGAAGAACAAAATAGAAGATGACAGGGGGTAGAGCATGGACTTTCACATTGCTGGGCTACTTCAGAGCGATATTTCACAGTTTGCTGACGTTTTGCTGATGGGCTCAGGCGGGCAGTCAGGAGTGCCCACACTGCCTGGGGTGGGCTGCACAACCCAGGGCAAGTCCCTGGGCCTCCCCAGGCCCCAGATTCCACACTGGACTAAGGTCCTTTCCAGGTCCCAGGGCCTGTTCCTAAGCATGCTACCTCTGGCCTCTCTGTGCTGAAGTTCAGTGCTCTCCCAAGGGGCGGGGACCAGTGGTGGTGGCAAAATTCTCAGCCTCAGCTGCAGCTTAAAGGGGGAGCGAGGCTCCTGGGAAGCAGCCAGGTGAGGGCTTGTGAAACATCGTCCCCCTGCCAAATCCTTCTCCTGCCCCAACCCCACCCAGGGAGGCATCTCTCCACCTCTGTGAACTCGAGGCCTGCTGCTGACCTTTGCTCTATCCACACAGCATGTCACCAACTTAGGAGAACACTTAGAAATCAGAAGATTCCACTCAATAGTGAGACTCTCCAGCTCCCCTTAGCAAGTCGGAAGAGCGGCTCTGGGTGCGGAGCCGCGGCCACCCCTTTGTGTGGTCGCCGTCACTGCGCTCATCATCAGCCCCTCTCGTCCCAGGCCCTGGTGCTGTTATTGTTTAGTCGCTCGGTCATGTCCGGCTCTTTGTGACCCCACGGACTGCAGCACGCCAGGCTCCTCTGTCCTCCACCATCTCCCAGACTTTGCTCAAAAGCATGTCCCGTGGACAGAGAAGCCTGGCAGGCTATACAGTCCATGTGGTCGCAGAAAAGTCAGACACAACTTAGCAACTAAACTACACAAAGTCAAGGAAGGCCCTGATGACCTTCATTTTGTTAGCTGTCAGGCTCCTGCGGGCAGTTTGTGATATCACTCCCAGACACAACACACGCGCGTCTCAGGAGTGACCAGTGGCCTGTTCCCACAGAGATGCCAGGGAGGCTGGATCCCCAGTCACAGGCGGTCCTTGGGGAGTAGCGTCCACACAGAGGGGGAGGGCGGGAGCAGGTTTGTGCTCTCCCTCTCCTACGGCTTCAGCCCCCGCAGAAGAGAACAGAGAGGAACGAACAGAGCCAGCAGTTTATATTCCCTATGGAGCAGGAGTTCGCCCTGTTTCCCGTTATGCTCTCCTCCCTTTATTCCACAAAGCCTACACGGGCCAGGCCCTGCACCCAGGATGGCAGAGCAGAACAAGAGGCATCCCTCCTCCCAGCCACCTGCCCTTAGGGGAATGGAGGGGACACTGGACTTGAATAACCCGCTGTGCCTGGGAGCAGAGGGGAGCATGACTCAGGCAGGCTTCACAGAAAAGGTGACCTGCGAGCTGAGTCTCAGAGGCTGAGTAAGAGTTTGCTGAGCACAGAAGGGAGGGGAAGGAACTCGAGGCCTAGGGAGGGTCAGGAGCAGAGGTCAGGAGGAGGGAGAGGGCTAGATGCCCTGGAGGCAGGGAGACCTGGAAAGGACTATCAGGAAGGAACTTGCAGTTCCCTACAGTACTCGCTGGCACTTTAAGGATGCAAGAAAACAGATAATAGCCATGGTCCCTTACAGATTTATATATAGGATAGATCAGGAAATGGCAACCTACTCCAGTACTCTTGCCTGGAAAGTCCCATGGATGGAGGAGCCTGGTGGGCTGCAGTCCATGGGGTCACTGGGAGTCGGACACGACTGAGCGACTTCACTTTCACTTTTCACTTTCTTGCGTTGGAGAAGGAAATGGCAACCTACTCCAGTGTTCTTGCCTGGAGAATCCTAGGGACAGGGGAGCCTGGTGGGCTGCCATCTATGGGGTCACACAGAGTCGGACACGACTGAAGTGACTTAGCAGCAGCAGCAGCAGATCAGGAAATAAGTACCAGAACCTATTTCAGCAATAGAAGATGTTTATATAGGTAAGTCTTTATTCATGATAGTGTCTAAGTGCTAGTGATTTCAAAGCAACTTAGAGTGGCTTTTCTCCTTGTCTCCTTGTTTTAAATTTTGTCTTTTAATTTAAAATTTCCAAAGAGGAGCTGGTTGGACCCTTGGACCAAGTCAACTCTGATCTCTGCAAACCTTTATGGCTGGTCTAAAGAGAGCTGGCTTTTGGGTCAAGTACCAAGTTCTTCCCTGATGACTCAGATGGTAAAGGGTCTGCCTGCAATTCGGGAGACCTGGGTTCAATCCCTGAGTCGGGAAAATCCCCTGGAGAAGGAAATGGCAACCCACTCCAGTACTCTTGCCTGGCAAATCCCATGGACGGAGGAGCCTGGCAGTCTACAGTCCATGAGGTCGCAAAGAGTAGGATACGACTGAGCAACTTCACTTTCACCAAGAAGCAGGAGGCACCGCACACCACGCAGGGCCACGTGGGGAGCACCAGGGTCCGTCTCAGGGTGAGGGGGCGGCAGGAGCCAGGGAATGCATGGACTAAAGGGAATAAAGACACATACGTCTTTATGGTGATTTTGCAGGAGAGGCAAGGCAGGGCGAGGTAAACTGTTGAGAACTGGTTCGTTTGAATAATTCCGAAAGCTCAGAGCCACAGGTGGTCCCCGGTTGTCCTGTATTTGGCACTGGGGTGATTTAGGGTGGGAAAGGAAATATTGTCAGGACGCTGGAGAGTTAGATAACGGAGTCTTGGGACATGGGTCTGTATTGCTTGGTTAGCATCTCAGAGGCTGCTCCTAGGCAAGGTGTTTGCCACCTCTAATAATAAACTAACCCTGGGATGTCAAAGCATCACAAATTACAGAAAACAAAAAACATGAATAACCCATCCTCCAAGTGTGGGCCAGGGTCCCCGAAGTTTCCAAGACCCTCCAGTGAGCCTGTGAGGTACTACCCTTTCTAACTACTCATTTGTGTGAGATTGACTATCTTTATATGCTTCCCTATAAACAACACATCACAGCAGATGGCTACAGGAGCCATGTGAGAACCAGCTGTCTCCTGTTAAGCCAGACACCACAGAGATTTGCAGAAATGAAAAATAATGCCATTCTGTTCACTCTATTGTTGCTTTGGAAAGTATAGTTATTTTTGCCTTAAAATTGGTATTCATATTAGCATGTGATGAGTTTAATCTTGCTTTAAGCAACAAATATTAGTTGCTTTAAAATAATGTTTAATAAACATTAAACATTTTCTCAATTTGTTTTTAATATGATAAATATAAATAGTTATAATCCACATAAACAAAGCTCTTTGGAAGCCTCAGTAATTTTTAAGAGTGTAAAGGGGTCCTGAGGCCAAAATGTTGGAGACCCTGAGCAGACAAGTTCCCCAGCCCTGCTGGATTCCTCTTCCTCTCCCTTTAAGTGCAGAAAGAAAACTCCCCCAGTGGGGCAATGCAGAGGAGCAGAGGGGCAGCTGTAAGCCGGTTCCCAAGAAGCTCCATGCCCCCACCCCTAGGTGTCAAGGACCACCTTCTCAGGCCGAGCCCCTGCCCTGGGAACAGCGGAACGAACAAGGCTCAGGGACGGGACACAGCAGGAAGCCTGCCCCCAGCGCACCATGCGCTGAGGAAGCTGATGAGCGTGTCCCCGCCCCGCACCTGGTAACTGGGACTCCAGGGCCTTGTGCACCACCAGGGGCCCCATGGCGAGCTCTCTGGCTGTTCCTCTGACATGGGCCGCTGAGGGAGGGCAGACCCGGGAGACAGGGGTCCAGCGCCCCCCACCCCCCCACCATCCTCCTGGGATCTGTGATTGGCCTGTCTCCCTTTCCACGGGGCTTCCCTAGAGTAAGTCCCTCCTGCCCTCTGAGCGCTGGGGCTCCGTGCTGGCGTATTGTCACTGCTCCAGGTGGGCATTGAGGGCAAGAAGCACCAGGCACAGACAGGGGTGACGCTAAAGCGGGGAGCATATGATTGGAGGGGATGGGCCTCTCATAGCTGCCTTTCTAAGGGGTCTTGGCCCCCTCACCCTATGTTCAGCAGATAGGTGATGGTGGAGGGTCCACTTGGGCCCTTTCTGCCCTTGTTCTCTTTGAGCTCTGCTCTCTGGGGTCCCTCAGCCCTCCCAGGATTGACTCTCCTTCCCTACCCATCCCTAACCCACAAGCAGAGAAGGGACAGACTGCATCTGATGTAAACAGAAATGAGTCCTTCTCTTAGCCCATGGTAGACTGGTTGGGAGTGTGGCTCTGGGTTGGAATCTAGGGCATCTCCAGCCTTCCAGCCCTGTGGCTTTTGGCAAGTTACTTAACATCTCTGCACCCCTGTTCCTCACCAGGGAAGTCAGGGTCATGGTGTTGTTGTGAAGGTCACAGGAAACAAACGTGCGGCTGAGAGTAGGTGCTCAGGTGCTGTGGTTATTACACATCAACCAAAATCAAAAGGGAGCATCAGGGACTCCAGAACTCCACGCTTCCACTGCAGGGGCACGAGTTCAAGCCCTGGTCAGGGAACTAAGATCCCGCATGCTGTGAGGCATAAATAAATAAAGAGTGAAAATTATGTGTGTTTTTTTTTTTTTTTTTAAGGGAGCATCAGCACATATGAGAGAAAGGGAAGAGTAACAGGGTGTGGGGTGCTAAGTGCCTCCAACAACTGGCCCCAACATGGTTGGTGGCCCCACCAGGACCCAAATTGCCTCTCTCCTCCTGCCTCCTGCCTTCCCCAAAGCAGCAGGATTTCCAGCCCGTGAGAAACTCACATCCAGCCTCACTACCTGGCTGGTAGTGGAGGGTTCTCAGCCACGATCTGAGGTCTCCGCAGGATGAATGCTGCTTGTGGGCACTGCCCCAGCAGACCTGCGGCCCCCTGACTGGGTCCCTCCATCTCTCTGAGGCTCCAGATTCCCAGAGCTTCCCTGCCAGGCTGTATCCCCAGGCCGACTTCCTTTCCTTCCTTAGCACGGGAAGTACCTCCCTCTCCTCAGCCAACCCCATGTCTCCATGCTGCTGCTGCTGCTAAGTCGCTTCAGTCGTGTCCGACTCTGTGCGACCCCATAGATGGCAGCCCACCAGGCTCCCCCGTCCCTGGGATTCTCCAGGCAAGAACACTGGAGTGGGTTGCCATTTCCTTCTCCAATGCAGGAAAGTGAAAAGCGAAAGTGAAGTCCCTCAGTCGTGTCTGACCCTCAGCGACCCCATGGACTGCAGCCTACCAGGCTCCTCCGTCCATGGGATTTTCCAGGCAGGAGTAATGGAGTGGGGTGCCATCGCCTTCTCCAGTGCCTCCACGCTAGTCTGTCTGATTGGCCCTAAGAAGATTCCCAGATGGTACAGTGGTGAAGAACCCACCTGCCAATGCAGAAGATGTAAGAGATGCGGGTTCTATCCCTGGGTCAGTAAGATCCCCTGGAGAAGGAAATGGTAACCATTCCAATATTCTTGCCCGGAGAATCCCATGGATGGAAGAGCCTGGTGGGCCACAGGCCATAGGGTCTCAAAGAGTCAGACATGACTGAAGCAACTTAGCAAATGTGCACAAAACGTCCAGGATGATCTCAGCTTGAGAATCTTAATTGCATTTGCAAAGACTCTCTTTTTTCCCAAATGAGGTCACAGCCACAGTTTTGGTGGTTAAAAGGTAGACGTATCTTTTTGGATTTCATCATTCAGCTCGGTAGGCCCTGTGACTCCCACACAGGGGATGGAAGAAGTTGTATACGTGTGTGCTCAGTCACTTCAGTTGCATCCTACTCTTTGCCACCCCGTGGCCTGTAGCCCATCAGGCTCCTCTGTACCTGAGGATTCTCCAGGCAAGAATACTGGAGCAGATTGCCATGCCCCTCCAGAGCATCTTCCTGAACCAGAGATCGAGCCAGAGTCTCTTGTGTCTCCCACACTGGCAGGCAGGTTCTTTACCGCTAAGTGTCACCTGGTGAGCACCGGGAAGAAGTTATTGACCTTGAACTGATCCATCTGGGAGACAGTGCCAACAGGAGGCAAACAAGATGACCCTGGATGACATGAGCCTGTCTTTCCAAGCATCCCTTACATTTGGGTGCTGGACTTTTTGTAAACCCAGCCAAAACACTGTCCATTAGTCACCCTCTTACCAGCCCTGGCTCTGGGAAACAGGGACTCACTGGGACACAACTGGGAGGATTTACTGACCTCCTAAAGGGAGAGAACTGTCTCTCTTGCCAATACCTTGGAGGAGGAGGCATTTGTCTTTCAGGAGAGAGGTCCTCAGAGTTATTGGCGCCATAAGCTTTAATGTGTACATGTACTTAACCGTGGGCTTCCCTGGTGGCTCAGATGGTAGAGAATCTGCCTGCAATGTGGGCACACCCAGGTTTGGGAAGATCCCCTGGAGGAGGACATGGCAACCCATGCCAATATTCTTGCCTGGAGAATCCCATGGACAGAGGAGCCTGGTGGGCTACCATCCAAGGGGTCACAAAGAGTCAGACATGATTGAGCTACTAACACACACACATGTACTTAACTGTGTGTTAACAGAGCCACGGTTCTAAACATCTCTAGTGACCTACAGCCCAGGGTGAGCAGTTTCTCAGTGGTCCCCTCCACTGTCCAGACACCCAGAGCACCTGAGCAACAAGTCAGCTCCATACAGGTGCCAGCCAACTCCTTCGCCTCTCTCTTTGACCCTCTTCTTGTTCTTGCTACTTCCAGATGTTTATGGTCCAAAAATAATGTATTGTAACTATTAGAAAAGGGGCAGGACATTATTATTACAGGTGACATTGAGGAAAAAATCACCATAGTCCCCCAGCCAAACACGACTGCCAGTTTGGGCTTTGCACTTGTCTACCTATATACTGCCTTCCCTCGCTGGCAACTGCAGTAGCCATGCTATCATTTTGTCCTTTGCTTTCTTTTTCACTTGGTTAATTGTTAATACAATTTGGTGAGCATTATACTAAACAGCAAGATTTGCTTAAACATTTCACTGTTCCTTATAGTTTCTATGTAACCATTATAATGATCATTTTAACGGCTGCTGAATAATCTACCTGTCAGTGCCTGGTTGGGGAACTAAAATCTCATCAGCCATGCGGTGTGGTCAAAAGTAAGATAAAATGACCTTGCGGTGCTATTGGCACAAGAAGGATGAATGGGTGCCTGGCAGGAACATGTACTTCTCTCCTTGTGACTGGATATCTAGACTCCCTCACCCCCTGAGTTTCTGCTCTGCCGGACGACGCAATACCTGCTGGTTGAGCAGGACTCCCTTCTCCGCCCACTGGGGCAGCTCAGTATCTAGTCTAGTTTATACTTCCTGGGGTCTCCACAAGGGTCTGGTTTGAGACTTAAAAACATTTGAAAGCCAGTGGCCATAGGGTGCCTTCGAGCTCCAAACAGCTGCTGCTGCTGCTGCTAAGTTGCTTCAGTTGTGTCTGACTCTACGCGACCCCATAGACGCCAGCCCACCAGGCTCCGGCGTCCATGGGATTTTCCAGGCAAGAGTCCTGGAGTGGGGTGCCATTGCCTTCTCCACCAAACAGCTAAGAACCCATAACTAAATCTGTCCCTCTCCTGTGATTCTGCCCAGCCACCTCCCCTGGCCTCATCTTCGCCTCCCTGCCTCCTCTTTTTTTGCTTTTCTCGCCTTTCTCCTCTGCACTTCCCACTGCAACAGTAGGAGGAGAGGCAGAGGATATGAGGAGGGGCTGGAGACGGGTAGGGCCCTGCTGCCGCTCTGCGTGCTTCCAGAGTCCTGCCCTGTCACCCCCACCACCCTCCGTGCAGCATCACGGGACCAGCTCTCCCAGGCCCACTGGGACTGAGGAGTTAGGCCCAAACCAGCCAGCACCTGGCCCTGACCTTCTGATGTCCGACCCCTCTGCCCTGGCCCAGGTCCTGGCCATCCTGATGGACATATTCACGGACGTGGAGATCTTCTGTGACATCCTAGAGGCGGCCAACAAGCGCGGGGTGTTCGTCTGTGTGCTCCTGGACCAGGGAGGCGTGAAGCTCTTCCAGGAGATGTGTGACAAAGCCCAGATCTCTGACACTCACCTCAAGGTAGGGCCCCGTGATGGTGCGAAAGGTACTTTGTATGAGGATAGGATAGGCTAGGCTACGCCGTGGTGACACATGCCCCCATCTTACTATAACAAACATTTACTTCTTGCTCAAAGTCCAGGTCAGATGGCCCTTCCTCACGGTGTGAAAGTGAGACCCAGTCGTGTCCGACTCTTTGTGACCCCATGGGCTATACAGTCCATGGAATTCTCTAGGCCAGAATACTGGAGTGGGTAGCCTGTCCCTTCTCCAAGAGATCTTCCCAACCCAGGAATTGAACTGGGGCCACCTGTTTTGCAGGCAGATTCTTTACCAACTGAGCTATCAGGGAAGCCCTAGACACTAATGAAGGGTACCATAAGCCTGTGATGTGATCGCTTTCCCCATCAGAAGTAGCTGAACTCACACCCCTGGACTTGGATTCAGAGGATCTCAACCCCATCCTGCCTGAAAGCTGTGTAGCTGTGCCATAAGAAACACACAGCCCTGAAAAACAGTGACGGGGGAGAGAGGGCGGGAGGATTCTGAGGGAGGTGCTTAGGGCCTGAACTGGAAGAGCATCCTATCACTCCTGTTTTCTGCTTTGTTTGAATTTTACTATCTCCCCTTTCTTTTCTTCTTCATTACTCAAATAATGTCAGGATATGGAAGAAAATTTAGAAGATTCAGCCAAGGAGAGCATAAAAATGGCCCATAATCCTACCAACTAGCAATAACCCGTTTGCTCTTGCTGAGCATCCTTCCAGACATTTCTAGACAGGTGTGTGACCGTAAATACATAGTGTGGACACCTTGACTTCCCTTCCAACAGAACATCTCCATCCGGAGCGTGGAAGGAGAGGTGTACTGTGCCAAGTCAGGCAGGAAGTTCTCTGGCCAAATCCGGGAGAAGTTCATCATCTCGGATTGGAGATACGTCCTGTGTGGATCGTACAGGTGAGTGCTGGGTTCCACCTTCTGTTGGGGCTTCGAGGAGGCCAAGGCTGAGCTCGGTGCAGACCAGCCCCAACCGCTCAGGCCCACACACCCACCAGCAGCTCCTGGGGGAACTGGGAACTCATCACCTACACAAGGCTGGAGACAGAACCTGCCTAGGAGAAAGGGGGAAATCTGGGTCCTTCCTGGGAGGAATCAGGTAGGGAAACACTTCCAAGTGCCTTGGTTTCCCTTTGAGTTTTAATAGGACGTTTCCTCATTTCCTTTCTCAGAGCTCTCAGGTGTGATTCTAAAGCTGTGCAAATTGCTTTTTTATCTTTGGGGGCCCTATTTTACTTCCAAAATGTTTCATTATTTTCATATAGACAGTGTACAGAGACATTAGCATATGCTAGATAATGCATCCATTTAAAATGTGACCAGCTTCAGGTACAAGGAGGAGGTCAGAAACTTCTTCCTGAACCTGCTTCTCAAATTCCTTTGGCCTAAAGCACGTCCATCTTCTACCACAGAGGCATCCGTAGATGTGGCGAGGGCATGTTCACAGCCCCTTCCACCACTAAGCAGTCCCCTCCCCTGTTCCCATCTTTGAGGCACTGGCGGTGCAACTGGCAAGTGCCTTGAAAGTGAAAGTGAAGTCACTTGGTCGTGTCCAGCTCTTTGCAGCCTCATGGACTGTAGCCTGCCAGGTTCTTCTGTCCATGGAATTCTCCAGGCTAGAATACTGGAGTGGGTAGCCGTTCCCTTCTCCAGAGGATCTTCCCAACCCAAAGATCGAACCCAGGTCTCCTGCATTGCAGGCTGATTGTTTATCCTCTGAGCCACCAGGGAAGCCTTTATTTAGCCATTAAAAAGATTCCTGTATGTTTGAAAAGGACAGAGAAAGAAATTCTGAAAGAGAAGATGAAGGAGCGGGGAGGCCTTCTCTTATTTTCTGTAAGGACAATCAGGCCTCCCTGTGTTCATGTGTATTTGCCCTTAGAGCTCACCATGCAGGGGCAGCTTTGACCTTGGAAGGGACAAAAGGAAGCAGAACCACTTTGTTGATCCAGGTCCTGGGCCAGGTGCCATCAGACCTTTAGTAAGGATTTAATCTTCGTCACATGTAGAGGGAGGCATCGTTCTTCTGATTGACATATGGGGGCACTAAGGCACATAGCGGGTTAGGTGATTGGGCCAGGGTCACCAGCTTCCTTGACCAGGATCTCAGGCTGGGCTTGATATGGGGGACTCCAGGGTTTCCCAGGTAGCTCAGCTGGTAAAGAATCCACCTGCAATGTGAACTAGGAGACTCCAGTTAGATTCCTGGGTCAGGAAGATCTGCTGGAGAAGGGAATGGCTACTCACTTCAGTATTCTTGCCTGGAGAATTCCATGGACAGAGGAGCCTGGAGAGCTACAGTCCATGGGGCCTCAAAGAGTGGGACATGATTGAGCGACCTTCACTTTCAGAAGAGGGGTGGCAGTGGGCTTGAGGACCACCAGGCCATTCATTCCTGAGAGCTGTAGGGAACCCAGCTCCCAGGGAGAGGACTGAACAACTGTAATATTTTGGCTCCCAAAGCTCAAAGGTGATCTATTTGTCAGCTTTTCAGAGAATCCTTTTCCCTGGGATCCTTACAGGTGTCACCAATAAAAACAAACAAAACCGCCCAGAAAAGCCTTCACCCCACCCTTCCAGTCTGGCTGTCTCTGGGCTTCGGGTATTTTGGCCCTTCCCTTTGGATACACACAGAGGGCTAACCAGAGAGCTCTCTCTCTCTAGCTGAACCTTGAGGGTGGGGCTGGGGAGGGTCTGCGTCCCAGCAGCTAAGCTCTTGTTGAGTGTCTCACTCAGCCCAGGTGATGTACCACGTGCTAGGAACGCCCCCCTCTCATCAAGAAACAGATAAACGGCCAGAGTGTAGTGTGGTATGCGCTCTAAGGTCAGTATGGACTAAGAAATGACCCCTCCTGGGGTCAGCCAGGAGGGAGCTCCCACTTGGGCTGGCAGGTCCCGGAGGTTGGAATGATGCTTGGAAGATGAAAAAGGTCGGAACAGGGGAACGGGGTGCAAGAGCAGGGAGCTTAAACAGCTCGAGGAACAACATGATAAGAGCATGGCCTTCTAACCGGCCCCTGATTCCCACTCCTGCCCTGACCCTTTACCTTGGTGTGCTCTGATTATTTTTATTCCATCTTAAGTTATTTTTTAAGAATTCTGGGCATCATCCACTAAGTCAGTTTCACAGATGGTGATGCACCAGGTTGAACAATTGTGCTCCTCTAGCCACACTGGGGGCTTCCCTGGTAGCTCAGTTGGTAAAGAATCTGCCTGCAATGCGGGAGACCTGGGTTTGATGCCTGGGTTGGGAAGATCCCTGGAGGAGGGCAGGGCAATCATAACCTGATCCTCAGGGCCACCCCTGGGCTTTCTCTACCAGAAACAGAAAGATTTTTAAATGCTAACAAGATCAGATCACTTCCATCCTTAAAATCCTTCAATGCATGTCACTGTCCCAGGGGAAAAGAAATCCACCTTCTTACATGGCCTCTGGCTCAGCAGGACTCTTCTTTGTGTCCACCCTGCTACAGCCACACTGGCCTCCTCCCAGTTCCTTCACGCCTCTGAGTCTTTGCACTTGCTGTGTATTCCCTTTGCTGGAGAGCTCATTCCTGCTGTCTTTATCC
Organism: Oreotragus oreotragus; assembly: GCA_006410675.1. Taxonomy (NCBI): domain Eukaryota; kingdom Metazoa; phylum Chordata; class Mammalia; order Artiodactyla; family Bovidae; genus Oreotragus; species Oreotragus oreotragus. The sequence goes on from SJYX01013726.1 coordinate 332,570, forward strand.
TGCTAACTGATCTTGCTGGTGGCAGCTTCCACATGATTCCCTAGAGAGCTTATCTATGAACTTGGTTAGCCAAGATCGTAAAAAACATGGTATCAGGACCTAGACTGGGTCTGTTTTCTTTTCTATTGCTTCCTGGAAGGAAGTACAGATAATAAAGTGCCTGTATGTTTATCTATGACCATAAATATCTGAGGAATGAATGAATGTTCCTGGCCATCCAATGTGGCTACATACATGTGTGCTAAGTTGCTTCAGTTGTATCTGACTTTTTGTGACCCCATGGGCTGTAGCCCACCAGGCTCCTCTGTCCATAGGCTTCTCCAGGCAAGAATACTGGAGTGGGTTGCCATGGCCTCCTCCAGGGGATCTTCCCAACCCAGGTCTCCGCATTGCAGGCAGATTTTTTACTAGCTGAGCTACCAGGGAAGCCCCCATTGTGGCTAGAGGAACACCATTGTTCAACCTGGTACATCACCATCTATGAAACTGACTTAGTGGATGATGCCCAGAATTCTCAAAAAATGAAATAAGATGGAATAAAAATAATCAGAGCACACTAAGGTAAAGGATGTTCAGGAAACTGTTGTGGGGTTATGCATGAATTTTTGTATGGAAACAGTTCAGGATGTAAAATGTGTTTCTCCAAGAATAGCCAAGATAAGTCTGAAGAAGAACAGGTAGGGAGGACTTGCCTGTCCAGAGGTCAGGACTTGTCATGGAGCTGTAGACAATGGGGCCCCGTGGGAGAGACAGACAAAGTGACAGAGGGACAGAACAGAAAGCCATGACCTGTACCTGACAGGGCATGTCAGAGGAGTGGGGAAAGGTGAACCTGGGAGAAAAATTCTCCATGTGAAAAACTGGATTCTACTTCACACATACACACATATGCCTGCACACACACACAATCACCTCCCAATAGATTAAAATAAATTAAATGTCAAAAACAACTTTAATACTTTTAGTAAAATATAGAGATGGATGTCTTTTAGACCTTAGGATAAGGACGAGGTGTCTTAACATGGACACTCCTCTGTGTTAAACAACACAAGGAAGCACTGACCGAAAAAGTTGCCAAATCTGACTGTAAGTTAAGAACTTTGGTTCACTGGGAGACAGCTTAAAGTAAGTGAAATGTCAGATTACAAACTGGGAACAGGTTGTCATGATGCCCTGACAAGATTAGCACTGAGAATCGCAGTGAACTCCCACAAACCACACATGAAAAACAGCACAATGGAAGTGTGGGCGAGAGGTGAGAGCAGGCGTTTCATGCAGGAGGAAACACCCGAAAAGATGTTCAGCATCATCAGTGATCAGGAAAATGCAAATCCAGGCTTGAATGAGTTACCATTTTATACCTATTCATCAAAAAAAAAGACTTACGAATTTCTACATCGCTGATGGGTTTTCAGATCAGCACAGTGACTTTGGAAGAGTTAAGCATTTCCTCTAAAGCTGAATATTCACCTGGTTTTACCCAGCAATTCCACTCCTAGATAGAAAAACTAGTCCGTGAGACATTAGGAGACAAGTATAAGTACTGGTGCGAGAGGGTGCTCCTCCCTCAGTCAACAGGAAAACCATCGAAGCAACTCAAATGCCTATCAGTGAGAGAATGGATGATTTCTCCAGGCAAGAATACTGGAGTGGGTTGCCATGGCCTCCTCCAGGGGATCTTCCCAACCCAGGTCTCCGCATTGCAGGCAGATTTTTTACTAGCTGAGCTACCAGGGAAGCCCCCATTGTGGCTAGAGGAACACCATTGTTCAACCTGGTACATCACCATCTATGAAACTGACTTAGTGGATGATGCCCAGAATTCTCAAAAAATGAAATAAGATGGAATAAAAATAATCAGAGCACACTAAGGTAAAGGATGTTCAGGAAACTGTTGTGGGGTTATGCATGAATTTTTGTATGGAAACAGTTCAGGATGTAAAATGTGTTTCTCCAAGAATAGCCAAGATAAGTCTGAAGAAGAACAGGTGGGGAGGACTTGCCTGTCCAGAGGTCAGGACTTGTCATGGAGCTGTAGACAATGGGGCCCCGTGGGAGAGACAGACAAAGTGACAGAGGGACAGAACAGAAAGCCATGACCTGTACCTGACAGGGCATGTCAGAGGAGTGGGGAAAGGTGAACCTGGGAGAAAAATTCTCCATGTGAAAAACTGGATTCTACTTCACACATACACACATATGCCTGCACACACACACAATCACCTCCCAATAGATTAAAATAAATTAAATGTCAAAAACAACTTTAATACTTTTAGTAAAATATAGAGATGGATGTCTTTTAGACCTTAGGATAAGGACGAGGTGTCTTAACATGGACACTCCTCTGTGTTAAACAACACAAGGAAGCACTGACGGAAAAAGCTGCCAAATCTGACTGTAAGTTAAGAACTTTGGTTCACTGGGAGACAGCTTAAAGTAAGTGAAATGTCAGATTACAAACTGGGAACAGGTTGTCATGATGCCCTGACAAGATTAGCACTGAGAATCGCAGTGAACTCCCACAAACCACACATGAAAAACAGCACAATGGAAGTGTGGGCGAGAGGTGAGAGCAGGCGTTTCATGCAGGAGGAAACACCCGAAAAGATGTTCAGCATCATCAGTGATCAGGAAAATGCAAATCCAGGCTTGAATGAGTTACCATTTTATACCTATTCATCAAAAAAAAAGACTTACGAATTTCTACATCGCTGATGGGTTTTCAGATCAGCACAGTGACTTTGGAAGGGTTAAGCATTTCCTCTAAAGCTGAATATTCACCTGGTTTTACCCAGCAATTCCACTCCTAGATAGAAAAACTAGTCCGTGAGACATTAGGAGACAAGTATAAGTACTGGTGCGAGAGGGTGCTCCTCCCTCAGTCAACAGGAAAACCATCGAAGCAACTCAAATGCCTATCAGTGAGAGAATGGATGACAGAGCCTCCAGTGGAATATCATACAACAAGGACAAGTGAAGTACAGCAATAAGAAATAACATGGATAACCAGCAATATTTAAGAGAAAAAAATCCCCAAAGATGACATGTATGTTAAAAACAAGTAAAATAAAGATATTTAGCATTGTTCCTCACCATCTGCAGAGGACTGGTTCTAGCATCCCCACAGATACCAAAATTCAAGGATACCCAAGTGCCTCATATAAAGTGGCGTACAATTTGCATATAACTTACACACATCCTCCTGCATACTTCATGTCTTGATTACTTAAAATACCCAATACAGTGTAAACTGTATGTAAATAGTTGCCAACTGGCAAATTCAAGTCTTGGTTTCTGAAACTTTCTGGAAGACTTTTTTCCTGAATATTTTTCGTCCTTGAGTATATGGAAGGCTGACAGTACTTTTGAGAATACATAAAACTTTTTCTTATTATAGAAAAAGGAAAGTATGAGAAGTATGACACAGGATTCTGGGTGATGATTTCTTCTATTTTGGGGAAACTGGAAAAATGTGTTCCTGGCAGGGACCATGTGGTAAATGCAGGCCATTGTCAAGATGCGAGCCTTTTATTTCAGGTGGTAGATTCATAGATGCTTGTTGTGTGTTGTTCAGTGCCTAAGTTGTGTCTGGCTTTTTGTGATCCCATGGACTGCAGCATGGCAGGCTTCCCTGTTCATAGGCTTCCATATTCCCCTGTTTATACGTGCTTAGGTTATTTAAAACAGCCAAATAAAGCTACCTAAGTGTAAATGGGCCATTAATAGATCTTTGGCATGGGTCTTGAGCCAAAGATTATGATCAAATCAATTCTATGTACTTGTGAAAGTGAAAGTCACTCAGTTGTGTTTGACTCTTTGCTAGTCCACGGACTATACAGTTCACGGAATTCTCCAGGCCAGAATACTGAAGTGGGTAGCTGTTCCCTTCTCCAGGGGATCTTCCCAACCCAGGGATCAAACCCAGGTATCCCGAATTGCAGGTGGATTCTTTACCAGCTGAGCCACCAGGGAAGCCCAAGANTGTGTTTGACTCTTTGCTAGTCCACGGACTATACAGTTCACGGAATTCTCCAGGCCAGAATACTGAAGTGGGTAGCTGTTCCCTTCTCCAGGGGATCTTCCCAACCCAGGGATCAAACCCAGGTATCCCGAATTGCAGGTGGATTCTTTACCAGCTGAGCCACCAGGGAAGCCCAAGAATACCGGTGTGGGCAGCCTATCTCTTCTCCAGAAGATCTTCCTAACCCAGGAATTGAACCAAGGTCTCCTGCATTGCAGGCAGATTCTTTACCAACTGAGCTATCAGGACAGCCCCTATGTACTTAAGGGTCAGAAAAGAAAAACCCAATAAAAATAAAATTCTTACCATGGATGGTGATAAAAGAAAGTGTAAAAGCTAGAGTACGGGATGAATGGACTTTTGGGGTATAAGCGAGGAGCACCCTCACACAGTGAGTGTGGCGAGGAGGTAGCACTCGGGGGCTGCAAGGACATGGGGGCGCTGGAGGGGTGGGGCACAGGGCACGCAGTGTGTGTGGGGCCTGAAAAGTTGCCTGGGCACCTTTGGACCTCCTTTGTTGAGAAAGCACGCAGTTGTTGGTCTAATCTAGCCTGATCCAATCAACACAGGGGGATTTCTTCTTTTTTTTTTTTGGCCGCTCTGTGCAGCTTGCAGGATCCTAATTCCCAGACCAGGGATTGAACCCCGCAGTAGAAGCGCAGTCTTAACCACTGGACCGCCAGAGAAGTTCCACAGTTGACTTCCTAGCGTAGCCAACAGTGCTGCTGTCCCAGGGCTTGCTGCCTCCCTGTCAGCCGGCGGCCCACAGTCAGCATTAGCTCTCTGGGTTGTGTGGGTGGCTCCTGGGCGGCAGGTCAGGTTTGGACAAAGCCTCATTGTTCTTCCCGGATTTCCCCAGCTTTGCATGGGCCCCCGGCCTGCCTCACAGAGCAGGGGACTCCAGAAGCTGGACCTGCCTTTTGGTGGAAAGACAAGTTGGGGCCTGGAGGCTGAGACCCTTGGTGAGGCTGTTTCCATCCCACACAGAGACCCTGTCTCCCTCTGACCATTCTGTATCCACTGCTCCAGGCCTGGGCCCACATTATTGATTCGCTTGATAGTTAGACTGTCAAGACCAACCTGATAGTCTTTTGTGCTATCACCTGGCTCTTTAGGGGCGACTGGGGTGATGAGAGTTTTCAATCAGAGATAGAAAGGAATCTGTTTAAATTAGGGAATCATAAAAGTAAGACGTAAATGCCTTAAGCATTTTGTTTTCAATAAAATGTGTAAATGAGGAGGAGGGTCAGGGCCTCTGCTTGCGGGTGTCCTCCCGCAGTGTCCAGGCAGATCCTCCATGCAGCATCTCTTCTGTCCTGTCCCCACCCCCCCCCCCCAGTATTCTCCCTGTCTCTTATAC